>OX451377.1:12989214-13589214 GCA_949629185.1 Apamea crenata
ATACCATGCGATACAATGCATGACATGTTGTGTCTTTCCAACATATTGTATATGAATAAAATAATAATAAAAACAACAAAACTCTAAAAATAAATCATTTACCTACTGTACACATTTAAATTTATATATTTATAAACTGATAGAAACAACAAGTATTGCTTCATAACCGTGATACCACCAAACGTCAAGTGTCTGTGATAAGAAATCCTTAAACAAAGATTTATATTGACGATGACAGATAAACACATCGTGATACTGAATTTAAACAAGAAACTGTACTTATGCCTTAAAATTGATGACAGAATCTCTTTAATTACAGAACGAGCATGGCGGTAGGAGCAAATGGAAAAGGCGATATACCAGTAACCACATTCGAAAACAACGAAACATTTGCTGATGAAGAAGATTTACTGAGCAACGCAGCAAACAATGAAACACAAGACGAAAATAACACTGAGAAAATACAAGTAGTTAACAAGAACATTGCTGAAAATAATGCTCAGCAAGATTACAATAACAAAGCTGTACAGAATAATAATTTAGATAAACAACCCGATGGATTCGTTAAAAATAGTCTTAACAATCAAACTTGTGAAGTCACGCCAAATAAAGATGCCAACGATGAAAATAATCAATTGAAACTAGAATTAATTAACGAACATCTCAAAAATGTTAACAAAGAAGCTTATACAGAAACGAAAGATGCAGAAGAGAAGAAAGAAGAGAAGAAAACTTCAAGAAGATCTTCTCACTATCTCCAGAACATTCAGATGACTAATTCTTCTTTGGGATTGACTCTGGGTTCGGAGAAGAAAGATACAACTTTACTGACGGAGTCCAAAACTGTTGCTCGCTTTTCACCGTTATGGAAACAGGTAAATATTTTGTAAATATTTTTACATAATTTGACGGCACGGTTGGCGCAGTGGTGAAGCGATTGACTGCTGCGCTGCGTCTTGCGGGTTCGATTCCCGCACGGAACAAATATTTGTATGACCTACAATTAGTTGTTCCGGGTCTGGCTGTTTGTGTATGTGAGTTTATATGTCTGTAAACGCACCCACGATACAGGAGAAATTCCTAGTGTGGGGCAACGTTTTTTTAAAAGAAAAATAAGAAATAATTATGTTGATTTGTGCTGTTGTTCTCAGCTAATGTATCACCCACTCCATGTGTTTTAAAGGATAATTAGACGGATTTTACTGGACTAGACTACCGCTGCGTATTATTTTATTACTGTGATCACCTTCCACATGCCAAGCATGGTGTATGTTTCTTAAAGCGAAATGAATGCAATGTGAAATTGATGGATTATTATTGCGGTGGATGAGCTTGTACCCATAGATAAACATTATAATGTACTACTCGTACCTACACCATCACCATCCTAAAAACCAAGAGAAAAAATATTTCATAGCACTGTGTGACCTAAACCCACGTATAGGTGAAACTTTTCTACGACTTATGTCGTCCATTTTTACACAGAAAAGCGTATACGATACGTGGGACTTAAGTAATCTATTAACGCACAGCGTTAGCACTGAAGTCACACGTTTCGTAATATACTTTTATGTGATAAAGTTAAATCTCACCTTCCTCTGATGCAAGAATGCAAACTAAGTAAACGACGTGCATTTCAGACGTTGGCAGCAACAGCACCAATCCTGCTGACCTTCGTGAGTGGCCTGACGTCAGGGTACTCCGCCATCTTACTGCCTCAACTGAAGATGAACCCTGGACCCATACCCTCAGATGAAGACACTTCGTCATGGATAGGTGATAATTATATTTTATTGAATTTTTTATCGCTATGTAGAATTGGCTGTACATAACGTTCCCACTCCTGGGACACACGTCTTCGAATTTTTGGCTGTAGGACATACCGGTTTCCTCATGATGTTTTCCTTCACCGACGCTATATAGCATCAGTAGCATTTACAGGATCCTATAACGTGCCAGCGTAAACATATAATGCTATACTAAACTTGTAATGAGATAACACAAGTTCTGTAGAACATACAGATTACTAAACAAAATTATATACCCATAGCACGAACCTAGAGCATTTTTCAATTTAATTTTTACAATGACTAACATCTCTTTTCTCGTTACAGCGGCAATGGCAGCACTACCAATGGCTCCTGGGTGTCTCGTCTCCGGCTGGATGATGGAGAAGTTCGGTAGAAAGACATCCCACTATATTACTTGCGTCCCTCTCCTCCTCGGCTGGATCCTCATCGCCTCCTCCTCCAACCTCGGCCTCATGCTCATCGGGAGGTTCTTCACCGGTCTCTGCGCTGGCCTCTCAGGCCCCCTCATTCCTGTCTATATCGGAGAAACTACTGAACCAAAGTACAGAGGATTTTTCCTTGCTGCAGTATCTTTAGCCATAGCTCTAGGAATCCTTGTTGCACATGTCATAGGAACGTTTTTAAGTTGGCAATGGACGGCAATCATCTGCTCAATCTTCCCAGTAATAACCGTTGGACTACTATCTTTTGTACCAGAAAGCCCCATCTGGTTGATCTCTCAAGGAAGGATAGAAGAAGGAGTCAAAGCATTCTACTGGTTGAGAGGATATGGCGAAGAAGCAAAATTGGAATTGAAAGGGATTGTCGACAGTAAGAAAGCCTATGATAGTGAACCGAAGATGTCATGGAAAGAGAAGCTGGTAAGCCTGAAAAGTCCTGAGCTGATTAAACCTCTAGTGATCATGATTATGTTCTTCTGCACGTGTCAATTCTCAGGAGTGAACGCAGTCGCCTTTTATTCAATTGAAATCGTTGAGAAGGCCGTCGGGAAGGGTCTCGATCATTACCTTGTGATGCTAATTATAGATTCATTAAGAGTCTTCATGAGCGTTGTCGCTTGTGTAATATGCAAACAATATGGAAGGCGACCTCTATGTTTCATAAGTGGTATTTGGACTTCGATCTCCATGGTCGGGCTGTCAATGTTCCTTTACTGGAAGCCTGAGAACATGTCATGGCTGCCTTTAATGTTCTTAATGTTCTACATTTGTGCTATATCTATAGGCTTGGTTCCCTTACCATGGATCATGTGTGGGGAGGTGTTCCCAACAAAAGTACGAGGCTTGGGGTCTGGTATTAGTTCGGCATCAACTTTTGTTGCTTTCTTCATTGTGGTGAAAACAGCTCCAGGAATGATGAGCAATTTGGGAGAAGTGATAACTTTCCTCTGTTATGGAGTTATAGCACTTATTGGTACAGTACTTATGTACTTCATATTGCCAGAAACTAAAGGAAAGAGTCTGCAAGAAATAGAGGAGAGGTTTAGAAATGGGAATAAAAGTGCTGGACCTAAAGTATAATAGTCACATTGGTATTTATTAGTGTGAGTGTTGAGACCAGACCAAGCCATATTGTTAGAAGGAACAATGTACAAAATATAAAAGGTGCTGCTCGCTATAAGCGACATAACAATAAAAACTGTGATATTTAGGTAGTCAATTTAATTAAGATCGATACATAAGATCAGTGCTATTGTATCTAAAGGACTATTGTAGGAGCCTAAGATAATTTAATAAAATATAACTTGATATTTTCAAGAGACATAGAGTGATTTTAATTAACTGTAAACTATTTAAAAGAATATTCCAAATTATATTATTTTTATCTACTTGCGCATAATGATGATTGAGATATTTTAAGAGATATTATAACATTCCATGTTAAAGACAAGATGTTAGAAAATACTTTTATAGATCTAGTTTTCTGAAGTTTGTATTCAACGGCTTCAGTGGCGCGTTTTCAAGAACTATTATTAAAGTTGCTAATTTAAGGAATTATTGTAAGATTATGAAGCAGTAGATGGTTATAAAGCCAGTGTTTGCCCTCGTTTACAAAAACATAATAATTTATTTAAGGTTCTAATATTTATTGGATAACACTAATGTGAAACACATAAATGGGTCAAGCGCCAAAGAGTTTGGAAATATTTCAAATAAACAACAAACTGTAGAAAATAACATTTATTATTACAAATTGGTAACAAAACAGATTATAAAAATAGTGTCTATGAAATGGCACATTATTTAGTTAAGTTAAATATAATATTAAATGCATTTCGGTACTCATTCTGTCATACAAGTACTTAAGTACATGGAATCTATTAAAATCATACATTATTGTACTTTCAAAGTTTTGTTTATATGTACATTATTAGTTGATATTAATACAATCACCCAACATATGAAATTTTATTGTTGTTATTTATTTTCGTTTCGATTTCCTTCTCCAAAGCGTTCTTCCATTAGGTCCTGTCATTGCATGTCCAGTTGTATCAGACACATTTTTAATTACTGCAAGTGAAAAGCAAATTATGGCTAGAGTTCGCTTACGAGTTGTTGCTTACCCAAAGACCGCTTATTCTCTGACTCGGCAAGCGAACTCTGGCTAAAGCGCTATCGTATCTCGCGGTGATTTGAAAGATTTCATGCAATGACAGGCGGGATTCTGGTCGTCTACTTGGATCTTGGCTTGACCAGGCGCGAGGCTGGTGGCGCGAACTTGGTGAAGCCTTGCTGGTCGAACACGGGCAGCAGATCACGGACCCTGGCTGAGACAGTGCCGCCTGTGACCCTGGGGACAACCAAACTTTAACATACTGTTAAAAACTGTGCTTGTGCTCAGAAAAACAAACATTATGCATATGGTGAAAGACATAGACTAAAATTACATACAATTATATGTAGTTATTGCTTCCATGTTGATCTGCAGTTTTGATTTTTGGTATCTCAGGCTTTTACCAATAACTTTGCATCGACGCCAAATAAAATAGTATCAACACAAAAAAATGATGATATATACGCCATATGCCTTATTTTTCTACTTTATAAATTCCAATTAGATCAACCATCGTACAGCAGTCACCAACTAACTCATGTCATAGTATCTCACTCAAGAAACGTTTTATCATGCATAGATCTGTTTTCATACCGCCAAATAAGTATGGAAGCAAAAACCTACCAACCAATTATCAAACAAAACTAAATACCTGCTAGGTTTGATGAGCTTAGCAGCCTGGGCCGGCGTCGCGAGCTCAGTAGGAAAGAACGTGGCTCCGTAGAAGTCCAGGCCATTCTGCAGCACGATGTTAGCCTCCTCGATGTTAGCCAACGTGACACGGATCACGCTGTTGGCTTCCTTAGGGATCATGCTGCTGACCAACTCGCCATCAATAGTCGTGAGGGCACGGGATGATGACTTCTCCATGGGTTTAGGAGTGGAGGTTCCTGAAAGATTAATAAAAATACAGTTATAGTTGAGGAATGTGGTGTGGGGTTATGAAGCAAAGATGTTGATGTCACAGAGACTGTTAGAGTGTTAGTAAATATTGAAAGGTGCATCCTAGTGGTTAATGTTTCAAATACTCCTGTAACAAGTATGGAACGTATGTTCATAATTCTAATGATACCATGGCCCCAATGTAAAATTAATAAGGAGATTACGATAACAAGACAAGCTTCTGCCAATTCAAATTAATGCCATTCAAAATAATGACCAGAGAAAACCAGAATTATTCAGAAAAAGTTTAAATCTATTTCTGTCAGAAATTTACTGACAAAGGGCGTCGGCAATCGTTGAAGCGCGTCTTACTATAAAAGCAGATAAAGAAAGGTGCGATACAGATACCTATGCTGTACCAACCAGTGTTTCCGTCCTTGGGGGACCCGGAGAAGTGCAGGCGCACCACCTCGACGACCGAGGTGAACTTGTAGAGAGCGTGACGGACGTCCTCTTCGGGGACCTCATCAGGAATGTCGTACACATAGATGGTGAACGTCTTCTGAGGTCTGCAGGGAATGGCGATCTGGAAAAGCAGGGAGTTCAGTTAGTTGTTGGTAGGTTATATGAAATTTAGCTAGGAGTTCTAATAAACGAATATGTTCAAGAATGTCTATAAAATTTGTGATTAAAAATTACTATTTAGATTTAATGTTATGAAAACTTACTGAAAGTACACAGTATATTATATCGGTAAAGCGAGCCTACATAATTATGTTAAGGCTTTATGTTGCTATAATATTAGAATCCACATGAAGATATTATGAAAGAAGGGCGAAGAGGAGATTCAATAAAAATTTAAGTAAACTGAGAGAGTAATGAATCAAAGGAAAGGAAGCATTGCAGGCATAACAAAAGAAAGCATTCAAAAGCAAACATTTTAGAAAAACAAACCAATTACCTTCCTATAAAACCTGGATCCAGTTACTTTATGGAAACCTTTTTTGAAGACCATCTGGTAGTCATCAACGCTGGAGAATTTGAAAAGGATGCCAGTGGCAGTCTTGGTCAGTGAGAAGCAGCCTTTGAACTCCATCTTCTCGCAGATGGCCGAAGCTTTCTCCATGCTGAGGCCATGGGAGGGAGTGAGGAGGAAGGCGCCCTTGGTCAGGAAGTGCTCGGAGTCCGAGATATCGGACTCACTCTCTCCGCCCTTCATCAAAGTATGGATCTGTTCCTTCCACATGTAAGAGTCTGACATCTGGCAAGGAGTTCATTTTATTTATCAAATGTTTATACAAAACAAAATAATAACTATCTAAGATTTCAGCGTTATCAATAGAGGATTCCTCAAGGTTCTATATTGGGTCCTTTGTTTTTTAAACGAAAATCTTAAGCATGTTAATTTTAACTATTTCCTAACAAAGGATTACTAATGCCAAACTAATTTCAATTACCTACTCTAAATACGTGCTACTTTAACTCGATACCCATTACAATCCACCCATCAAATTTAAATGGTTAACTCAATCGATTTATGAATGTTCAAGAAAAATAATCCTAATAAGAATACAATAGATCCCATGAATAGTGTTGCGACAGTAATGATCTATAATTGCGATCTGCTTGACTGGGCATAGGGTGCGCATGCGCAAGAAATGTTGCGAGCTTAATTGTAGCATTGTTCTTTTAGTTTCCGGCTGTCAAAAGTTCCAGGAGGATTTATGAGTCGGATATTGTGGTACTATGTTACTGGAGCAGAGTCTGACCTACTTTTATAAAATGTGCCTAGGTAGGATACTCTTATGCTGTCTTGGTTGATCTTATTTCCCTTTTTAACAACCACTTTGAGTAATGATTAATAGAGAAGTGTGTTAGAAAAACACATGTTGCGCCAACCCCAAAGGGCAAGAGAGTGATGATAATATACATAAATAGAACACTTGTTATTATTGATAAACTCTTGATGAGGTAATTCAACAGCAACCCAACCATCCATCCATCCATCTAATACTGCTGCTACCAGTATTAGATGGTGGAGTGACGTGACTCTTGGATGTCATTAATCATGTAGGTAAGCCTAATATGGAAAAGTTTTATAAGGCTTTTTATTTCCTTCATTAAAAATCAAATCAGCAGACACCATTATAGCTAGTATTGAAATTGATGATACAAATAACACCTCCTAATCAAAAACAACAAAGCTGCAATCATAAATTGAAACTAGTTCCATCGGCAAGACGCAATACATTGCGTAGGAGTCAACCCAATTACCAGAGATCGACCAACAAAACAGGCATTGTATAATTACGCCATTACAAGTGGGCGAGTAGGTTGAAAACGGACAAAATTGCCATTAATTGCCTTATGCTATCCCACGGATCTATACCACCTAATATGGTATAAATTGGTGATACTCATTAATTGGTTAATTCGTATAGTGTGGCTTGGGGTCAAATTGGACCAATTGTGAGGCGTTTTTAGTGAAAATTTATTGGCCGTGTCCAACGGAAGAACTAGTTGATGTTAATTAAAAATATATAATTATGTAGGCCAGGGGCTGGCCTATTTTTAGCCCAAAAAATCAGCATTGCCATCCAACGTGGTAATGCTGCCAGCCTTTCGGGCACTTATCCCATTGACAGCGATGCGGACGAATTTTTGATGCCCAATGAGCTCCTGCCTTTTTCTTTATTTTTTTCATTATATATCTTTTTATCATATATTTTTTACTATACTTGTATATCTATATATGAGTGAATTTCAACAACTATGATTTGTTACCTAATTTTGGTGGAAAAGTTTGTTTCTAGTTTTTTTAATAATCTAAGATGTTGATAAGCAAGAGATACGTATTCAGGTACATAAAATGTGAAAGAAATTTATTTATTCCTGAAAGCTTCTAATATATTGTCGACACCAGAATTAGTACGACACCAAAATTGATATCTGACACCAAAATTAGAAATATTGACACCAGAATTTACTTCTGTCACCAAAATTAGAAAGTCTTGAAACCAATTTTTTTTTACTGAAACAAATTATAAATCATATAGCAATAAAAATCTTATTTATAGTGAATAAATGTTTTAATAAAAAAATAACATAATGAGATCAATAAAAAAATAACAATCAACAAATATAACTTTCTTATTTTTCTGTCTTGTTAATTCTACAGTTTTTAATTTAAATGAATTGCAATCACCTCCTCTGACCTCTATCATCATCATCATCATGATCATTTTTGTTGAACTCTGCGAGCACGCGGTGGCATTTCACTCAAAGGTAGGATTTTTCCCTTCAGCTTTTTTTTATGATATTTTTCTCTTTCTTTTCTTCGCAATTCCTCTAGTTTGACGGGATCATTCCTAATTTTTTCTTTTCTCTTCCTTTCTGCCATCCTTTTCCTCTCCAAGCACTCTGCGTGTGTCAACTTTGATTTTTTTTTCTTTGTCATGCTGGAAAACAAATAATACCTAACTTAATGTTTTATTGCTATTGAAAGCATTTTTCAGTCTAAGCGTACAGTGTACACGAACGTCTAAGAGAATTACAAGTGCAGAAATATAAATTCTCTTGTTTCTTCATCACTCTCAAGCTACTCGTAGGTATAATATACCCGGTGGGTTCCCGCATTGTCGAGGCTCAGTAACCGTGGCTTGATTACCCACGTTGAAGCGAGGAGGAACCCGAGGAGGCATCGCGGCTGAGGGTTGGAGGTCGCGGCGGAAGAGGAGTGCCGGTATTGCAGTGCGCCGCTCTCCCTACCTTCCGTGGCCTTAACGGGGTCGCCGCCATCTGATGGCGGACGCTGTGGGGCCGCTAGGGAAGAGGAGTGTCGGTATGACTTTGGCCACTCTCCCTATCTTCTGTGGCCGAAAAGGCGGCGGGGCCCCTGACCTGACTCGCCGCAAGGAAAAAGGGGACCAAGGGTGCCCGGACACAGGGTCATCTGTCGCCCATGTGCTGGTTTGGTCCCTGGGGTAGTCACGGCGTGCATTGTGTTCTAGTGCGCCGGTGATGTTGGGTAATCCCCAGAGGAGGGTCCGGTGACGGACAGCCGCGGCGGGTTCGCGGATGAGTGCTAATGCGTGCCAGTGTTCCCGCCATAAGCGGCAGAGGAGGACACCGTGGAGTTTTAGTAGGTTGGGGTCCTACATAACTGCACTATCTCCCTGTGGTAGTGCAGTATGCATGAACATTTCTCCACGGAAAAAAAGGTATAATATAGGTATTGTACTTCCAAACCGAGTTATCTTATTATGGTTCTGTTTTCGTTTGTCTGTGAGTTACGTAACTCTAAAAACTAATTTTGGTGTAACTAAGCAATTTTGGTTATTGGTAAAATGCCACCAAAACCACCAAAATTGCACCACCAAAATTAGAATCTGGTTGAATATGTTTATTTAAAAAAAAACTACTAAGAATATACTATTTATATTTGTATCGTTTTGAAAGCATACCAAACCTTTTTATTATAAATTTAAATTACAACACCGACTTATTCATAAAACGTTTTTAAACATTACACCAAAATTGCAGATTTTTTGTCCGATTACTACGAAAAGACTTACTTACGTTTTTGGCGGGTATTCACAACAGGATGGCACACATCTGTCACTGCTGCGCGTGAGTGCCTGACTAAACGAAGTGAACGTTGGTAGCGTCGTCCATCTAGGTTTTTTCTTTATGAGTCACTTAATGATTAAATTACTCCCACCAAAATTTAAAATTTCGCGCGGACAGTCCTTTTCGATTTTCACTAGGATAAAGTATTGCCCTAAATGTAAAAATAAAACTTTCATTAGATAGAAAAACTAATACTGAATACAAATAAATTTAGTATTTTCTAGTAAACTAGTGTAGTTTCGTTTAAGCGGTGGTCATCTCCAGAAAAACAGATTGTGGACGCGCCACCAAACTTAGAATTATGCTAAATAACTATTTTTTTTTTCACTACCAAAATGTTATCTACTAAAATATTGACGGTCTGATCAAGATAAGTACGCCTTCTTTCTTAAAAAAAAAATAACTTTATTGTACGTTTAGTTTAAGATAATATTTTCAGTCGCGCCGCCTAAAAATTATGCTTGAGAAAATCACTCATATACTCGTATATATAAAAATGAATCCCTATGTCCCTTGGTCACGCCATAACTTGAGAACGACTTTACCGATTTCATCCATCTTTTTTTTAAGTTTTCTAATTCTTACGGAATAAAAAAATTAAGAAAGTTGCGCAGAAAATTAGAAAAATTAAGAATTACCTACGCTTTTACGCTAAAACAGCTGAACGGATTTAGATGAAATTTGACACATGGTTAGACAGGACTGGAGAAGGACATAGGCTACTTTTCATCTTGGATTGCAGACGTAGTCGCCGGCAACAACTAGTAATATATATTTTAAAATATATATTGCAATCAAGAATGTTTTGCTACTGTGAATAGTTTATGAGTAACAAAATATTATTATTATCAAATTAATTAAATGAGTTTTCCTAACTGAGCTAAACAGTAACTTCCTTATTGGGATCTAATTATTAGTTATACCTATTTGGTATATATGTTACTGTAAAAGCTCGAACTGCAGTAAATCCTAAGATATTCCAGTAAAACCTAAGATCTACCAATTCCTAATGGTAAATGTCCAAAAAGATTTGCGATTCGAACTTTTACCACCATTCCGTTGGTAAATCTTAGGATTTACATCAATGGCATGGTAAATGTTGAAAAACAAAACATGTCATAGCGTGCTCAGCGCATCGACTTGTAGCTTGCCGCCCCCGCTACCCGCGCGTTTTTTTAGGAACCTTACCTACTAATCAATTACATTTGATTGTCTTTTTTTACTTCTAAACCAAATAATAAGAACAATAATAATTAAGTTAGACTAGCTTTTATAAGCATTATGTTTGTATTTCGTTGTTAAATTCCAAATAGAGAAGTACTGATTCAGTTAGATAGATATGACAGAGATTGAGATATTCAGATATATACGTTATGTGTTTTTTCAAAATAATTTAAATAAGTTGATATTAGTTTGTACTTGTTACTATCATTATGATATCTTTATAATACTATGTACCTGTTTTGTCTAATAGTTCAAAGTAAATAATTAAGAATTACTCATTGTTTTATTCCTAAAACCAACATCTACCAGCTGACAGTGGTAAAACCTAGCATATACTGAGTTCGAATGGTAAAAGCTCGAAAAAATCGTCGTATCTTCAGAAATACTTACATTTACCAACTCATGTCGGTAAATCCTAAGACTTACACTTAAATCTTAAGATTTACCGTAGATCGAGCTTTTACAGTAACATATATATTTTTTACTTATTGCAAACAACTAAAACTTGAAAAATATTGAGTATCACTTTTTACCAGAGAAATCACTGTAGCTTTTCCGGTATTTAACTGATTTTTCAGTATACACATGCTGGAAAATGTGGCCTATTCAAAAAATCTAAATAACAATTTCTGTCACATTTAAGTAAATTTTCCTATAATCTCCCTCTGCTATTCTCCCAATAAAACGTTTCAAAGTCTAGATTTTTAGATGAGTAGAAACTTATTGTTTGATGGGGTTTAGGATAATATTTAACAGAAGAGTTTTAGATTTGATGATATTTGATGACTGACTGATCATCGATCATTCATCGATCCTACAATGCTTACAATTTTTAAGATAAATGTAAAATTCTAGTGGAAAATGTAAGGCTGCTCATTGTATCCTGAGATGATTTATTTTTATCATTGTTTTCATATTTGAAAATAAAAGTCAAAATGGATTTATTAAATAGGAGTGGTTTTAGTTATAGTGATCACAAAAACACAGTCAGATAGCTTTAGGAATCCCATGAGAATCAAAAGCTTTTTCAACCAAAGCTTTTTCATGAATTTTCAACGACAGACATTTATTTTTACAACGTAAAATACCACTGTAAAAACTATTAAAAAGTTACTCCTAAAAGACGTAGTACCGACAGAACTAGTACAGAAGCACGAACGCTTTTTTTAAGCATAACTTGAACTTTTCATACAATATTTCTCCCTAACTTCACGATATATCGCAAAGAAAATGATTTTTAAAGAGAACGCTATTTTAGAGGGACAAAGTTTTAAGACCCTCAACAAAAATTGTTTTTTTTTTTCGGTAAACTTACGTATTTTGAACTATTTCTCACAAGAAACCCTTTGAAGGAAATACTTAGTAAAAAATTACTTTACCACAAAAAATCAGAACTGACCTGCCTTCCTTTATCGTTGTTCTTGTTCTTGGTCCCGGTGGGGGTGTGCTGTGAGCTCTTGGGTTCTTCCTCCTGCCTGTTATGCTCGGTGTCTGAAGCTCCTTCTGCTAAGGACATATTGTGTCTGACGAGGACGGTCGGCCGCCGGCTGTTTTCGTTGCAGAATGAGCGCTACTGATGCGTGGAAGACCGCTCCTAGGTTTGGAGGGATACGGAGGCGGTGGAGGCGTGTTGGAGCTATATTTTTTTTTGTGTGGGTTTGGGTTTTTAAGAAGGGAAAATTTTGAGTGCCTGTGTGATTAGATGTTTGTAGCTCTGTGTGTTGACACACCAGGTAAAAGCTGGATTGGAACTGGTGGTTGCATTTATGTTTGTCCATATTTAATATAGGGACTGGAGATTGTGGTATAGCTGCTTATTGAAATTGATCTATAGCTTGTGGAAATCTTGCCTATAAATGTTTTCTCAGCACATAATTGCTCTGCGTATTTTCCTAGGCACCGCGCCGGTAGTTAGCGACAAGTGTAGTTAGCTTTGTTGTCGATAGATGGCCTTACTATGCCACATATAATTATATGAATAAAATGCACACAAAAATTAATAAAATAAAATATTGAAAAAGCATGGGTGTTTTCTATAATATTTAAATTGGGTTTATTTATTCATCCAGAAAGCTATCTACCTAGTTATTCACTAGTAGTTTCACTGGTATTTACCTAATACCCAACGATCCTACTTTCTCGAAGTTTGGATTACCTGAACCATTATCTTACTATACTTTATCTATAAGCTAACTATAATTGCTTAAAACCAAATGCCTCAAACTGTCTTACAGAAAATAAATGTGAGCTATAAAATGTAAGATAGAGTCGACTCCACAGTTTTGGTTTAATTTTTATTACAGGAACTACTGTAAGTATCCATATGTACCTATATCGTAATGTCGTAACCGAGATAGCTTTGATATAAAGGACCTTACACATCGGACGTCTTAGTTTTCGAACCTAACACTTTTTTATTCTAGAATGCTTATAATACTAAATCAGCACCACGAACAAGCACTGCGTTTAATCACATGGCCCTCTGATAAAAAACACACTTTAAACCAAACTATTATATTGTAAGTTTAGGTTGTATAATAAAGCTCTAGGATGACGGATCTGGAAAACATGGACAAAGTTTTTGTCCAGCTGACGGATGGTATTTAGGTACAGGAATGAGCTGAACAATACACACAATAGAGACACAGCTTTTTCAACGTTTATACTTATCAGTTTCATCTTGTTCAGCGTCAGATCAATGTTAAGTCCGGTACTTTGGAACTAAAAAGCTCTAGTACACTATCATACCTAATTCTACGACGATAGATAATATAAAGTAAATTAGATGGCCGAGTTGTATACCAACACAATAAAGGTAATATCCAAGTATTAACACAATTGAATAAACCCCACCACCCACTGACACCAAAATGAGAAAACCTCAGACAATTAAATTCGGAGCGAGCTCTAGAACAATATAACTACTGATTGTAATTGTAGGTGAGATCCAATGAGTCAGCAATTGTTTTGATCAAATAATTTCGATTAAAACTATGCTTAGCGTTGTTAGCGTCATTATATTATTCATAGCTACTGTATAAATATTATTATCATTATTGGAAAACCGATAGTCCACCTGATGGACAATAGTACCATCGCACCGCCTGCGGATAGGTAGGTACACGTCGAGGTTAGCTGATTAATCACCTACCCAGGGCCGTCTACAACCTAAAGGAGGCCCCGGGAACTTTGGGATAAGTGCTCCTATCGAGAAAGTAGGATGCAAGAGCGGGCAATAGGATCATGAAGTTAGTAGCTCCGTGCTTTGGATGGGTTAGGTTTTCTCTTGACCGTTCATACAGAAATAGGAGTTACTTTATCAACTTATGCAGAAAAGCTACAGACTCAAAAGGATGTAGGAGAGCGAGCGAGCTCGAAAATTTGTAGACGCCGCCTGAGATGGGTGAGGTTTTCTTTTGACAGCCTCTAGTTACGACGATAGCAGGCCCCATGGCCCCATAGATGGTGGGGCCATGGGGCACTTGCCCAGAGTGGCCAATGAAAAAGGCGGCCCTGTACCTCGGAAACAAATTGACCGTATAATACTTTGGAATCAATTTATTCGCCTGGTAATCCTAATAGCCTTGTATGAGTATGTAAGCTTCTTAAGACATAGCCTATCGTGACGCAGTTTGATGAAATGCCCATAAGTTGTCAATGATCTATGACGGTGGCATAACCGCTCGTTCTGCCGATCCCCCAAGTTGAAGGACTGATGGTGATCGATATACATTACGATGTTAATGAACTGTGCCAAATTGTAGGGATCCATTAGGTAATCATGAACCGTAAGATTTTGCGGGTTCTGTGCGAGTGTTTTTTTGTTCACTTCCGAAAACCTCACATATATCTGTGTGTAAATGAATGAAATACGATGTTTGTTTTATATAATGAGAACCTCCTCCTTTTTGAAGTCGGTTAGAAATAATAATGATTGGTTGGCGCCGCATTCGATTTAAAGTGTATAACTGTCCTCAGCAAGTTGGCTTCAGCTCGGGTACTACTTCCAAAGTTCCGGGACACCTTGGCCCAAGTTTTTTTAAATAAAAAAAAAAATGTAGGTCCCAAGAAAATATAACTGAAACCACTGCTCCCAAATGGGACTCATTGGAAATCTAATGAGTGCGTGTAGGACAGCCGGGTGTGGGTTAGTTAGGGTGACATAAAAGATGGCTTCTTTCCTGTAATAAGTTTCTTTGGACTCTCTCTGGTTCACTGATAATCCATCTACGGTCAGCGGATCACTATACGATAGGATAATGGATCCATAATTGTTGACAGTTGATATTATAGTTGCGATTTAACTTGGTAAACAGACCACCCATCGTCATCTGCCTAGCCTTCTCCCAACTATGCTGGGGTCGGCTTCCAGTCTAACCCGATGCAGCTAAATACCAATTTTTTACATGGAGCAACTGCCTATCAGACCTCCACAACCAAGTTACTGGGTAATACAAAACCCCTTGGTAAGACTGGTTGTCAAACTTTCGGGCTTCTGACTACCCGTAACAACTGTCAAAGATCCACGAATGACAGCCGGGTCCAACGGCTTAACGTGCTTTCCGAGGCACGTTGCGTCTTGGTATGTGAAGATGGACCCATCCACAGACCAACCGCGGCAAGCTTAGCTTAACCTGTTCGATCCACCCATGCGGCTGTTATTACTTATCCACAAGCCTTTCCGTGCGTAACGTGTCACCCATCAGATAGAAAGTTATTGCCGTCGCCCTTGCATAGACATCTGCTTAGGAGTCGGTCTAAAGTGCAGTAAAGTAGGTAACCTACATAGATAATCTATCACTTCAGGGCAGATGCACCTCAGCTACCTGTCAGACTAATCTGACATCACATGCATTCATGAGATTATCAGATGCTGATACCAAGAACAACAACACAGATGCTTGCATGCATTGTACTGCGGTGTATCGCGAGCAGACAGGACTACTTGTGTATGAATGGCTGCTGCAAGCTTTCCACATCGGTGTTGAGCTTTTAGCAGGTTTCTCATAGCTATATGGCTGTGTTAGGTTAAGTTTACTAACATAGTTGTTAAGAAATATTGTTACTAACATATTTCAGAATATTGTTACTTGTAAATTAAAAACACACATCGAAAGTACATTATTAACTATAAAAAAATATTCAATTAATATTTACCAAATCTAGTCTTCCAGACTGGCTTCTTACTTTAATTCCTATGTTTAAGTTAACAACTTATCCCTATATTGTGTAAAAATTAAGAAAAATTGGAATTTTTTAAATTGTGAGAAATTAACCTCAGGTAATTTCTCAATTAAACGGCAAAAAAGGCAAAAATGAGGATTTTTAAATTTTTTATTGTGAAGATAAAAAAAATAATAATTTGCGTTTCCACCATTGACACGAATCACACAATCACAGCGATTTGGCATGCTTAAAATCAGTTCACCAAAATCACTTTGAGGAATGGCCGACCACGTTCTTTATAACAAGTCAAAAAGTTGTTGTGGGATGCACGGCATCCATACTCGGCAGTGCTCTTCTTTGGAGCATATCCCATGCATGCTCACCTTCAGGAACGCAGACCCACTTCAAGTAAACGATTTCGGATGATTTGTTGGCTTATCAGCAAGCCTGAAGAGCTGTGGAGCCTTGTAGCCAACATCATGGCGTACGATTGCATGGTACGATTCCGTCGAGCAGTATTTTGGATGTACCGGTCCTGTCTGCGAGTGGTGATGCGAGATCGTCCTTCATGTCGCTCGGCCACGCTACCCGTGATGCGATAGCGTGTCCAGTGGCGGCTTATTGACGCTCTGTGTAGTGCCAAGAGTGACAGCCACAGTACGTTGCCTGGAACCAGCTTGCAACATTCCAACGGCGCTCATCATCTCTTCTCCTGTCAAATGATGTCGGCGCTCCATATCAATGTAATTTTCTTCAGTTCCGATGAAAAAATTGTAATGGTTTTGTAAAAACGCTATTACACACTTTTATAGGAATCCTGATTGACAGTTCATTTTCTATTTTTAATGAAAATTTAAGGATTTTTTTTATTCAAATAGTGAAATTTACTAAATAGAATCAATAACGATCCAAAAAATGTATAATGATAATCCTCAATTGTGGCGAGAGAGACTAAAACGAGAGTTTTAGAGTACTAAAACGTACTTGATCCCTAGACAGTTTTGATGTGTGTATAAATAAATTGTCTCATAATATCACCAAGAAGCGCACGCAGCTTCTTAGTGATACTCAGTCAGTTAGTGTCAGGTTGCAATATCTACAAAGAAATCACCGCTTTAATTTATTATACGAGTATATAGGCCAATCCTTGCGATATTTAGACAAAATCAAAGATATTTCGACAAAATCTTCTAGACAAAATCAAACTGGTTGCTAATGTAATAGTATAATTTATTCTTTTTTTTTACATTGATTTACATTATGTAATTAGTTAAAGTCACACCCGGACTTATTACTCTTTATTTTTTTTTTTAATGAAAATCGTCTACTTTAAGCCGAATGCTTTTTTAAATATGTGAACACCATGTATCTATCAGTTAATTTATATGTCATGGTTTCATTCATTTTTAATTATTTAACCTATTGTGGTACAGTAATTTTATTTTAGGTGCATCGTCTTCACATATAATTATATGATTAATGTATGCAAAATATCGGAAAACATTTTAAAAGAGTAACGGTGGAGTTTCTTGCCCATTCTTCTCCATACGAAAACTACCTTTGGAAGGGGCGACTAGAATCAATTTTATTTTAATTTAATTTTTGACGTTCAAAAGTGCCTTTTATGTCCTTATTTGACATAACTGATTTGACTTTGACTTCGATTTTTTTTAAGGCAGTGGCTCTCCTTTGACCGGTTTTAGCAACCGATCTGTTATTTATTTTTCAGATCACAACGACCTCGTCAAAGAGTTGTAATTACCTTTAATTTGTAATACATGATTGAGTATTGAATATTGAGATAAGTAAATAGCAAAGTCACCATCATCATCAGCCTACAGCAGTCCACTGCTGGACATAGGCCTCTCCTATTGCACTCCATTCGACTCGATTTGCGGCAACTCTCATCCAACTGCTACCAGCCATCCCGCGAAGATCGTCGCTCCCCTAACCTGAGGGCGTCCCACTTTACGTTTACCGATTCGCGGTCTCCACTCAAGAACACGTCTACCCCAACGGTCATCGGTTCTACGGCCTAATATGGTCGGCCCATTACCACTTTAGCTTGCTTATTCTGTGAGCTATGTCGACAACTTTGGTTCTCTGCCGGATCACATCGCTGCGGATTCGATCCCTCAAAGAGACCCAGCCATAGCTCGCTGAGCAAACTTGAATTTATGAACCAGCCGAACCGTGAATATCCACGTTTTGACTTCGTAAGTCACAACTGGCAGGACGCACTAATTGAAGACCTCTTTGTGGAATAAACGACGAGAATAGAAAACGAATACTGATAAATAAGTAAATAAAATTCATCTCATGGTCTCATGTAGCTAGATAGGTCCGTAATATCAATACAAAATCGATCAGCACGTGTAAATAATTGCTCCTACTTTAGATTCATTTCGTGCAATGTTCAATTGAACAGACAGACGTGTTGGATACGTCAGTATACTTACGTAACTTTTATATGTGAAGAAGAAGATGGTTGGACGAACGGCTGGAGAAAACAAACGACCAGTGGTCCACATTAGCCTTGGATAGAACGAGCTGGGAGTCATGGCACTTGCCCAGCAGAGGAATGACGCAAAGTATTTTTGTTTCTCTTATGACTCTCTACTGTTGGGAGATTAGAAAGGGAACCATCTTTCTTTTCATGGCTGCCATTAAAATTGACTAAAAGCTACAATTACAATAATAGGACAGGTACAGCCAGCAAAAAAAGTGAAATAACACTGCTACTTTTACACTTCATCTAAATTAACACAAAATTATTCGATAGATACCTACATTGTATTTCAGCATTTTAAACAATAACTAAAAGTCTCTAAATTTAAATTATTTTAGCTGAATACTGATTAAAAAAAAACGAAATGTTAGTCAATGACTTTTTCGCTGACGGTACATTAGGTACACGTAGGAACACACATGCACTACAGTAGATAATATAAATGCGTGTAGCAAAAAGTTTCTTGCCATTGAGCAGCAAAATCCAATCTGCGCACTTGACATCTTAGACTTTTATTAGTAGAAATCTCTGAGCTATTTCATGGTCATGCCTGGTGCATGGCTTGGGTATAAAGGTATAAACACGTACACTACCGGACATAGGCCGACCCTAAGCTCCGCCACTTCGACCGTCTCTGTGGTTCCCGTTTCCGACTGATTCCTGCGACCTTCACAAGGTCATCGGTCCACCTCAATATATATATATATTAATCAACAAAATGTTAACATCTCTACTTGATGGCTATTTTTAAGTGTTTATTATTTGAGGGCCGATAGCCGAAATACAGGCTTTCGCCTAGTTCGGCTACAGATGTCTAATTCGTTTGTAACTAGAAATTAAAGCCTAATAAAATTGTGTATCATAATGAGTCTATAATGTTCCCACTACTGGGACACAGGCCTTGTCTCTGTGACAGGGAGTGGGCCTTAATCCACCACGCGGGCCTAGTGCGGGTTGGTAGATGTCACATGTCTTCGAAAATATATATTTTTATTTTTATATTTTTTGGTTTTAGGACATGCCGGTTTCCTTACGATGTTTTCCTTCACCGTTTAGAGAGCGTTTGTGTATCATTGTGAACAATTATTGAATAAACTTTATATTCTAACATATCTCGGGATCCCGGTCCTTTGGAAGGCGTACGAGGGGCCGAAGCCAACTCGCAGAGGTCCCTTAGGAAATGTTATTGAAATGTGGCACCACCCGACGATTATCCCTGTATGCACTATGCGAGTGCACCCAAGGATAACCCCCGGTTAGTGTAGGACTATTGCAGGATATGGAAAAATACAAATTTGGACATTGGGTTTGGGCTTATTATTATTATATTATTACCTTGTGGGAGGCCTTCCACCGCCACTGACTGAACTAGACAATGTTGACAAGCAATAAAAACGTAATTAAAGAAACATGTCCCGCTACGATTGGCGATCTTATCTCGGGCGGCATCAAACGCACTGCCGCAAGGTCGGAGACCATACGGCTGCAAAACCAGTGATGCAAGCCAATTTATTGATTGTCATACTATTAATTAAATTTTACTAGGTAATTAAATTGAGGTGTCTTTACAAAGTACGGAAATCAAAGTTTAGATATACATTTTTTTACCAGCTTTTGCCCCGCGGCTTCGCTCTACCTGGTTCCAAGGATCAAAATGCTCTACGTTGCTTTCCTGTCAATAAACTGTCTTCATGCAAAAAATCACGTCGACCTGTGCAAGTGCTGCTTGAAAGAAGAACAATCCCCTTCCTCCCGGACCGCGAAAGCGAATAGACGTGTGCCCCTTTAAATAAATAATTGAAATATATTCGTAAAAATTCGATATCTAAAAAAACTACAAGTACCAGGAGCGCATAATCACAGCGGTGATTGTAGTGAACGTGGAGTCCGCGACGAAACAAGATAGCAACACTTGAGACGGCGATCGCCACCTAAGCTACGCTGCGCCCGCGTCACTTGACCTTCGCTCCACGGATACGTCATCGCAGCGCTCTGAGTCTGACGCGTAACGCGTCGCCGTGCCGTTGCCACTATTTACAAGCGACAGCGGATTGCAGAGAATCAAAGGGTTTGGCCCAAGTGAAAATACTCAAGGTAAAAAAAAAAACTTTTTTTTTTTTTTTTTTTTTTATAATTAATAATGCCGCTGAATCGTACACCACCGAAGACCCCTTTAGTAGAAGAAACTCTGGGCCAAACTACAACTAGTACTACTTGTTCCCGATTGTTTATCCAGTCCGGATCTTCTCCTGATCTCACGACCTTGGGTCAGGATAGTAACGTTACAAATCGTCTAAAGCGTAAGCGTGAAGATTGTGACTGCATGCCGCGTCTGGATGAAATTCGAAACTTACTATCTGAGTCTACTGCCAAGTCTGAACAGAAGCTTGTGGCATTACAGGCGTCCATCTCTGAAATTAGTGCTCAGAACGCAGGGATACTAAAATCAATGGAATTTATATCGCAGGAGTACGATGACTTAAAAATAAAACTGGCAAGCTTAGAGTCTGAACGCGAAACCGACCGCCGCTATATCCACGAGCTAGAAGAAAAAGTGGACATTATAGAACGACAACTATACTCAACTAAGGTTGAAATAAGGAATGTGCCCCAGAAACAGGAAGAAAGTAAGGAAAGCCTACGCGCCATTGTAACAGAGGCAGCCAACGTGATTGGCACCCCGATAAGTGGCTCCGAAATAAAAGATGTCTTTCGTACTAAAAACAAAAACAACACTTCCACAATTACCGTTGATTTTATAAGTGCAATCACAAGGGATAATTTTATAAAAAAAATCTCGCAAGTTCAATAATGCTAATGGGCAAAACAAGCTGAATACAACACACCTAAAACTTGATGTACCATGCAAACCTGTATACATATCAGAAAAACTTACGCCCAAAACTCAACGAATTTATTACTTAGCCCGCCGATTTGCTGAAGATAATAAATATAAATACTGCTGGACCTCGTACGGGAAAGTTCTAGTGCGAAAAGCGGATGGCGAGCAGCATGTCTTTATAAAAACCGAAGCAGACCTCGACAGTCTCCGGCTAAGTAAATGACTAATGACTGGGGATAGTGGCATACCGAAAATACTAATCATGTTGTTTACATATTTACCATTTTATAATACTTTGCAATTTTGTAAGCCTACTACACTACACACAAATACAATCACACATACACACGTATCAGAAATTTACCTTCTCACAGGAAAACTTTATTTTAACCATTTTAGCGTAGCTCTTAATTACTTAATATTTAATGTATTTCGCATTCTAAGTACCGCCTTAAACCTATATTATAAACACCTCAGTCAAATAACTGTGACAGAAATATTAACTGTTATTAAAAATGATGAATATTGATCAAATATCTCAGGAAATAGATAACGTTACTATTGCTGAGTCTTATACATGCACTCCAGATCAATGTCAAACTTTTTTAGGACAGTGTGATAGTAGCTTTCGTATTGTACATGTTAACATCAGGAGCATAAAAAAGAACCTAGACCAATTTGTCACCATGTTAACATTAACGAAGGTTGACTTTGACTTAATTATTTTTACAGAATGTTGGTTGCAGGTCTCAGGTCACATCCCTATCTTAGAAGGCTATACTTCACATGCCACAAAAAACAACCCAATAAAAAACGACGGCGTTGTAGTATACGTCAAAAATACAATTAATTGTTCTACGCACGAACCTGTGATCTTGGATGCCAACTGCCTGGTAACTCGCTACAATAACACAGCCATAATCGCAGTATATCGTTCTCCTTCCTATTTAAACCCCGCTAACTTCTTCTCTAGTTTGAGTGAAATAATAACATCAGTTAAATCCCAAAATAACATCATGCTTATTGGTGATATTAATATTGATATCAAGTCCGGCAATACCGATCGTCATGCGGATGATTACTTAACCTTAACAGCAACACATGGCTTATTGCCTGCCCACACTCTCCCAACAAGGATCAATAACTGTCTGGACCATGTCATGTTGAAGACTAAATCCCCCGCTAAGGTTATCGTGCTGGACTCCCACATTACTGATCATCTTCCTGTTGCTATATTCCTGGACAGAAATAAATCAGCTGGATCCCAATCAAAAAATACTTTGATCCGATATGACTATGAGACCATAAAAAATGAAATAGATAACCTCGATTTTACTCCTATTCTTAATACAACAGACCCAGACCTCGCTACCAACATTTTAATTTCCGACCTACAAACTACTTTAACAAGACATACCAAAATGTACCACACACCTAATAGAAAAACAATTAAAAAACCCTGGATGACCGCTGGCTTAGTTCGATGCCTACGTAATCGCGACAAAATGCACCGGCAAGTCAGTAAGTCTCCTAACAATCTTATATTAAAAACTTCATATACGCGGTACCGCAATTTCTGCAATTCCCTACTTAAAAAACTAAAACGAGCCTATGAGAAAGCAGAACTTCTTAAAGCTAATAACAACCCGCGAGCTACATGGAAAGTGATTAAATCTATCACACATAGTAACCAACAAAGACAGTCTCCTAGTGCTCTGCTACATTCTTCCATCAACCCTACCGTATCAGTAAATAATGTCAATAAATATTTTGTTAACATCGGTACGAATCTTGCATCAAAACTTGACTCTAACAGACCATCCGTTCACTCATTTTCATCCCCGTCCCCAGTTAACTCCCTAGTGCTTCCGTTGGTTGATGAAGCGCTTGTATTAAGCACAATTCAAAGCTTACGCAGTGATTGCGCTATTGGTTGGGATAACATCCCAGCAATGATCATAAAGCAATCAAGCTCCATTCTGGCTCCTGTCATTGCCCATATATGTAACTGTGCCATTGATTCGGGAGTTTTCCCAAAAGCTTTCAAACGTGCAGTAATCCATCCAGTGTACAAAGGCAAAGCTAAAGATGACGTGTCCAATTACCGGCCAATTTCAGTGCTTAGCTCTTTGTCTAAAATACTTGAACGAATCCTCAACAATAACCTAACAAAATTCCTATTAAAAAATAAATTAATCGCAGACAACCAGTATGGGTTTCGTTCGGGTATCTCCACAGAGGATGCCGTCTCTGATTTTACCAACACCTTGGTTGACAAACTGGACACTCGCCTTAAATGCTATGGTGTTTTCTTGGATTTAACGAAGGCATTTGATACAGTTTCTATTCCCAGACTTATCGCCAAAATGGAACATATAGGAATACGTGGTGTGGCCTTAAATATTTTCAAAGACTACCTCAGGGGGCGTAGCCAGTGTGTCAAAATTAACTCCGTTTTTAGCGACGAGGAGTTTATCAGTTACGGTATACCTCAGGGAAGTATCTTGGGACCCACACTATTTCAAATATATATAAATGACCTGTGTCAATTACCTCTCATTAACTGTGACATTTTTACTTACGCGGACGACACGGCACTTTTGATATATGATGAGTCCTGGGATAAAGCTAAACATAGAACTGAACTCACTTTGCGAACTGTTATGGATTGGCTTTCCGTTAACCTCCTGACACTCAATGTTTCGAAGACTAAAGTAATTCAGTTTTTACCACCAAATTCAGTTAACCCACCAATGGTTTCAACCAAAATAACAGCCCATATTTGTCAGGATGTCATACCATGCAATTGCAGTTGCCTTGATATGGTTTCAAATATTAAATATTTGGGTGTTTATATCGACGAGAGGCTGGATTGGCGTGTTCATACGGATACTCTATGCTCTCGGCTTCGTAAACTTATTTATTTATTTAAAGAGCTCAGACATTCGGCCGATACTGCAACAGTTTCACTTGTATATCGCTCCCTGTGTGAGTCGATTATTACGTACTGCATCCCGGTGTGGGGGGGGACTTTCAAAACCGTGATGCTTAGGGTGGAACGAGCGCAGCGGGCTGTCCTCAAAGTTATATATTTCCGTAAAAGGGACTACCCCACAGCCCTGTTGTACTCCGAAGCCCAAGTACTCACGGTGAGAAAACTCTATATCCTCCGCACTGTCTTACGTCGACATTCCATGATGCCGCTAGATAGTCATCTATCCAATCGGCGGATTGGCTTTCCCATATGTGAATCTGCCCAGTGTCGTTCTGCGCTTGCCCGACGACACTTTCATGCCCAAAGCTCACGAATGTACAACAAAATTAACAAAAACCTGTCAATTTATAAGCTTACCCTGCACAAGGTCAAGCAGAGTCTTAGGTCATGGTTACTGTCCCTCAATTACGACGAAACAGAGCAAATTATTTTAACTCTTTCATAATACCAATATTATACCCTATGAGAGGCTTTCAACTTCATCCTGTACTCGTAATCCCAATCAACCTGAACTTTCAATTCAATTTACACTCACACACACACACACCCTCTCACACACACTCTCACACTCATACGCATACTACACGCAAGCACACAGTCTCCAATACAGGCTTTTCTAACAAACAATTTTTATTATTATTTTTCCATTTTATTTTTTTAAATATTTTTTTCTTTAAGTTTTTTTTTTTTGATGTTTTTCTAATTATTATTTTCCTTCTTTTTTAATTGTTAATCTTATTGCATAAATTTGTAATATTTCCTCCTGGGAGAGGGCACTGGCTCTTGTAACACAGGTTAACCACCTAGCACAAGTGTCAGGGACTTCACACAAATTGTAACCACTTTATGTAATAAAGATTATTATTATTATTATTATTATTAATCAAAGAACTTCGCATTTACAGGAAGAATTTACGAGGAAGAATATTACGGGTAGTCAGAAGCCCAAAAGTCTGACCACCAGTCTTCCTAAGGGATATCGTGTTACCCAGTAACTGGATTGTGGAGGTCACATATGCAGTCGCTCCACGTAAAGTACTCGTATTCAGCTGCATCCGGTCAGACTGGAAGCTGACCCCAACATATTTCAGGAAAAGACTCGGCAGATGCTGATTTGCGTTGGAAAAATATTCTTTCTTTTCTTGTTTTATCAAGTCTAAGTTTACGATAAGTAGATCAATTATGTATTCGTGGTAGGTGGACAGGAAGTGAAATGTGAAAAAGTAATTTTAGAAAAGTGAAATGTTAGATTTTTTATTTTGCGAAATGTCGTGACTGGTGATAGCCGTGGTAAAGGCCTCGCTTCTCATGCACGAGGTTGGTTCAAATCCCGGCAAGTGTCAGGTTGACTTTTTCAATTCGTATGCACTTTCTAAGTGTATCTAAGACATGTGAGCGATGAAGAAAAACATCGTTAGGAAACTTGCACTTATCTAAACTAATATTATAAAGAAAATATTTGATTTTTTGTATGTTTGTTTGTTACGCTGTCAGGCAAAAATGGCTGAACAGATTTGGATGAAATTTGTCACATGGGTACACCGTGACCTGGAGAAGGACATAGGCTACTTTTCATCCTGCATCGCAGATGAAGTCGCGGGCTACAGCTTGTGATTAATATAAGTTAGAAATCGCCAATTCACTGTGAGCAGGCGTGGTGATCAATGCTCTGGCCTTCTCTGTATGAGAAGAGTCCAATCATCCAATGTACTGCAGTGGGACAGTAACCTAGTAAGTACTGTGCTAATTTAAGAATTTTTAGTTAAGCCTGGCATGTAACTGTTTGTTGTCCCTAACAAATAAAATAAAAAAATAAAATAACAGGCTGGTATTTTCTGTTGCGTTATTGTTCAGGTCAGTTTATCGTTCCGTGCGCATGCGACTCGCGGTCGCTAACCCGCTTAGCATAATTAACTAAGATTACCTAACATCTGGTACCGAGTATGTAGATGAGTGTGAGTGTAGGTAAATACTTGAATAATATATCTTTCTATTTATTTAAGTATTCGTCGTGTGTCTGTGTGGTAGGTATTAATTTCTGATATTGATGCCAGTAATGTGGTTTTTAATAATTCGCTGGAACATTTTTTTTTGTCTTCAATTTTTCGTCAATAATTAGTTTCGTTTTACTTTGCATATTAATAAGTTAACTACTCGTTTAGACTGAGACAAAATAACTGGCGAAATACGGGTGTCCTGTAGGACACCCGTATTTACCCTTCGGGGAAGACAGGCGTAACTGCGCAGGCGGAACTGTCACGCAGTTTGGCAGGTTTATGTAATGTGTATACGTATTTGGTTCAAAATAAATTATTTATTATTATTATTATTATTAATAATGTGTAGGTTAGACAAACATTTTTGAACCGGCTTCCTTGACGATATCTGTCCATTTCACAAAGACATTTAGAAACCTGTTGCAAAAGGTGCCACCACTACCTACAGGCTATAAAGGTAAGGCCAAACCAGTAGCCGATTGGACCATGTAATATTTCGAAAATCGAATACGATTCTGTACGTTTCCGTTTCGTTTCAATTTTTTTCTAGTTTAAGCCTAGCGTGTAACTATGGTTGTGTACATTGCGCATTAAAGAAATAAATAAAACAATATACAACATAAACTAACACCTTCTTCTCATGGGGGTAGGCAGGAGCTACAGAACCTGCTACGATCCCTTTGCTTCGTCTACGTTCATACGTAATTGTAATTTTATGAATGTTCACAGTCAAAAGGTCAATTCCCATAAAAAAAACGTTTAAAAACATTTAAAATCTAGTCGCAATCCCATCTCAGCGAAAATCAATGTCATAAACTTGTCAAAAATATGGGGAAAATAGAGGTATTTTTGACAGATTGAGACTGAGGTCAGAGGAGCAATTCTCGTAATTTTAATAACGTTCACAGTCGTTCAGATTTTTATTACGGGATATCGCCTTTTTTTTTTGGATGGGAAATCATCAAATGGACCCTCATTTGATGATTTCCCATCCAAAAAAAAATCCCGGTCTGGGTGGAGCGGAAGGGAGTGTCAGACTCTTACTGACTAAAACCCACCCGTGTTCCTTCCTTAGCCCTTTCTGTTCCAGGGTAGCGGTAACCCTTTCGGACGATCCCACCGCCCTACGGGAATTCGCCTTCAGGTCATACACGCACGTCGCTCGGTTGCGTTACATGACCTTTTTGATGAACATCACCAATAAGGTATCTAGGTTCTAGGGCGTTCACTTCCAGCGTTTCCACTCACATTTGCCTTACAAATACCTTGAACAAACCGAAAACAATCTTGTAAGACATATCTAATGTCAAAACTTTAAACGCCATATTGGAATTCAGATCACAGAATAAATAAATAATTCATGTAAATGTGGCAGTCCACCCATCGGCCAGTTATTTGTTACACTGAGGTCGTTTTGTTCAACACTGCCGCATATTTTACGTATTTAGAATTAAAGCATTACGTATTATTCATTATTATAGGTAGCTTGTGTTTGCATGTCTGTATGTTTGCAGGCGCGTTTCTATTACATAAGAAAAGTATTTTCGTTTGACGTCGCAGGTGAACTTTAGCGAAACAGCTGATCAATTAGCCCTTTCGAGTGTTCTTTACATTGCTGTTTTAAGTGAAAGATGTGAATTTATAACTTTTAAATTATTATGATTTACATTTCATCGAATTATTTAATTATTATATTATATATACATTATATCCCCATTATTATTATTATTATTTCATTTCATTTAACTTTTAATACAAAAATCTCATTAGGTTAGAAAGAAATAATGATTTTGTACAGTTTATTTACAGTAAAAAACAGTAGAAAAAAACGTAAAAATTAAGAAAAAGCCGACAGAAAATTTCAACGCAGGGCGGTCCAGAATCATGTACTGAATCCATGGAAACCGGTTGCACCACCTTGTAGAGAAATATAAAATCTTATAAGAAAAAAAAATTATCCCAGAAGATGAAATCGCAGTATCCTTCATTTTTCTTAAGATTCGACAAACTATTCATTAAAATCTAAAATGAAACAACCTGTTTACTTTACTGTTAAAAGATGGAATGAAAAATACTATTTTCTAGCGCGCGCAGACTGATATACATACTCTAATCGTATTTGTCTCGCCACAGACTCTTTTTTTTCCATTTAATATACCTAGGCAAGGTCGTCTTGGTAGACTCACAATTGACTAATATTTTTTTGTGAAGTCTGCCAAACTCTGCCATAACCACCACGGCCCACTGTTGTCAGGTGGATCACAACAGCTCTCTATAAAATTATGGTTTTAAACCCAATGTTGTATAATATTTAATTCAATTTTTAGGGTCCTTTGATAAAGGTGGTAGAACGGTGTTAAGTATAACATCAGGCGCCACTTTTAGAAGTAGGTATTGTGTATTTATTTTATTTCTTATTGTGTTATTTAATGTGATGTAGGTATACTGCGCCGCTTGACGTCGCGCTGTGGCTCTCTCTCGCATAGAGTCGTAGCATTATGCTGAGTGTAGGCCATTTGTGTGGATGTGACGCATATTTGCCCCCAACTTGTTATTTTTTGTGTTTGTGTTCCTTTTTTGCGTCAGGTTTACCGCAAATAAAAGTGTTTTCTTTCGTTCTTTTCCTTATGTAGATACCATCACTTCAGTGGTGGTGCCTGTCGGTCGGTCCATCTGTCAAACTTAATTTTCTGATTTTCTGGTACCATGTACTAAGTATTTAAGCCGATTTTATTATCTTCAATGGGATTGAATGTGTGGGATAGCTAAACGACAGTTGTAATAAAATGTAGAATTTAATTCTGAGGGTTGTTATGAAAACATCTGACTTTCGATGCCGCAAAAAATAGAATATATGTAAGTACTTCATCGTCATCATCAGTGGCAGCCCTGTTCCTCCCACTGCTGAGTATGAGTATTATATATATAACTAGCGGACCAGACAGACATTGTCCAGCCAACAGCGCCACCTCACACCGGGTCCAATTTTGATCTAAACTATCCAGGGACCCACCCCTGTTCAGTGAGATACACACGCTCAGAAGAATTATATATATAAAGTTTCTGTTCGAGTTCTAAAAACAGAACAACGTGTGTCCGGTCAGCTAGTGTTGAATAATAATAATAAATGATTTTTATTAGACAGGTAAAATATAAAAGAACATAAGAGGAAAAATATTGTAACGTAGATACCTACGGAACACCTTGGACTTGGTCGATTTTATTGGCATAATTTAAGCTAATCAAAGATTCTACTATTTTTTACAAGCAAATCCGTGCAAAAAAGCAGTATGTCTCACGTGTTGTTTTTACAAAACCGGTCGAATTAATATTCCGAACATAACTCCATAGTGGCTTCGCACATCAAAACCAACCTTATTGCATTCTGATAGAGTTGCATATAAGTAAGCAGTGAAAGTTGCTATAATTAAGTATATCTTTCTTAGAACAAAACTGGAGTTTATATCTATTCAGTAGTTCTATCGCCATTCGTGTGAGATGTAGATGTCTTAGAGATTTTTTTATATCATATAATAAATATCACTTATGTCAATAATAAAATTATTACCTCATTTATGTCAATGGTGTCGCGAAGTTAAGTTGGAGTGAACTTTGTGTGCTTAAATGTCAAAACAAAGGATTTCGCCGTTTTTAAAACAAGTAAGTTTGGTGACATTTATTATAAGGTAAACACGCGTGTTTCTTAATTTTGTGTGACTAATTAAAAGTGATATTATTTCTTTGAAAGTGTTATTAACGTGAATAAATAATGCCTTGACTACCGAAATGACGACTAATTGAGAAGTATGGAAGAAACAGACATGTTGCACCGACCACAAATAAATTGATGGATGAGAAATAGATTGGCAGGAGAATGATGATGTCACAGTGCCTAGCAAATATGATTGAATAATTTACGAATAAATTATTATACCATTAATTAGAAGACATTTAAATACTTGATATACAAATGCAACGTCAAAAATAATCAGAAAAAAAACTATGAACGAATTAATATTTATTTTCCTGAATTTCCAGTCAGTTTAGATTTTTTTTTTAATAACGTATCCATACAGGTTTGCTAGCTGTTATAAAATAAAAACAGCGTCAATAAAACATTTTTTGTTGAATTCAGTCGGAATTAGTTAGATTTGTGAGTCAGTATTAATTTTAATCCAGTTGTAGGTATAAAATACGAAAAATTGGAGAAGTATGGGGGAGACATTTCCCCAGCAGTGGGACTGAATAACAAAAAGTTTTTTTTTATCTAAAAACAATTATTTTTGACAATTTAATATAATCACTTTAATCAGTCATCAGACCAAAGAAACGATGGATGGACCGTGTGTATGATAGTATGGTTAGAAAGGAGGTAACTACTGAGATGGCGACTATGAGATAAGTATGGGTTAAAAAACATGTTGCGCCGACTTAAAATAAATTCGGATAGGGGTAGGATAATGGTGATGAATCGGTAACCACACATACCTATCTACTGCCTTAAAAACCGGTTTTAAAAATCATACTTTATACAGAGTGACTTTATAAAACGATGCAAAATCTTATACCTAATAGATTACATAATTTAAATAACAATATAAATCAACCGTTACGCTTTGATTACTGTGAAATTAATTAGCTACACATAATGGAATAAATAGAATTCGTTAACATTCGAGTATGACAGCATAGATACACACACTGATTGTGTGAAACCTTAGGAGTTGTGATTTGACCTGCATAGCTCTGTGGCTGGTCTAGTGGTGTATTTAGTCATTTACATTCCTAGGGGCTGTAATAAACGTTGATTAAAGTCAGAAAGTCGAGCTAGACCACAAATTCACGGTCGCTCAGCGCGCTGTGGAGCGGGCTATGCTCGGAGTCTCTTTGATGGAAAACATCGACAAGTTCTCCGGAAAAGAACCGGAGTGGCCGACACAACTTGCAGAGTCAGCAAACTGAAGTGGCAGAATGCTGGCCATGTTTGTCGAAGGAACGATGGTGCGCGGAGCAGACGAGTCCTAGAGTGGAGACCGCGTATCGGCAAACGTAGTGTGGGACGCCCCCCAGCTAGATAATAATAATAATAATAAGCATTTTATTATCACAATACAAGTTTGACACATATTAAAATACACATAGTAGTAACAAGTTACATAGAAAGAAACAAATAGGAATAGTGTACAGAAGATGGGAAAAGTACAGTCAAAACAGAATTTGAGCCCTGCCTCCTAAACTAGGAAGATCCTGTATCTTAGGAGGCAGTGTCTTCGCATAGATAGTGGACAAGCAAATTATGAGCGTACTAGCAGACTTGGAAACAAACAGGATATAGACAATAGAAGATATACGGTAAGAAAAATATCTATATAATATATTTAATTAATCAGAATTTTTAATAAGTAGTTAAGTTTGTATTGAGTGTGTGTGAAGTGAATTTGTGTCGTGTCATGTGTAAGTGTTGTGTGTGTATGTGTAAAGGAGAAGGCTGTGTGGAGTGATGTGATGTGGTGTGGTGTGAATCTGATGTAGTGTGGTGGAGTGTAACTATAACTCTATCGTTTCGGGGACCCTCTTAAATTTTAATTTTATTTTTATTATTTGATGTTATAGTGGCCACAGTAGTACACACTCTTTAAACATTTCAAGTGTCTACCTATTGCGGTTCAAATGTTACAGCCCTGTGACAGACAGTCGGACGGACGGTGGAGCCTTAGTACTAGAGTCCTGTTGCACACTTTGGGTACGGAACTCTAAAATGTGTCCGTCTTAGAATGAAAACATCCGATACCTTTTTTATTTTTTTTTATTTTTATAAGTCGATTAATAATGCATAATAATATGTCTCCAACACCCTAGAAGTAACTAATATTAATGGTACCTAGTAGTTATAATCACTGATACAATGTGTCCAGCACCCTAGAGGTAACTAACTAATGTACTACATGTTATAATCACTTAACTTGTATATCATTGTAAGCGAACTGCTAGTTCTTATTAGAAACAAAGTTCTTTAAACCTAAAATGACAATGTGAAGGAGGTAAATTTTTGCAATATAAATTGTATCCGCCGAGAATTTCGCTAGCAGTACGGCATCATCAGTTGCGTCCTATTTCAGGGCGCACGGGACGTAATGTTAGATGTGACAGGACCATATTTTTACTTCTTGTTGGGATCGTCTTTACAAAAGCGATTGCCCAAAAACCTCATTAATTAATGTTCCTTGACGAACAAGCAAACAAAAAATACTGATGACTTAGTATTTAAAACAGTTTTGTGTTTTCTCGACTCGACTTGAGACGCAGAAGTCTTAAAATTAGTTTTAATAAAAACCGCATGACAAAGCCCCTAAATGTCAACTAAATACTATATTAATTAGTAGTTGTCCCATTTAAGAGACGAGCTGCACTAAATGGTAACAGACATACGGGTCGAAGGTTAAGCTACGCTTGCCACGTTCTGTCCGTAGATGGGTGACCGTCCGTCCATTACATATTGTCTAGAGTGCCCTCCCGGGTCTTAGAAACGCACGTTAAACCCTTGATCCCATCTGTCATTCGTAGATCTTTGACAGTCGTTAAGGGTAGTCACAAGCTCTAAAGTCTGAAAATCAGTCTTACCAAGGAGTATCATGTTACCCAATAACTGGGTTGTGGAGGTCAGATAGGCAGTCGCCCCATGTAAAATACTGATATTAGCTGCATCCGGTTAGACTGGAGCCGACCCCAACATAACTAATTGGGAACAGGTTAGGCAGATTGAGTGGTGTAAGAAGTAAAGTATATTTTTGTTGATTTTTCTAATTAGCAACGTAATTCAGGTTGCGATATAGTATTCAAACGAACATAAATTATTTAAGAAGCTAGGTTAGACAAATAGAGATAGTATTATGGAGAAACATCTCGACCGTGACAGACATTTAATTAAATGTTTGCGAAATACCACGCTTAATGTAACTAACTGGAGTGGGCTTAACCATTCCACACTTTTTAACAAGACATCATTACGCCTGTATTCCCCGAAGGTTTAAGCAGAAGCTATAGTACCTATGTACACTACTGCGCCCAATCCAGTCTCCGGGCTCCTACTGAGAAATTCCAGATGGAAAACACAACAATACTTTGCCCGACCCGGCAATCAAACCCTGGGCCTTATGCTCAGCTGTACCGCTTGCGACCACTAGATCATCGAGGCAGTCACTTTTTATTCTTTATGAGGAATTGAAGGAACTGATAGAGGGGCTCGTGGCTCATTAATAACAGCCACACGGGTGATTGAAGTTTAAAAACACGTTAAGCAGTTCATAGCAGGATGGGTAGTTTTCACCCCGAAAGACATCCACGCGAGCAAACCCGTGGACAAAAGCTAGTCGCTTATATAACCATACGGCTCAACGAAATTTAGAACTTACATTAAATTCTACTCATTTTGCTACTTCCAGTGTTTCGTGTCCGCTACGGTATCCTTCACCACAATCGGGCACGGCTCCGTGGTGGGCTTCCCTGCGATCCTGCTGCCTCAGCTGAAGGAACCTGGCTCCCGCATCACCCTCACTGAGGACCAGGGGTCATGGATAGGTAAGCCATCATCTATAAGATGCTGTTCCCATTTCATCTGTGTCATCTACCGACTACCTACAAACGTCTGACTGTTTCCGGTCCATCAATGCAAAGGGATTGGAGACTTGCTTGAAACCTACTTCGTCCAGCTTTTTTAAGCTTTCAGTATTCCTTACAAGTAGTATCTAAACGTAGGAACTGACATTGAGTAAACGGAACGGATTTGTTATAGTCACATATTCCGTAGTAGGTACTAAAAATACCTACGGTACTTATCGAATTCACTCAAGAAACAAAATTGCTACAGACTATTTTGATTGCATGCATACTTAATGCTAACCACAACGGTAAATCTAATTTAGGATTGTAAATTATTTATAACGCATTGTGACGTCAAATACTACATAATCCACCAACAGCACATGTATAAAGGTCAATCTCATATTTATGTTTCAGACTAACAATAGACTAAAATGTATGTAAACATACTGATATTCAGCTGCAGCCGGTTAGACCGGGAGCCGACCCCAACATAGTTGGGAAAAGGTTAGGCAGATGATGACTTACATAGACTAAAGTCCATCCAGTAGATATCCACTGAGAGACAGATCAATGTTTAATTACAATCAACGAAATAACCATCTATTGATTTATTTATAATATGGCACTTCAACGACTTACTCACTACGACATACACAAACAAAATCACAAACAGTTTTAGGAATTGTGAGTTCGTCACTTACAGAAGTGCACAGCACTAGCACAGAAACAAATAGTAAGTACATCATTATCGTTAGTTGAATTGACACAATTTATGTTATGAACGAAAGTAAAAGTAGCATTAAAAATTAAAATGAGAAATGCTCACAAATACGATCGAAAATACAAAAACAATCTAGTGAAATAAAGATATACCAGACTAATGTGTGGGACTGGGAACACCAAACAAAGTCTATGGATATTTCCACTTCAAATTCTTAGAATTTGAAAGTTACCTAAGGACTGATACTTTTAGAGTCAAAGTACCTAGTGTATCTACTAAGATTTTGAAAGTTTTGCATGATTTTTCTCAAGACATACGAAAACCAAGTACCATGAACGAACCATGAACTTAGGTTTTGAGTGCTCTTAGCTTCGGCATTGACTTCTCTCTTTTCTTCTTCTTTGTAGCTCTGGGTCAGGGTATGTCTACCAATACTAAGAGCTGTATTTATAAAACGCGCACATACATTCATTATTATTGATCTTTCTAAGTCGTAGATAGTGCATAATACGATCTGAGTCCAATGAATACCAAAATACAATTTAGTTCATCATCTACCTAGGCTTGTACCTAGACAGGATGCAGCTGAATAAGAATACCAGTATTTTTCTTGATATTGACATATTTTTTATACATTTTAGCATCAGTGACAGCCATCACCCTGCTGCTGGGCAGTTTCATGGCGCCACCCATCATGGGCCGCCTGGGTCGGAGGGTGGCGCACTTCGTTGTCATCGCCAACATCCTCGCCGGATGGACCGTCATCCTGCTGGCTAAGAGTTTCGAAGTAAGTATAATAGAGAGCAGTGGTGGACCAGTAGTAACAGCCCCGAGTTACGAGTTAGAACGGGGCACGGGTCGTGGGTTAGAACCCGGGCAGGCGCTTTACTTTGTGTAAATAAGTGAAATGGTAAAGGAAAACATCGTGAGGAAACTGGCATGGCAAACCAAAAATTCGCAGACATGTGACATCTAACAACCCACACTGTGCCCGCGTGGTAGATTACAGCCCACTCCCTCTGGAAGAGAGGAGGCCTGTGTCCCAGCAGTGGGAACAGGAAAGGCTGATTATGCTTATGCAATAATAAGGAAAGCCAACCTTTACACTATTCCATACTAATATTATAAATGGGAAAGTAACTCTCTGTCTGTCGTCTGTTACCTTTTCACGTCTGAACGGATTTGGATGAAAAGCACACGGATAATGAACTCGGTTATATAGGTAACTTTTTCAAAATTTACAAGAAAATAGAATTGATTCTAGTTGAGTAGTTGATCTGTCTAAAGTAAGAAAAATTAGACATTAGATATACTTAATACTGTGATATGTAATGGCAAATATAAAAATATTTTATTAAGGTACAGTGGCCTCCAAAAGTTAGTTTCTCACTTTTCAACTTTTTTCCACTTCAGCTGTGAAAAATAATTTACTCCTATGGGATTACGGGATTATTTTTATGATAAGTCAAAGGTAGTTGAATTATTCAATTAAAACGCTACAGCAGCAGTTCAAACAATTCATAATGTGTTGTGTCAAAGCTGAAGTGGAAAAATGTCATCCAACTTTTGGAGGCCACTGTAGATGAACTGAACCCACTAGGCCACGCAAATCTCGGCATCCTTGTTGAAACTGGCAAGGGAAAATAACCAATCAAAACTTATTTTCTGTTTCAGGCAATAATCGTAGGAAGAGTAATCCACGGAATGTCTTTCGGCCTGATGCTGCCTCTTCGTTCAGTCCTCCTCGGAGAATACACCAGCCCGAAGAACAGAGGAGCATTCCTCACCATGGTCTCCGTAGCCCAAGCCTTCGGGATCCTGCTCGTCCACCTCATAGGATCCCTGGTATCTTGGCAGAAGACAATTCTCATCCTCATCGCGTTTCCTCTAGCCAGTCTCCTCATGACATTTTTCACTCCTGAATCTCCGAGCTGGCTTGCCGCAAGAGGAAGATATGAGGACTGCAGAAAGACCTTCCGATGGCTCAGAGGCGACGGTGAAGAAGAGGAATTGGAAGAAATGATCAGAGCAAGATGTGAATCGAAAAGAGCTCCAATTTCCAACTGCAAAGATCTTGTGGTGCTCTTCAAAAAGAAGGAGTTTTACAAGCCCATTGTGATAATGATACACAGCTATTTAATGGGAGAATTTTCCGGTGGTGCCCTTATGTCTTGTTACTCTACGACAGTCATCACTCACCTGGCTGGTCCAGAAGTGGATGCTCATGTGTGGATGATAGCTTTAGATGTTCAGAGGAATATATCAAACATTATGGCAGTATACGTCGTCAACAAAGTGAAGAGGAGAACGATGTTCATGACCACGGGAGGTCTTTGTATCCTGAGTAACATAGCCATTGCTTGCTATGTTTACGCTAGACTCCAGGGGTGGTTGACCTACACAGCAGTATGGCTGCCAATTTTACTGATCAATATACAATTCTTCACTGTAGCTGTCGGTATGGTTTGCCTCCCTTACGTCATCGCTGGCGAAATCTTTCCCTTAGAGTATCGCAGTGTTGGAGGTAGTATAAGTATTGTCTCAATTGCCTCTGGATATTTCCTGGTCACGAAAACTTTCCCAGCAATGATTGAAAGTCTAGGTCTGCATGGTTCTTATGCAGTTTATGCTGCTGCTATGTCATACAACTTGTGCGTGGTCTGGTGGTTGCTGCCGGAGACCAAGGGCAGGACTCTGCAGCAGATTGAGGAGCATTTCAGAGGGAAGACGTTGGTTCCTGAAGAGGTAGAAGTGAGGCAGAGTTTAAAGGATAAGGTGGATGTTGAGAAATCTAAAGATGATAGCTGATAGACCTGGAATCAGTGGTGTTGCGTGGAAACTCTGTGATTTTATTTTAAAAGAGATCACTTCGTATTGATGACTTTTTGTCGCCTTTAGAATTATTTAAAAGTCTAAAATGGAATATACCCTAAGTACCTAGACACTTTAAATACTCCCAAATGACGTTTCCCTTTCAGCAACATGACAAAAATAAAACGAATAATTCAGTTCCTGATTTTGAGATCATTAAAAAAGTAAATTGTACTCTTACAGAAGAAAAGCTATTATTGGCAGTAATATTGCCGATATTAAACAGCATTATTGCTTATTAATAATCGATAACATATTCGAATAGGTCATAGGAATTATACATAGATTACAAATTAAATAGGCAACGAATTGTAATCATAAAAATTAACCTAAGTAGTAAGTAAGTATTATAATTTCTTTTGATAATAAATGTGATATTGGCGCCGATTCCCTTGTTCACAAACTAAACTAAATTTAAGTTCAGTGCATCTTCTTCTTTCTATTTTATTAAGAAAAGGGTAAAGGGCTAAACTAATATTTTTCTTGTGTCCTTTTCTTAATGAAATAGAAAGAAAAAGATGCACTGAACCTAAATTTAGTTTAGTTAGTGAACAAGGGAATAGGCGCCAATGTTGTACTAAATGTTTATTTCTTGTAAAATATTGTTTTAAGCAGTTTTATGTAAGTTATGCAATGTTATGCGAAAAATTAACAAAACTGTTGTATTGAAATTTTCGGAAAAGCAACGGCCTGTTACTACTTATAAAGTTCCTACACCTGCGAGTCCTGCGACGACGGTCTGTATGTGTATAGTACCTGTGAGTTAAATATCCAGTTTAAATCATGTATAATTCGTCAAGCACGCATTTGACCGGTTTCCCTTGGTATTATATTATTACGCAATATATCCTACTTTTGGTGTCAATGTCATCAAACCAGACTTGTGTAACAGATGAGGTCTGCATGCAAATAAAGGACAACATAGATCGACGCGGATTGTAGGCCGTTGTTCGTGTAGTACGTATCCGCTTACCTACTTAAGAACTGCCAATCGTTGTCAGTCGATATCTTTATCTAGAGAAAATAACAATAAAGAAAATATAATTATGTTGTGTATTTGGCCGGTGTAATATACAAAAAGGAAAAACAAACGATTAAAAACTGTGTGACTCACGTACGAAGTAAACACGGCTGCGCCAAATAGGCCTAGTTCAGAAAAAATCCTAGTGTGTGACGAAACGAAACAACTAGTGTGTGACGCTGATTTTCAAATAAATAAGTACTTACAAATATGTCGAATATATTATTTGTTGTGGAAAGAAACCGGTTGAGTGCATGTTAGACTGGTTTGTCGAGGATTCCAATTTCGTTCTTTGGTATTTGTGCGCAAAATAGAGCGCAACCACAGAATACAAGGCGCAACATAGAATTCGGGCTAGGATCACCACTTTTTCAACGTTGTACCATCGAATTGTTGTCGGCATCATTGAATTTTCAGAACATTTTTTATTTTTTAACAGGAGTAACATGACATAACATGAAGTATGACTAACCATTACCTAGGTTCGTAATGTAGGTACAGCTGATCGATTCTGTAAAAATCTCACCGTGAAAAGTTAGATGAAGTAAGCTTAGAGTGAGCTGTCAATAGTGTTAATCCCTAGCATTAGTTGGAATGACAGCTCACTCCACGCTCACTTCACCTAAGTTTTCACATTTTTTTTTTAAATTGAACAGACAGCTGTGCTGCTGGGGAGTTTGTTGCGCCACTTCTTCTTCCCAGCGATAGCACTAGGAAGTGGTGAAGGGCGGGCGTTTTTGGGGGACTGTCTTTTGTAATTTTGACGTTCAAAAAGTGCTGATTCTCAGCCTAATTTGAATAAATGACTTTTGATTTTGATTTTGATTTTGACGGTGAGATGGTTACAGAATCGCACAGCTGGTCATCTTGCTGTCTCTAAAATTAACTTACTTATAATTTTAGAGAGTAATAATGGGCTCTGTCATAACATTATTCGGTACGGAACCCCACTCGATTGTCCTTATTGACTTGAGGAAAGGCCATACGAATAATTGCTCAGTCGCTCAGTCGCCATGCGATCTAAAAACAGCACGGCTACACTGTGACTGCAGCTTGCAGTCAATTGCAGTTGTTGCAAGGGAACGTAGTTAAAGTACAACACAACCATAAAGGTACAATCGATGAACCTAATTCAACGACAAGAATTATCATTCGGTTATTTTCGGCCCATGCACGAGGTATTTACAATAAATGTCATTCAGTCTATCAATTCGTCTGAGGTTGTTGCATTCGTTCGGAAGTTAGACGAATTTTGCCGATGTTACCTTTAATTGGTGTCATACTATAGTATTTTTAGTTTGTGACAGTGAACCAATTGGAATGAACGTTTGGTGCGACTGTGTATATATATACAAACATTTCAATTAAAATGACCTTGTGCCTTCCTACAATTTAAAACGTTCGAATGATCGTATTTGTTTTGGTGTAGTTGATGTAGCTAAGTATAATGTTGCTGTGATCACCAATTCGTCTGCCAAGATCGGCGATTATACCTTGTGACGAAGGTGGTTTACGTGGTGAAGAGAAATAAAACTACGAAAAAACATGTAACGTTACAACCTATTTCGTGCGTTAATTGCTAATAACAGTGTTTCGGAGTATGCCATATCAAAATCAATGTACCCAGCCTTTTCCCAACTATGTTGGGTTCGGCTTCCATCAGTCTAACCGGATGCAACTGAAAACCAGTACCTTTTTTATATGGAGCGACTACCTGTCTGATGTCCACAAACCAGTTACTGGGTAACACGATACCCCTTGGTAAGACTGGTTGCCATTGGTTTGCCATATGCGGTGATTATAATTCGCGTGGTGATCTGCTAACAACAACGTAGCTACGATCACCAATCCGTTTATCAAGTATGGTGATTATATTTGACGAAAGTGATCCGCTAATAACAACAATGTAACTGTGGTCATATCCGTTGCCTTAGTCTGGGGATTAAGGCAATCAGTGTCAAACAATCGTGCATTGTGTCTGTATGTTGACGTTTACTTTATTATGATTATGAAACGAGTTTCTCTTCATGTGTTGTCACTGCATTCGGTTTGGCGTGTACGTGTTAGTCTTAATTTTATCATGTCTGATACGAAATGTATACATGCCTAGATAGCAGGAGAATGTTGTGAGTTCATTCACATTGTGACGAGGGAAAATGGCGCGAGGGAAGAGTAGATTTTCACCATTTTTAAAACAAGTAAGTAAATTTTTTATAGATTATTAGCATCCTTGAATTCCAAGCTTTATTTTGAATGATTCGGGTTTGTTTTCATTCTCTCTAAGTGTGGCTAAATATTACTACCAGCCAGTAATTTAGATAATAGGATGTTATCAGAAGGCCAATCGCACTTTGGCAGTGTTGCTTATCATTTTTTTGATTTTTATCGATCATTATGGAAAAACGTGACAACCGGAATAATGCATGAATGAGGTTGCACGTTTGATTTCCGGATCAGGTTTCTTTATCTTGAAAGAAAAATATGTTGCTCCATTTAGGTAAAAATTTTATTTAGTAGTTAACCAAACAGCATGTTGTTGTTTCATGTGAGTTGCGTAAAATTTTTATCAGGCACATGGAATTTTATAAAAAAATTTAAGGAGTCTCTACTAATATTATAAAAAGAAAAAATTTGATTTTTTGTATGTTTGTTAGTTACACTTTCACGCTTAACCGGCTGAACGGATTTAGATGAAATTTGGAACATAGGTAGACCATGATCTGTATTAGGATATAGAATATAATATAATATTTTTATCCCGATATTCAAACGGGATCGAGACTTAAGAGGGTGAGATTGCGGTGTGCAGCTAGTTATAAATACAAAGATATTAGAAAAGTAGGGTAAGTACTTATAACGATTCAAAATAATAGAGTCACCCACTCATGCTTAATTATACTTAAAAATAGTATTTTGCGTTCAAAATAAGTCGGCTAACTCCAGAAGTCAGAAGTATTTCGGCTGAAATGGTACGTCCTAATGGTTCAAATGGCAATGGTAACGATTCAGCTACTCGTTACAGTGTTTCGTAACGTCAGCGGTGGGCATCAACCTAGTTGGACATGGCGCCGTGGTGGGCTTCTCCGCAGTCCTGCTGCCTCAGCTGCACCAGCCCGACTCCAGTATACACACCAGTAAGGAAGCTGACTCATGGATTGGTGAGCCTGCTTCTTCTTCTCGTGTATCTGTACGAACTATATGGGAATAGTTTACTCGTGTCGTGTTTAAAAACCACTCAGCAAGGTAGTGGGGCTGAGTGAGTGTCGAAGATGGTGAATACATTTAAATATACGTACGGAAGCTATTATAACGCACCCTAAGTCTTTGGTCTTATTTTACTTATTCTTTGAGGCTTTCGGATTTCCAACAATGACTACTTCTTGGCTACTACCAACACAATGGGCGGTCTTATCGCTAAGAGCGATCTTATAAAGACAACCTTTGGGTGGATTAAAAAGGGGAAAGAGAGACAAATACCGTAGGTAGTCTGTGGTGTATCGTAGGTAGTTGGCGTTATCGACAACTGCTTTTTACACGGCAATAAGACAATCTTTACCACAAAAATGTGGTGTAACAAAAGCAAGACAGAATAATCTAAATAAAAGGTACAACAGGTCGAACGTCTGTTTTAACAAACCCAGAACAAGCCGGCCTCTTATTCTATTTGATATAGTCTACTGAAGTGCTGGCTAAATCCTCACAGATATTTATTTGATGTTCCAGCATCAGTGGTTGGCATAACCCTGCTAATCGGCAGCTTCGTCGCCACTCCGATAATGGGCCACTATGGACGCAAGGTGGCGCATTACACAGTCAGCGTGGCAGCTCTCGTGGGCTGGTTGACTACACTCATGGCTAATAGTGTTGAGGTACAGAACTAATATTTATAATGGGAACCTATAATTAAATTAGCTAGCGAAACTCGTGAAAAACGTAATGAGGATAAAACAAAAAAAATACTATAGGTATTTTATTTGTGGTACGTCCACAAATAATAATTAGTTAGTAAATAGTTATTAATAGTAGTAGCAATAGTTTATTTTGGTTTACGTCGTCGTTTGTTTAAGAACAATTTCATGGTTTGTTACGAAAACACGTTTCAAATGTTAGTAATGTTACTTAACTTTATATAGTCCTACGATCCCTTATCGTTGAATACACCCATAATCATAAAGTTTTGCATGCGTTACATTTCGTAATATTGTAAACAGCTAACTATCGTGTGATAGTTAGCTGTTTACGGTATTACGAAATGTGACACAGACACGCCTCCTTGCCACTTCTCCTGTTTTTTACATTTCTATAGGTGTCCATAGAAATGTAAAAAACTGGAGAAGTGGCATGTAGGCGTGTCTGTGTCGTCGCGGCATTCCCGAAATGACCATGCACTAGGCAAATGGCCATCTCCGCGAACTAGTGCGCTTTCGACCGTGATCGTGAAAAGATATAAGACCCTTGAGAAGATGCTATAGAATGTTAAAAAAAAAATATTTACAACATTTTTATTTTTTTTTCTATTTTTTATTGATTTATAATATAATATTTTCTGGACATATCGTTTTTTATTTAATTATTTTATTTTCAGAACCCCAAATTTAAAAAAAATGGGATAAATGGGAGAATCGATAACTTTCCGATTTAGTCAATCACTAGCGTATATGTAAAATAAATGGCTTTTAAACAGCACAAGGATAGCGACAGATGTTTTTGTGTAAGTTGTACGGTGCATGGTAAATGCACGCTATGTATGATGAGTTAAGGTTTTTAATTGATTGTGTAGTACGTTCTGATTTATGAATTGCAAGTGTGTGCGCGACTTTGTATCTATTGCTTTTACTGAACTACATGTGTAGTAGTGGCGCGGTAGTGGGATCGTCTTAACGACATGGAGTTCTGATACATTTCCAACTACAGGGTCCACAGGGCATATATCTCCTTCTGTCCTATATCCATGATCACACCAAAAATAAAAGTCGTTTTGCAGCAATGACTCTTGCACAAAGTTACTTAGTTTCATATTTGTTACACCCCTTGCAGTCGGAATAGTGAACATAATCATAATCATTTATTTGCCAATAATGTAGGTATACAAATAAGATGTTTTATGTCAATAGTCCCGATACATTTTACCTTCCGGCGTGCAAATGCTTTCAAACAATTAATATTACAGATACAAGATACACATATAGTTTGTTATTATTACTAAAATACTTAGAAAGAAAGATAATTAAAAAACAAATTATTCATAAGAATACCTTACACGTTTCAGGTCATCCTCCTCGGAAGAATCATAGGCGGCCTATCATTTGGGATGATGCTGCCTCTTCGCTCCATCCTGATCGGTGAATACACCAGCCCGAACACTAGAGGAGCCTTCCTCACCACCATATCCCTCACCCAAGGCTCTGGCATCTTCTTCGTCCACCTCGTCGGATCCCTTCTGAGCTGGCGAAGAACTGTCCTAGTCTGCCTCTTTCTTCCCTTCATCAGCCTCGTCATGACACTTTTCACGCCAGAATCCCCAAGCTGGCTGGTCTCCAAAGGAAGGTATAATGAATGCAGAGAAGTATTTCACTGGTTAAGAGGTGATGAGGAGGAACAAGAATTAGAAGCGATGATCGAAGCAAGACTTAACTTCGAGAAGACTATGAGAACCCAAAATAAGTTAGATTTAATGTCAACTGTGCAGAAGAAGGAATTCTATAAGCCAATAATTCTGATGGTTCACGCGTATGCTATGGGACAGTTATCAGGAGGAGCCAGCACCGCTGCTTACGCCACCACTATCATCAAGCTAATCATGAACCCTGATGTCAATGCTGACGCCTGGATGTTAGGTCTTGACAGCCAAAGAATCTTAGTAAATACTTTAGCCATTTATATCATAAACAGGTTTAAGAGAAGAACCATGATGTTTGCTTCGGGCGGACTCTGCGTGGCTAGTCATTTGGCAATCGTTGCTTATGTATACTCGAAAGACCAGGGACTATTGAGTTATGAAGCTATATGGATTCCAGGCATACTGGTAAATGTGCATTTCTTCTCAGTTTCTGTGGGTATGGTGCCACTACCAAGCGTGATAGCTGGGGAAGTATTTCCTCTAGAATACAGAAGCATAGCTGGTAGCATCAGCTTAGCTTCCGTAGCTGGTACTTTATTCCTGGTCCTCAAAACCTTCCCTGGTCTGGTAGAAAGTGTGGGTATCACTGGAACGTACTCAGTGTATGCTGGGTTACTGACTTACTGCCTGGTGGTGATATGGTTTCTGATGCCAGAGACCAGAGGCAGAACTCTGCAGGAGATTGAAGATGAGTATAGAGGAGTGGTGGGAGTAGAGGAAGAGAGGCAAACACTGAAGGCTAGGTGCCGAGTTAGGTAATGAGTATAGAGGAGTGGTGGGAGTAGAGGAAGAGAGGCAATCACTGAAGGCTAATGGAGAGAAGGGAAAGGTGCCGAGTTAGGTAATCATAGTGAGTGACAAGTGGAAGACCAGAGATTATAGTTTTAAGTAGAAATAACTAGTCCCGACTGATATGTTACAAACAAAAATGTTTTACATAAATACAGTTTTTCTTTGAATAACTTTGCTATCGTATCCTTCGCAGATGTTTTATTCTTCGAAGATGTGATAATTAAAGGTAGAGATCCTTCGTGAACAGTTTTGTGGTTTGTAATTGGAGCGTAACAAAAGATAAAACAATTTATTTATTAACATAAGGTAAGGTGTTAGAGTTTTAAATACATGTTTGGCTTACAGGTAAGTCAATAATCGTCGTATCTAAGTCGTCCATAGAGACACTATCAGTCATTCTATTGTTCATATTGATCTATTAATCTACAGATAAAACACATTTAGGGGCTGATAAGATAAGAGGAGTGATTGTCCTACTTAATCTGTAGCTTTCAGATTGACCGACAGTGTTTGTTGTTTTGTTTGTCAATCAATGATAATAAACAGGTTGGTACTAGTTTAATCTCAAAACAGTCTAATTTATGCCCGGCCACCTGCACTTCAGATGACCTAAAGAATGCTACTGATGCCGCAATCAACGTGGCCACCTACTAAACACAAAACAATAAGTACAGAAGAAGCAAGCATTAAGCTCACCTTTGAGAGTCATGTTGACCACGTCCCCAAAAAAGCATCCAAAGCCGTTCAATAAAATGAAAACATTGAACATTTTGTATTGTGCTTACGTCCGCAGTCATCACGATTATGGTAGTCAAATATGGAATCCGAATTATGCAGTGCGTTCAGACAGATTGGAACGAATACAAAGGAAATTCAAGAGATACTTATGTAGATTTTAAATTTAAAATCCCTTTATCTGAGTTACAATGAACGATGCGCTCGATTTCACTTACTTCCTCTTGTAGCTCGGAGAAATATATCTGACGTTCAGTTCCTGGTTAAAATAGCTCAATCAAGGAGTGATTGTCCTGAACTTCTTTCTAAGCTGCCTCTGAAGGAGATTTCTCAAATGAGAATGCCGAGGGGGAACCTCGGCATTCTCGTATGAGAAATCTCCTTCATGCTCCTTACGCTCGCACCGTTTACCGTACCAATTCTTATATGGTTCGCTCAGTCAAAGTTTTTAACCAAATTGTTAAGAATAAGCACCCTTCAATCGATTTGTTTGCAAGCAGCTAAGCGTTCATTACTACTGTTTTATCTAAGCAGTATAATATTGTATCTGATACACTCTGACAGCTGCTGCACATGCATGGCAGACGTATGTGCAGCTTCTGTTGGAGTGTGTGTTGTTACAGGTACCTATTTAATTTATTAGTTAAGTAATTTAATGTTATACTTAGTGTTATAGTTAACGAATAGTTAGTCAATTTGAAAATGTGTACAACAATACTCTATTGCTAACTGTGGAGGCTTGTCAATAGTTTGTCGTCAATTACCTCACTACCACTTCTGTATTTGATAGCTGTAAGCCACCCAAAGACAATAAAAAATAAAATAAAATAAAAATTATTCACAGAACTTGGTGACACTATTTTAAATATTAAAACCTAAATTATTTAATGCTTTGCCCATGAACTACCTACTTACATGGATACACCTAAATGGATCGCAATAAAGATTTCAGCAATCCTCCGTAATAAAAGTGCAAATAAATGACGCTTTTATTGATCTAGATAACTCAACTGTTTATAATTTACAACATATTATTATGAAACTCAAACTTAACCTGACCTGAAACAACAACAAACCTAAAACTGAAACTCTAACTTATGTATGGTCATTTAAAAGATTTTTTAAATGACCATACATACATAAAGCACATTGTGAGCGACCACGTTTCAGTGCCATAGGTCATCACTGGCAACACGCTCTGATCAAAGACGCGTGGTCATTCACAATGGGCCTTTTGGAGGTACGAGGAACAGGGTGTAAAGTTCACTCATCCTCCATTGAAAAGGGAGGATCCTCCGACCAGACGGGTGTTGTGTCTGGCGGGCAGTTGCCCAACGATTGATATTGGGAAATTGTATCTATGCTAATTGCACGGTAAACTCTGCTTGCGAGATGCAGGATTTGCGTGACGTCAGTATGACGCGTTGTTCGCATGTGGCGTTGTAGATACCGCTACAGCCTTATTAGAAGGCTTAAAGTCACCCAGGGGCCATAGAGATATCTATATCTACATAGAGTTTCCTTGCGTGATCGAATCAGAAATGAAGAGATCCGCAGGAGAACCAAGGTAACCGACATAGCCCGAAGAATTGCCAAACTTAAGTGACAGTCGGCAGGCACATTGCTCGCAGAGCAGATGGCCGATGGGGCCGAAAGGAGTGGCGACCGCGTACTGGAAGACGTAGCGTTGGAAGGCCTCTCACAAGGTAGACCGACGACCTTGTGAAGGCCGCAAGAACCCGTTGGATGCGAGAAGCACAGAATCAGTCGAAGTGGAGGTGCTTGTGGAAGGGCGATGTCCAGCAGTGGACGACTTTCGGCTGAATGATGAAAATGATGATGATGACATACATACAACAGATATTTTAGAAATGTCAAGGGGGTCTACTCCGAAGTGCAAAGTGAAATTGAAGGTCAAGTGAATGTTCGGATCGGACCGACACATGGCCGAACCGAATATTATTGAAAAATGCGAAAAAAGTTCGGATCGGCTCAGTTGGGTCGGGACTATAGTAAATATTCGAAAGAGTGTAGGAGTGTAGGATCGGAACCGACCGAACCAAATAGTAACTTCATACCAGGAAACGGCCGAACATTCGGCCGATACTACTTCGGAGTAGACCCCAAGGTATCGATGTTGATCGGTTAATGAAGAAAGTTAAAGCTAGGTGTCCGTTCCAGCTTTCCAATTCCTATGATGGAGAAGGACGGACGAACTGGAGGGTTACTGTACCTGATACGATTAACTGGAGGAAGAATTTGTATTAATTAACGGTTTGATCAGTTACAAATTTAAGATTTTGTTGGCAGGCACAAACTTAGATGCAATAGGATAGAAACTGGTTACAGTATTTTAAGTTCCAGATAAAGAAGGTAGGAAGGTAAGACGTTTTTCTTCGACACCTAACAGCCTAACGTACACTAACCAATAATCTAAACAGTCCTCCAAAATTTTGCACTATCATGACTTACTGACATCATCAGGCCCCAGCACCCGAGCGCCGCGTGGACCACAACGCGTCGTTGTCGCGATATCTTGCAGATAAACGTGAATAGTATCGCTTAGTTCCACTGCTGCTATTGTTAAAGATGTCGCGTGATGATATTAGGCTGGGGCGACAACTGCGGGATAGTCGTGCAAAGTAATATTTGAAAAAGAAAAGAGAAAATTACGGTTGGTTTTTACGGGTGACTTGATGAAAATTGGCATTGCAATCCGGAGAATTTTGAACAACATTGCTAATCCTTTGCTTCATTTGTTTGAAAAATTCGTCTGCTAGACAACGTCAATGACGCAATGAATGTTGTTAAATTGTGAATATTGAAAGGGATTACAATGATTGTAAGTGTGTTACGCAAGTAGCCTGCTAGTCAGTGATGTGGTGGATATCATCATCATCATTTGTTGTTTTGTTCTTTTTCCACAGGCTACCTTTTTAACCGACTTCAAAAAAGGAGGAGGTTCTCAATTCGGATGTTTATACATATATGTTTGGAATTGCAATTTTTTTTTTTTCTTCGATAGAGGTTTATTCCGAAATGGTCCCATTTCGTAAAGATCTGATGATGACTTTCGGAGACAGACAACGGAACTCTTAAATAAATGCTAACAAATCAACCGCGACCGCTGCTATCGCATATGTATGCATTGTTTACACAATCACACAGCATAACATCACGCCCGTATCCTTTAAAGGGGTACGCAGATGTGTTCAGAATACCACGGTACACCCTTGTTTCTGTCAAAGTTGTTATTGGGGTACCTCAACACACGTTTGAGTTTTTAGTTTGAAAGTTATTTTTAACTTTGCAGTTTTTTTTTTTTTTGGACGCCGTTTGTTTTTTTTTTTTTTTGTGAAAAAGTTTTTTACATAACGCACAGTCGAAGAAGCTATTTGGTATACTCGGAAACAACATATTTCCAATACACTGCCAATATTCATTTAGTAGTAATAGTGTCCGTGACAACTTTTTAATTAAGCTTATGGTCATACCTACCTAAGAGAGCAATGTAAAAGAACGGACAACTCAGCACACTCACAGTATTGTATAGAAATAGTTACAAGTGAACTGCCTGTAAAGGTATCAAATGGCTCGTACGTTTGTACATTGTGCACATCTTATAGCTGTGTCAGTGTACCATTATCATATATTTTTTACAGGCATAATTTTGATAACCACATAAAGATACACAACAGAAATAAATATGATTACAGAATAAACGTCGAGATAAACGCTATAACTACGGGTTTTATTCTGTCATAAAATGAACGTCAATTTGCACTCAGACCCGGCCCGACCAACACCAAGTAGGTGCCTAGAGCAAGAATATACTCATCACCATCTTCCTGTCCTTGTCCCATTTTACTTGGGATCGGGGCAGCACATCTTTTTCTTCCAATCTCGTTTTACCCCTCACTCTATATTAATAGTAATTTATTTCCAAAATTTCAGTACACGTTACATCAGTGAGTTCTCGACACCTGAACTAGGACCACTTCTATGACAGGGGTCGAGGTTTCTCCAGTTACATCTACCTATCATTCACTTCGTTTTCTTTAAAATCATTCCTCACACAATCCGTCCATCTTTTTTTTCATGTTCAATACTATCACTAGGTAACTAAATCTAAACATAATTATGACTATTACAATGACTAACGAATTAAACTCTTGGCACACGAGCAAATATAACAATTACAAGACATAAATATCGACAGACTAGCAACACGCAATTCATGACATATGTAAGACCGAATCGAGAATTATCATAATTAGTATTAATATCTCGATTCGGTGACACGCTTCCATCATCATCATAAAATCATAATTATCATAATCTAAAATGATATAGATATGTTACAAATTGACCGTTTGTCAGTGGACAAGTGATGTTGCAACAGTGCGGATCTGCCCTTAGATAGCGATATTTCCATACTTACCGATAATCCTTTGAGTGCAGTTAAAATGATAAACATACTTTATTTCATATTTTATTGTCATTGTAATAAACATGGACCTGGTAATCGGATAAAACGGGATTTGGTTCTAATTGTGGTTTTTTAAGCAAATCCTCATAAAAATGTGCTGATATTTTTATTGTGATACTATTTTTAAAGTTAAATTAGTGTTATTTTTTTAAGTTAACTGAAGTGTTTTTAGTTAGATGTGTTAATTTAAATGAGACGGTGTTGAAAGTGATCTTTGAAGATGGGAAAGGAAAGACTTTCACCGTTTTGGAGACAAGTGAGTACCTACATAATTCTTCACATGTTTTTATTTTAAGTAAAATGTAAAAAATCATCGTAAGATAAATATAAACATTTTGGATTGTATTTCCCCAGCAAGAAATGAAATCTCACAAAATACAAACCAAAAATAGACAAAAAACAAACAAAACCAATCAAACAAAAAAAAAAAATTTATAGATCAGCTGTGTATGTGATTCAGAAGTCTCTCTTGTAGTTCACATTCAAGTTGTAAAAATACCACATAATGTAGTAAATTGTCAAAACCTTTTCAATTTTCACCTACTTGTGTTTGTGTACCTACTACTACTAAAATAAATGCACCGAGTCCCAGGGTGATCAGTCCCGCTACCAATTTGCTGAATGGCAGCAAATACCACAGAATTGGCTATGCTCGTGCTGGTAGATCGAGAGAAATAAAGAAAAGACATGTATTTAGTACAGACTAAAAGGCGAACGTGTAGCTATTCCGTTATAAGAAATTTGCAGGATTGTGTGCCTCACGGATGCGCCAAAGCAGAAGAACAAGACCATTTAAACCTAACTTTTCCCGCCCACGTTATATCAAACAAACTTTACGTTCACCTTCACTTATAGCAGGCACTAACAGAGCTCTCTTCCTAGTGTTTCGTGACGGCAGCAGTAGGCAGCAACATCATCGGGCACGGCTGCGTGATCGGCTACCCCGCCATCTTGCTGCCGCAGCTGCTGGTGCCGAACTCAGAGATACCGATGAGCAACACTGCGGCATCATGGCTAGGTAAGGCTTTGACCAAATGTTTAATATCAACTACATACGTAGGTACTATATTGAATATCATCGGTAGGTTCGAACCCAGACAGGCGCTTTACTTTGAGTAAATTATTTCATCACCACTCTCAAAACGGTGAAGAAAAACATCGTGAGAACCAAAAATTCGAAGTCATTTGACATCGGACATCACCAACCTGGACTGGGTAAACGTGGTGGATTACGGCCCACTCCCTCTCACCGAGAGGAGGCCTGTGTCCCAGTAGTGAGAATATAGACTGATTGTGCTACAGGTGGCTTAATTCGAAAACTCGCTAAGAAACAAAATACAGCCTTCGAACCGCGTTAAATAATAATATAATAATAATAATATAGTAAACAGTTGCTTCAAACGACTCATAATCGTTATTTCATTTACAGCATCAGTATTAGGCGTGACCCAGTTACTGGGCAGCTTCATCACGCCACCTATCATGGATCGGTTTGGCAGAAGGATTGCTCATCTCGCCGTCACCATGCCTGTCCTCATCGGTTGGTTCATCACTATGATGGCTACCAGTTATGAGGTAAGCACAAAGACCAATACTGTCCGGTACTTCTTAATTCTTAAACCAGAAGTTGGCCTTCACAAACCTTTAAAATTTGAATCTTCTTTCCAGCCCCTACTTATCGGGAGGATTCTTCAAGGCCTCTCTATTGGCATGCTCTCGCCTTTACGTTCCATCCTGATCGGAGAGTACGCCAGTCCCAAGAACAGAGGAGCCTTCCTCACGACAGTCTCCTTGACACAGGCCTTTGGTATACTCTTCGTCCACGTCCTGGGATCCCTCCTCAGTTGGCAGAAGACCGCATTAATCAGCGTGTTCTTTTCATTCTTCAGTCTCGTCATGACGTTATACTCACCTGAGTCACCCAGCTGGCTAGTCTCCCGAGGGAAATACGAAGAGTGCCGAGAAGTCTTCCACTGGCTGCGAGGAGAAGAAGAAGACAATGAACTAGAGGAAATGATCCACGCACGAATGGTTTTCGAAAAAGCAAAACAAGAACAGAAGCTTGGCAAGAGACCTAACCGCGTGAAGAGCGCAATGGCGACGATGCAGAAACCAGAGTTCTACAAACCAATCATTATAATGATCCACGCTTATGTCATGGTGCAGTTCGCTGGAGGTACCACCATGGCGGCATACTCCACCACTATCATCACTTTAATCATGGGTCCTGACGTCAACCCACACTTCTGGATGATCTTCCTAGATACGCAGAGATTTATCTCTAATACTGTAGCAGTTTTCCTAATTAACAAGATAAAGAGACGAACCATGATGTTCCTAACGGGTGGACTGTGCGTTCTCAGTCAGTTAGCTATAGCGTCTTACACTTATTTGAAGAAGGAGGGCTTGCTGACTTACGATGCTGTGTGGATTCCAGCACTGCTCATCAATCTGCAGTTCTTCACGGTAGCTACAGGCATGCTGCCGCTACCAAACGTAATTGGTGGAGAGGTGTTTCCCCTAGAATACAGAAGCATCGGAGGAAGCATTAGTTTAGCAACAATGTCAGCTTCCTTCTTCTTAGTTCTAAAAACTTTCTTAGGATTAGTTGAGAGTGTGGGCGTATACGGTACGTACTGTATCTACGCGAGTCTTCTCACATACTGTTTACTGGTGATCTCAGTTCTACTGCCGGAGACGAAAGGTAAGACCCTGCAGGAAATCGAGGATGAGTTCAGAGGCAGGCCGTTGGCTCCTCAGGAGATTGAAGAGCGGATGGTGTTCCAATCCTGTCCTGTCCTTACATATAAGAGGAAAATGTCAGCGCGAAGACTCAGCACTCCTTTATTACATTAGGTGAACTATCAAGATAATCGTCAATTGTTTTACGCTTTTGGGAAGATTTGGAGTGCATTTATTTAGATATCTTATCTGCAATATTACAATTTTATTGCTATCTACGACAAGTTTTATGTAAGATCATGCTATTGTGTGGTGTCCAATGTGTCAGTATGTTCATAAATATAAGATTAATTCAAGGAATTTCTTGATTTTAATTTGATAGACCCCCTGTCAACACGTGTTGTTGGTCAATTTATCGCCCAAGACGTTATGCCAACAATCTATTGTATTTTGGATCTAATCATGCTGATCATGATAGATAAGGAAAACAATTAATTTGTTTAATCATGTTCACCTACATATTTACATAATACTTACCTTTCACCATGTTATGACATGGTGAACAAACATGACATGATAAAGGTATACCTTCATACGATACATACTTCTCGATACCGACCTACGATTTGTGCTAGCTATTATATAAACTAGCGGTTTTTTTAACGTCTGTCCTAATCAATCCGTCTGTCACCCACTAATCCTATATTACAGCCGTTAATTAGGATTTAACGGGATTATGAATACGCGATGCCGAAGCTAGGTGGAGCGAAGATCTTCGCAGGGTAGTTATGGTAGCGGCTGGAGGAGAGATGCCGAGAATAGAGATGAATGGTGTTGGTAAGATTGGTTGGTGAAGCATTGGTGGCCCAGGTATAAAGGCCGCGACTTCCGAGTTGTAGGTCGTGGGTTCGAACCCAAGCAGGCACTTTACTTTGTGTGAATTATTTCATCACCACTGTTCTCAAAACGGTGAAGGAAAACATCGTGAGGAAACCGGCATGTCCTAGAAACAAAAATTCGAAGACATGTGACATCAATTAACCAACACTGGGCGCGCGTGATGTAGGTATTACAGCCTTCCACCGAGAGGAGGCCTGTGGTCCCAGCAGTGGGAACATTAAGGCTAATTATGTGCTACGATTGTAGAGGCCTATGTTCAGCAGTGGAGTGATAGGCTGTTGATGATGATGCTGATGTTGCTACGAGGTAAGAGAGAAGAAGTTCGGGGTAAGAGAGGATAAGTAAGTGATTCGTCAGCTGGTTGGTACTCATGTCCACCAGCGCGGATATTGTTCACCAGTGGCCAATTAACAACTCTTGTTAATTACGATAAAATTAACGTGCGTTCAGAACTTAAGTTTAAGTGGGAAAATAACAAGAATATAAGCTGCAAGGTAAGTGGAGAGCCACTTTTCATTACACATTACACTTCTGACAGAAATAGTAGGTACAGAAGGCTAATATATCAGAAGGATGGGTGGCAAAAAATCATAAAAAAAGAATTTTCAATAACAACTAGCTAACGCCATCGACCAGGCAGTACGTTCCTGAGATATCATAAAAAAAGCCGTTCCATACAAAATGTATGAGAAAATGAATTATCTTTTTTTTGTTGTCTAATTTGTTTTAATAGTTATTCTGCTATTCTCGGCGTAGACATATCCAACAAAAAAATCGTGCCGGCCTTTCTTGAATTTATTTCATTTATATATTTATAGATTACGAGTAAATTTTTTATGCACTTATTGGGATTTTTTTACCAACTGATTTTATTCTTGATAACCCTCCGAAGCTCTTACTAAACTATTATACTTGTTACGTGTTTTCACTTATGTGATACTGCAACGAGTGGTGTTTGAGTTCTAACTAACGACCTCTCAGTGACAACCCAGACATCATAACCGTTGAGCCATTGCCGCTTTCTTCAGAATTACTTTGCTATCTATATCCGTAGGTAGCTTTATGTTTTCAATATTTATACACGATGATTACCTACTTGTTTGGCAAATCATCAAAGTCAACAACATAAAGGAGAGCAGTAATCTTATCACTGATAACAGTACAGTATCAGATAAGCGATTTGCAATCGATTGACACCTATAAGTGTGTACTTCACTTGTTTTGCGAACTAAAATAGATCTTACATCGGTGTTTAATAGGAGCGTGGGATTTTTACCTCACTAACGGTCACCATCTGCACATGTAAGGGGCACACCGTTACCTCTCAAAAGACCAATCCGGAGCCTCCTCTGTGCAACGCCTGGCACATCACTGGGGAGACTGTAAAAGGGTCTCCCCGAAACCTGACTGTGCAAGTGTGCAAGGCCACACATGACCACTGTGCGCCACCTTCCCTGAGCTCGCTCAGTGGACCGACAGAGAGTCCCCACTCTAATGGCCCGCGACCCCAAATTCCCGCCTGCGTTAGATGATACTGACGGGGTTTCGGCGTGTTAGGCATCGAGGTGGTTGCCTCCTCGACGCCTTCTTCTCCGAGCGGGATCGTCTCACGTTATGCCTACCTATTGTAGTTTTTCCTTCTGTATACATGTGTATGTAGGTAGGTAACTGTAACTGACCTTCAGCCCTGTGTTGGTCTGTTATCGATTCCCAATGCAGGCAGTGTTATTGGGTTTTTCAATTAGGAATTTCTTAGTAACAGCCCGGAGTTTTGAAGTTGGCGGTGTGATAAAAACAAACCGGAAAGCACGTGTCGCGCCGTGGGTCCTGCGCCTGATCGCTCCGGTCGTGTCGGATTACATGCGATTAGCCGCCATGACCGAAATATGGTCTGGAGGTCTATGTTTTTTTTTAGGTATCTGGAAGTTTCGCAGATGTTGGGTTTTGTAATACCTACGTTTTCTATGCAACCTCTTCTTACTTTCAGAGAGCGCACTTAGACCTTGTTCTAATCTTCATGCGATTATCATGATAGTCTTAACATATGAATATCATAATATAATACAGGGTGGCATACATCGACGCGCAAACTGTAACCATGGATTCAGCACATGAGTTTAGACCCCATAGCGTCGAAATTTTTCGTCGGTTATCAAGAAAAAAATGTTCTGTTTCATAGAAAAGTGCAATATCTACGCGGTCAAAACGTATGGAACAGCAATTTTTTTTTTTAATTACCGACGAAAAATTTCGACGCTATGGGGTCCAAACTTTTTATATATCGCGAAGTGCGCATCGCTTCGTGATATAAAAAATACTGTAAAGCGGGGTATACTCCTGCGCAGTCTACAGGTATAACAATATATAAGTACCTACGTTCTGTTACTGCAACTTGCATTAGGTATTGGTGTGATGAAATTCATGCAGTGGACAAATGAAATCAAAACAAGATATTTTCTATAATTTTCTATATTTATTTGGTACACAATATGTCGATCTGTCCAACGATACGGTCTGGCATCCTTTCATTTACATTTAAACAATTTAATTTTACACTAGAATACTATCAGGTATAGTATGAGCTTCCAGTATTGTTGGACAAACGTAGACTTTCTCTTAACTAAATATATCTGTACAATTATGGTTGTGCAGGCGTCGATGGTTTGGTCGAATAGGAGGGTAGTAGTAGTTATAAAATTATTTATTAGACTATAAAAAAGGTATTTTAGTTATACTTGTTGGTTTAGCTTAGCCCTTGGTACTAGTCGTTGTGATATTACACTTTCTAAGTATAGTAGGTAACATAAAATTTTAAGTGCGATAAGTGCCAAATTAAATCTTCAAAATAAATTGTTCTACACATTGCATAATTTGAAAATGAACATTCATAAACACTTTTTACGTCAATCACAATCATATAACAAATTCTAAAAACAACATAAATTAGTAATTAATGAGGAATTCATTTCAATCTAGCAGCATTCCACAATCATAATATTCAAATTAAACATTACTATTGGACAAGCCCCTCTATTCACCAAACCGTCGCCTGCGCAGATATCGGGCATACATAAATACATTATATTAACATAACACATCAGATCGAACGAGGGCTGGCAGAGATCAACAATGCGGTCAACTTTGTATTACAGCCATGCTATTGGTGCATTTGGTTTGACTAGCTTTTATATGTTGTGGTGGTGACTAAACATTGCATGGAAAAAATGATCTTAGTCCTTAAATTTGGGCAGTTTTGTCAGATTTTTCTATTATGGATATTCGGGGTAACGACAATAGCGTTAGCGCGCGTTCTGAATAGGTACTGTAAGCATTAAAATTATTGCATGAACTAGAAACTACTGAAAGTATAATGAAAAAATAAATAAAAATAAGTAGGAACTTATTCATTTTTTAATTAATTTTATTAAATCAATTTGTGACACCCGCAACTGTGGTGTGTCCTGCTAATTATTATTATTAATAGTCAAACCAACCGCACCTCGACAATTAAAACTAGCAACAATCCAAACAGTTATTTGTAACGGTTGAGACTTAGCGCTAAATGGCTGGCGGCGACAGCCGTCTTGTAACAAATATAATTCTTGTCTACTAAGCGATAGAGTCCATATTGGCTTACAATTTGTCATACTGATATAGCAGCATGGTCACATGTCACAACTCTGCATTTTCATATTTAGAAAATACTACATTTACTCAGTTAAAGATATAATTTACAGAAATCATCAAATTATTTAATTTATATAGTATAATTAATGTTACAGATATCGAAATATGAATTTTGCTTTATATATTACATCTTAACATAATGAAATGAAGATGAATCAATGAGTATAAATTATATTAAGTATTCTTTTCCTATAAATCAATAAATAATATTAGTTCTCAATTAATTTTAAATTACTATAATATTTGAACAAGTATTGCATACTTGTTCAAATATTATAGTCATTTTTTGCAGAGTTGTGTTTGTGTACCAGTACATTAAGCACAATTAATTATGTATAATTGTTTTCAGTAAAATTATAGCAGGTGTTTGCTACACAAATCAACATTATAAATACCTTACCAGAAAGGAATTTTAGGGGTCTAATTACTGCTCTTTTTTTTTTTGTAGTTTTGTTCAAAGGAATCTAGAACTTCAACAGATGACAAACCCAAGGTTTAGCCTCTCTAATCAGTATATCTGAATGTAACTGATTAATTAGCCGAAATAGGAACAGCCAATCACATAAGTTGTGCACAATTTTTTGAAAACAAATTATGTTGAATAAATAGGCTTTCAGAAATCAGAGGAACCTAATTTATTGATCGCGTTTATTTTTTTAGAAATTAAATTTTGACACAATTTTGTATTGTTCAGTATCACTTTCAAAAGGCAAGAGAGCTTATGCTTTATTTATATTTATTAGTCATTTATAAGAGAATTTTTAAATGCTTAAGGCATTAAGTCCGCCTTTGTACCTTTTTGTGCAAGTTTAAATAAATAAATAAATTTGTGTTTTAAATATTTTAGGTAATTATTTTATAGTTTTTGTGACTAAATAAATGTATGCAATTATATTATAGCCATCAAATATTTATCTAAGACACAGATTTATGTAAAAAAGAATGAAATAGAGCTAAGTATAATTTAGTTAAATACAAGAAAATAATATCTCGAGCGCCACATTTATTTTAAATTGCTGCTTTAAAAAGCAATTTTTTAAGCCCATCCATGTTTTCAACATTATGGGATATATCGTGTAGAATATTGAAACTTTCGAAGGAAAGTAATCGTGATTGAAACCGGTTCATACAGTCCCGAAGTAAATGGAAGAGAAAAAAGAATATCTGGTAAGGTATTAGCTTTATTTAATCGTCTTATAATAAACTATTATATAAACATTGATTCACAAAAGAAAGGCCAGTGCATAAATATTCTCCATAGAAACATATTAGAACAGATACCAACTCAGTCAAAAATACTTAAAATACTTCAAAATCCTCCGAAGACATTTATAATATCTGTAAAAATATGTCTTTAAAGTCGACTCACACTTTACAGCTTGCTTTCGTACGGTGACGTGTGACGAGAAGCTGTGAGATGTGAGTTGTCCTTAATATTTTCTTACAAATGGTTAGGCGACGAGTCGCAAGCTCTTATAACGTTACACTAACAATTATGGCGACAACGCCTCAATATACATACATCGAACTACATTTAAACATTATTTACAATATGATAAACGCTTTCGACCAATAAGAAGCAGTTACACGTAGTTTACTAGTTGGTCTTGAAACTCAAGCTAACGAGGTGAAAATAATGGTACAATATTGTTTCCCACTGCCCTATGAACATAAAGATTTGCCGCTATTTCCTGTTAAAATTACATCTCCTCGTACCTTTTCTAGGTCTGTGTTGTGTGTGTTGTCTATAAAACAGTACGGAGCAAAATTAGCTGGAGCTAAGTTTAGTGAAGAATAATTTAGTTATTTATTTACTTTAATTTTATTTTTTATGTAAAGATTAATCGAAATACACAGGGTAACCACGATTATTTGACATATAAACTTAATAACGTTTTAGTGTAACAGTGTAAAATGTTATAGAAAAGTGAATTCAACTATTCAGCTCGGTAATACTTGAAATTCTTTATTTTTATGCTGTAAATTTTGTCTACACAAATATGATAAAAAATTTCGACGTTTTCGGCACTGCGGACGAGTTTTTGCTCCTAGTTTGGAGCTGTAGTTAAATTATCATCATTTACGCTAGGTCGACGACAGTGCCTTATACTTCACACACAGACACACTTCTCACACACAACTACAACTTACACTATCAGCTTCTTGCAAAAAATTCCGTTACATTAAAAACTTTTTAATTTTTTTCCTAACGTTTTTTATAAAATATTTACAAAATTTTCTCGTCTAACCAAAGACCTTGTCATCTTGTAGCATTCTTGTAATATTAACATGAATGTTGCCAAACCAAAATAAATAGAAAACAAGATTTTTTTTACAAAATATCTTTAAAGATACTAAAATTAAAAAAAAATTACACTAAGGAAAAAAAAAGTACATTATTAAATAAAATAATAGAAAAGAAATTAGATTTACTAATTTTCAACGACATATCAAAGCAAATAAAATACAAATTCTCAAATAATATTTGGCTACATTCAATATTAACATTGACAGGACTGGAAAATGTTTGAAATATCAATATATTTTTACTGTGAAATAGAATTCATTTGGTATAAAAACTTATTTATGGGGAGGACCATAATTTATTTTCAATGCAGTTTAGTTCATGCAATTTAGTGATGTTTTTTTGAAATTTATGCCATGTTTGGTTCAGAAAGTATTTTAGCACTAATTTCAATTCATGCGCTTCCAAAGATAATATTCATATTATGATCACACCCAATAAGAATTGATACCAAACAAACCGTTTTAAGGACTAGACAAACTTACAAAACTCCCTAATTAATTAAATCTTTACAACCGCCTACACGGTTCAGCGATTACCTGCGTACAGCTAGTCCTTTATAATACAATATTTTATATATATCATACATAATTTTACAAGTTTCCCAGTCCCGATTCCTTAATTATTTGTCACGTTGTAATAAAAATAATAAACTCTAGCTATCCTCGCGTCGCGTTCGGAAGATACCAACTTTGTAAAGAGAGAGAGAGAGACATGTATATTTTGCTAATATCTTTAACAACAACATTGGTTTAACATCGATATTTAATTTAAGGTTGGAATAGTTACTGTGGGGGTGGCTAACATCTCGATAAAATCTATTTGGTGTTTTTACTACCATAATAATTGTTTTGGATAAACCTGGAATTAACTGAAGGATGTGTCCACGTAATTATGTGGAAACACGCATTCTGACATTGACCCGTCAGGCTGACTTACTACTTTATTACTTACAGGTTTATCACAATGCCACTTGTCGTCATCATCCTAGCCTATTGGTGTAGGATACAGTTCCTAGCTGCAGTTTAAGTATATATTTTGTTACGCAGAAACGCCTCCTGATCTACATTCTTGACAAATTCATCAGAAGCTCAAGTAAGTAGAAGTTATTTGATGAATACATTTTCTAGTAGAAAGTCTAACCACTTTCCATCCCCTCTTACATCATGGTTTCTTGGCAATCATGCGTAACAACCCTAATTGACTGTCCCCGAAAGTCTGTCAGTAGTTTTTTTACAAGACTCCGATGAACTTCTGATGAATAAACTTGCTGATAGAAAGTCTTTAACTCTCCATTCAGTCCTACATCATGGTATCTTGTGACAGAAAGGCGTAAGTGACTGTCACATGTCCCCGAAAGTCTCTATGTCAGTTTATTTCACGAGAATCCATTGGGCTTCGTCAATAAACAGTACTAAACCTAGGGCACCATTTCTAAGACACATCGATACATATTCCTCTCCCCACCGCTACAGTAACTGTTCCCCTAACTCCAGGGAGGGGGGTATCACTACAAACATCGATCGCTAACGTCTGTGTACCAAGACAACTAATCCACAAATATGGCGAAAATATTGAACAACAGTTATAATTGAATTATATTCTATTAAAACATTGAATGATCATTAACTTTCAGCTACTGGGCCCGTATTTGTTATGACACAATAAGATATGCAGGTCGCTAAACATGCTACTAATTTTGCTTTAGACACTTGTTAAATGAATGTCCTTTGCAAGCAGCGCCATCAATTGTAACGTTATTACGAGATGTTTGTGTCATAGCATATCTGAGCCCCGATTTGATTTAAATCCATTGTACCACATTGAGATAATTTCAAAAATATGATTATTTAAATTACAGATTCCATATTTTGCGATGGCGGCCATGACAGGCATCGTTCCTTTTCTTTCGCATATCTTTCTTGTGCTATCTCACTCTAACATCGCAAAATAATAAGCCTGTGCTGCTTTATTTTAAATGCTTTGCGTTTAGCAAATTCATGAGAACGTTTCCGTTGTGAAATCAATCGTATAGCTTTGCGATAAGCTTCAAATTTGACTGTGCCTTGTAAACCAAGTGCTATGTCAAGTTGTTCCTACGTTTGTCTCTCTACCCTTTTGTAAACGGGGGGAGAGTCGAACCAAGATGACACTATACTTTTAAATACTAGCATTATTTGGGCACATGTTTTTTCCCCAGCAGTGGGACTTTACAGGTTAGATAGATGTATTTTTCAGTTTATTGTAAGCCATTACTGATGTCTTTGGTTTATTATGCAATGTTCTTAATATTTTCATAGCACTGTATTTTTAAGAGCTTCGTCCAAGAGAGTATTTTACGTAGAGTAGCTTTCTTTAAACTGGTATACTTTGTGTACGAAGTTATGAGCTCATTCTAGGACAACAAATATAGATCTGATGCCGAATCGACTGCTATATAGTTGTATAATTAGCTACAGCGGACATAAAGCACTGAATCCACTAGCAACTTGCACTATTCAAATGGAGCAAGTTGACTTGCACTGTGAAAACATAGAAAGTCAACTTGCTGCGAGTGTTTCCATGGCGGTAATCACTTCCTGGGGGACACAGCGCTTCATTTCCTTAGAGACGCATTTCGCAAGATCTTATTGTTTTTGCGAAATATTTGACCAACTTACAGTAGGTAATGCTGCTTCCAGATGGTTCAAATAACACTGTAGTCATTTAAAACTTTCGTTTTGACCACATAAGTGCCATATTCGCTCGAAACTCCCTCTTCTGCCCTAAATGTACCATCCAACAATGTTCGATATTTTCAGTTTTATATTAATTTTATTTCAGAAATATTCTGATCGTCAATATTTTACTTATTCATCTTTGTTATGGACTTATTCATATATTATGTATTTGCGTTTTCAAAAAGAAGTGAAACAGCTAAGGTTTTAAGATACAGTAAAAACCTTTTTGCATTGAAATCCTGGTTTTTCCATTATTTAAAAAAGCACTGGGCATTCTTTCATTAAGTTTTAGTTAATTGTCCATTAACCACGCTCCAATAAAAAAGTATCGACTGTATTTTAAAATATAAACTTTCACAAGCTTTTTAGTTACAACAACTGAGTCAATTTCAACAATATTACTATAACCCATCATTTTATATTCATGTTAAAATTCAACCAGTTACAACTTCAAAAAACACATTTTAATAATCACTGACAGTCAACTACATAACAAAACAGTCCAAACCGTATCACTTGTTCAAAGGCTGGTGCAAGGCCTCTAGTTGGTGGGTGCACAGAGCCATTAACGAGTGCATAGTACCCGTTAATGGGTGCATAGAACCCGTTAATGATTGTACAGCACCCGTATTTTGATGTATATTACCGGTTAATGAGTGCATAGATCCTGTTAATGGATGCGTCGAACTCATCAACGGGTGTGCATTGGTCTTGTGGTGTGTTTAGTCTCGTGCTCGCTGCGCACACGTCCCGCAGACGTAGTCGTCGTCTTCCCGCAGCGCGCCGCGCGCCAGGCCGACGCAGTGCATGTGGAACCATTGGTCGCAGCCGCCGTCGCACTGGACCCAGTCTACTTTGCCTGTTGAATAGATAAAAGAGATCATTACTATGAGCAATAATGGCTATGTAAAATACTGAATGACAAAAGGTTTGATGAATGACTGTTTTTTTGTATCAGCGAGGAAAGGTCATGTCATTGTTTATACTAATTGCATCAGACCTCAGTAGAGATCTCATTCTGTGTCCGCTAAGTGAAGCACCGGGCAGTGAAAGTTTCAACTTGCTCATAATGTAGTTATTTAAGCCGATGTATTCACAAGAGGTCCAACGTTCTGGGAAATCTCTAGAGATATTGCGTAAGTCATACGACGTTGCCTGATTCTTGTATCACGAATTTTTGCTACATTTTTGGGCCTGATCGAACTAATGTACAGTGACACCGTCTGTCACTGGACATTAATTCGTCCTATGGTAAAATAAATAATTTATTAATTCATTCAATACAGCCTTTTATGAATAAGGGTTTTGTAGAAGATAAGGGTTCAACCTAATGGATCCATTTCAAAGACATACATACATTTCATGCCGATTTCGGCTACGGTGACCATTTCTGTTTCTAACGACTTTATGTGACGGGCAAGTCCTTTGATGTGGCTAATGTAACCGGTCTCGGCAGTGAAGGTACGTGCACAGTGCGGAAACGTTAGAACACCAGTATGGTAATGGTATTGTATGTTGGAGGGTGGTTTACTCTTGAGGCTTACTACATACCAGTGGGTCTGAGACAGTTGTGTGCGGCGCAGTCCTCTTCATCCTCAGCAGATGACGCGGACGACGAGCTGCTGCGACGTGTACTGCTGGTGGCCGCGCCACCGCGACCTGTGCCTGAACTGCTGGCTGCTGCGCGCTGACCTGTGAACATAAACAATCAATTTAACTATTGATGTTCAATAGGTATTCGACCATTCAGTAGATTGTTGGACGGTAAAGGAAATATCGTGAGGAAACCGGCATGTCCTAGAACTAAAACTTCGAAGACATGTGACATCTACCAACCCGCACTGGGCCCGAGTGGTGGATTACGGCCTCTCTCAAAAGAGAAGAAGCCTTTGTCCCAGCAGTGGGAACATATATAGTGGGCTTATTATGTTAGTAGATTGCCTTCATTGCATAAACTGTGTTGATTATGAAAAGTGACTTTAGCATAGATAACTCACCCATCCTGGTCTGCCGGGGGTGCTTGCCGCGCGTGGCGGGCGCGAGGCCGCGCTTGCGCCGCTCCTGGCGCGCCATGTAGTGCTTACGCATCATCAGACCTGAGCCAGATGACATTCCCTACGAAATCAAAAGACAAATTCACATCAGGGAATAAATAACTTAAATCTGTTGAAATCCTTGTTTCTAATATTAATTTGAAGCAAGGATTTTACAACGGATTTCCACGTAAACTTCTGCTTCCTCATTCACTTTCGTCGGGCGAGATCAAAGGTATAGATAAAAAAAAAACAACTTCACACTAGTGTTAATTAAGTTGATTTCAGAATGAGTAGTAGGTATCAATGAGTCGTAAAAAAAAATTGTAGCGCAAACTATATTTTTCCAAATGTATTTAGGTATTTGTTTGGGAACTAAATTGTGAATGCAGTATAAATGCTTAGGGCTAATATTTTGATTAGTAAAGTGCTTGTCTTGTAGATTATTGGAGTGATTAATTAAAACGGCTAAAAAATAGGTGTAATAAATAGATCTTACCTGTTTCCTATTTAGATAATTTGTGGTGGTTGCTGTGCCTCGTTTGAGCGTGGGTTTCACGACTGGTGCCACTGTAAATAAAAGTAAAATAATTTTAGTTAGTTTATTCATTTCATTAGAAACCGATAGAGATATAATGTTTCATCACAAGATTATATTACAAGACAGAGATAAGAGTATGACGAGAAGGGAAGATGGCCATTGCATGTAAGGAAATTTTAAGGCCAAATGAGCTGAAGTTGTCTATGAAGGGTTGGTCCACAATAATAGGCTGTTAAACTTGCTTATGTTAAGCTTATGTTCAGTACTGGGATAGTAAACGGTGATCACTCAAAATTCAAATCTCAATTTCACATTATTCTCCATGAGTAGCATGAAACGTCAGAAGCTTTCGTCGTTTCCTGTGGAGAAGAGCCGGCAAGAAAGTGCACGGTCAGATGAGAGTACAAGGAGCCCGCTGCGTACCATGGTGGTGCCGTGTGCGCGTGCGCTTGAGCTGGTGGTGGTGTCGCGGCGCGCGCGTGTGGCGCTTGCGGCGGCCCGCGTCGTGGCGCGCGGCGCGCCGGCCCTCCGCGCCGCGACACGCCACCACGGCGCTCCACACCTGCGCCTGCTCCTCCAGCCGCACCTGTGGGGCGGGCTGCATTAGTGTCGGACACCTCGATCATATCGAAACCTAACACCCTCCGAGTATGAAACGGAGGCCTTTTGAACATAAAAATAAGCTTAAAACAAGAACAATTTCCGTACTTTTAAGAACGTTCGCATTCTATTCCCAGCCTCGACCTGTCAAGAAATCCTCTAATTTACTTTTTGATTATCACAACAGTCATTGTCATTATACTCAGCTTCGTCCTCGAGATTAGCATAAACACAATGTAGTAACACGTACGGTGTCGCCTTTGCGCACTGAAAGTAAAAAGCACTATCCACAACTAAAAAAAAAATAAACGTTTATTTTGAACATTTTTAGGTGAAGATAGACATAACTCCTTTGCTCAATACCCTGTTCTATTGCTCATTCACAGTTCAGTACTCTGTCGGAACGCTCATTATTTTTAAATAATTATTCTCAGTGTTGTTAAAGTTTAAAAAGTGTCATGGGAAAAAGATAAATTAAACATGATTACGAATATATAGATATATATAGATAGTATAATAGATATATCTATTTTTGCACCTCACAGCACCCGACATGCTGCCACATCTAAAGCTCACAAATTAGGAATTAACTTAGAAAAAATTTAAAAAACCGCCGGATTGGCCGGTTCGTCTCAGGTTTTTATGAAATTCTATAATGGAAATGTACAAATTACAGAGGAAGATGATTCATTTGCAAGATCTTGCAACAATTGTAATAACAATTAAGTAATTATTATTAAGTTTCATAATAATTATATTAGGTATTTATGTAGGTACATATGTTACCAATCACTTCAACCAAAATACGTCCACTGTTGGACATAGGCTTTTATGTTAGTTAAGTTCATTTTAACTGGGATTATTAAAATTCTATTGTAAGCAGAAGTATTCATTTTGATGGATCACTGTCTTAAACGAATGTACATATTATATTACTTTATTTTAAATAATCATCATTTATGATTTAAACTCATACCTACCTAATGATTACAATTTGTTGCCTTGTTACACAAAAGTGCTTCATTGATATTTCAGTAGCTCTCAAATTCTACATTGTGTTTATGCTAATCTCGAGGATAATAATAATAATATAATAATATCCCTGGACATTTCACACAGCACCATTTGTCCCAAGCTAAGCAACCTAATGCTTGTGTTATTGTAACAAGATGGCTGATAAACTACTTATATACAATTTTTTTTTTTGTAATTACATACATATTATAGATAGAAAAACACCCAGACTCGGAACAAATACATGTAGGTCATACAAATATTTGTTCCGTGCGGGAATCGAACCCGCGACACGCAGCGCAGCAGTCAATCGCTTAACCACTGCGCCAACCGTGCCGTCAAACGAGGACGTAGCTGAGTATAATTATGATCGAGCTTCACGTACAGGCAAGTTCGTTTAATCATAAAAAAACCTACCAAATATTTAGACTATATCATTAAATAATGTAGATTCAGATTACAATGTGAACGGTCTTAAACATACGGATATTGTCCCTCTGATATACTCCTCACTAAACACAAATTTCCACATTACCTCTAATAAGTCTCCCTCCAGCATCAAGTCTTCTAGTTTGTTTAATAACCCGGGCGCGACCCGCGTGCTCGGTGACCGCGGAGTAGCACTGTACGCGTGTTCGACGCTCGCTGATGACCTGCAACAACAAGATAAACAGATAGTAAGTAAACCGAAGTGGATAACACATGGATCAGACAGACGAAAGCTAGTCAAATAGAGTCAGAAGTTACAAAATTAAAGTTATAGACTCTATATAATAAAACATTTAAAACTTAATAAAACTAATGAAGAATAAAATGTTTGCTTCGACTGATTACTTCGAATTCAAATGTCAAATTAACGAAACTAACTAAACAAACTCTCAAGTCTATAATCAGTTCAGCAATCACTTATATGGTATACGTTTAATTTTATACCACGAAAATTCCGTGAAAGAAGTCAGGAAAAATTGTTTTAGCCGTGAACTGTAAGACACTCACCTAGCATTTTGCGCAGAATGTGAATCGTGCGCTCTGCCCGTGGCCTTCTTCAACTCGGCATTGAGTTTATCAGCCTTCTCCCTGCTAGCTTGCAATGTGTCGTGCTCGTGCAGCGGTAGTGACGCGAGCATTGGGCTGGCGAGTAAGGCCCGGGCGGCGTCCTGCCACGCCATGGCTCGTTCTGTGACACACTGTAGGGCTTCGCCCTCCGCTAGACGGACGGGCAGCTTTTGGAGCCATACCTGAGAGAGAAAATGGGGTAAAGTTTATGTTGGTCAAAACAGGGTGTAAAGATAGCTAGTAAAGATAAACTGTGTTGTTTAAACATAGCACAAAGCCCACATGTCGAGACAACGACGGGAAATATGTTGTCGGTAAAAAGTATCTATGAAAATGTTCAAGGCAGCAGTTAACCTCTTTGCAACAATGTCTGACTGACTGTTATTTGATAAATATTATAGGGCCCAACTTACAAGTGGGTTACGAACTCAGACGGACACGCACTTCTATTATTTTCCAAAAAAAACACACACACAACATGCGATATGCACCAACCCTCACTGTGCCCGCGTGAACTAGCACCCACTAGCTCTCACAGAGAAGTCGCCTGGCTCCCAATAGAGGAAGCAAGTTATAAAGGAATAATCTTAAAGACACTTACCAATAACGCCAGTATACGGTCCAGTCGTGGCCTCTTGGTCCTCATACAGTCGGGACATAGGAACTTGGGCTCAGTGTTGGGGAAGGGAACTTCGACGCGCTCTGGTGACTCCTCGCGATCTTCTTTAGATGCTGCTATGCAGTTTGCTGTAAATAATGTAATTTTTAGATAATTGAAAATTATTTAATTTACTTATTGACCTGTCGATGCCTTAAGTTTTTTATTGGCAGCTAACGACCCACCCCTGCTTCCCACGGTTTCTACGACTTCGGAAAACATCGAGATTTCTGTGCTTTATTTAATGTAAATATTAATGCATTATACACATGAATGAACCTTCCGGAATAAATTGTCTAAATAATGGTGAATACCGCATAAAAATCGTAGTTGCGTAGTTTCGGAGAACAACGCGGTCACACAGACGGATACAACAAGCGACTTTAAATTATAATATGTATGTATAGATGTATATTTTTTTTTAAACGTCTAAAAAGAACAACTTTACGTTTTGTGCACCTACAATCACTTTTATTTTCTAGTAAATTTTGACGTTCAAATAGTGCCTTTTAATCTCACTTCACCTAAGTTGTCACGGTGTGGTTTTTACAGAATACAGGAGCACCTATTTGAAATAAATTATTTGAGTTTGAGATATAGCGAACGAGGTACTTTACTCACCATGGAACCAGTCCTTGCACAGCTCGCACTGTGTCATCACGCCATACTGCCGTTTCTGACACGTGCAGAACGTCACGCCGGCTGACACGGGCGCGCGGACCTCTTTCCTCAGGTTACGGGTTCTGTTAGAAAAAAATTAAGAAAAAATGTTACAAATGGACCTTAGTTGAATACGGTGTAAGCACTCCAGCACCAACCAGTCATAACTACTTACTACCATCGGGGTGTAAGGCAATAGATGGCGCTCGAGAACCGCCATATAGTTGTCAACTGCGAATATAGCAACCCGCGGCCCAGAAAGAAAGCTAAATTGTCTCATGTGCCTGCAATAACACCGGCCCTTTAAATTGGAACACAGCAACATTGCTAGGTAGAAAAAATATCTGTGTTCTTGCTTGTATTCAGCTTGAATTCAAAATCTTAGATAATTTACATGCCCCGTTTATCAACAATCTACTTCAGCGTTATGAAGTCTTGTTATCGATTTTTTTAGGACCTTTATAATTAGGTCGATTAAAAATCAATTTATGATTTTTAATCGACCTAATTATAAAGGTCCTAAAAAAATCGATAACAACAGAATTTTAAGCTTTTCTTGGATGGCTATTCAAATACAGGGTGTGGCAGGCACGTCGATGCGCAAAGTGTAACCATAATTCATTCAGCACAATATTCAGCCCATGATTCTAGAACCGCTACAGTACAAATGTTTCGTTCTGCTGTTTCATAGAAAAGTGCTGATTCACATCGATGTCCCTGCTACTCTTTATAAAAGATTACTTGGCATTGTCTTCATATCCTCACCTCAACTCCTTGATAGCATGCAGCTCCTTCTGCTCGGCATGTTTGAAGGCGGCCACAATATCAGTCGGAGTAGAATCCTCACTAAAGTTCCTGAGGAACAGGCCTGCTTCTAACGACGAGGCACCTTCGCCGCCCGGCCGCGCGCGCCGACGGGTCACAGCTTCGCCCGCCTCCACTCGCGGGGATAGGGCTTCGAGTAATGAGTAGGGCCAGTTCTGGGGAAAAAAGTAAGGAGTTAGTTTGTTTTATCCTTGTAAATGTAAAGTGGGGTGGCTGAAAGCCTAATAAAGTTAGTTATCGGTAAATAATTGACCCAAATAACAACAAAGTGACGTGTCCGTGAACACTCTCCCGCTTGAGGAACATGTCTGCGGCCCCACGCTGCCAGTCCCGCTCGGACCGCAGCGCCTGCGCCAGCGTGTCACTCACCCGCTTGAGGAACATGTCTGCGGCCCCACGCTGCCAGTCCCGCGCGGACCGCAGCGCCTGCGCCAGCGTGTCACTCACCCGCTTGAGGAACATGTCTGCGGCCCCACGCTGCCAGTCCCGCGCGGACCGCAGCGCCTGCGCCAGCGTGTCACTCACCCGCTTGAGGAACATGTCTGCGGCCCCACGCTGCCAGTCCCGCTCGGACCGCAGCGCCTGCGCCAGCGTGTCACTCACCCGCTTGAGGAACATGTCTGCAGCCCCACGCTGCCAGTCCCGCGCGGACCGCAGCGCCTGCGCCAGCGTGTCACTCACCCGCTTGAGGAACATGTCTGCGGCCCCACGCTGCCAGTCCCGCTCGGACCGCAGCGCCTGCGCCAGCGTGTCACTCACCCGCTTGAGGAACATGTCTGCGGCCCCACGCTGCCAGTCCCGCGCGGACCGCAGCGCCTGCGCCAGCGTGTCACTCACCCGCTTGAGGAACATGTCTGCGGCCCCACGCTGCCAGTCCCGCGCGGACCGCAGCGCCTGCGCCAGCGTGTCACTCACCCGCTTGAGGAACATGTCTGCGGCCCCACGCTGCCAGTCCCGCTCGGACCGCAGCGCCTGCGCCAGCGTGTCACTCACCCGCTTGAGGAACATGTCTGCGGCCCCACGCTGCCAGTCCCGCGCGGACCGCAGCGCCTGCGCCAGCGTGTCACTCACCCGCTTGAGGAACATGTCTGCGGCCCCACGCTGCCAGTCCCGCGCGGACCGCAGCGCCTGCGCCAGCGTGTCACTCACCCGCTTGAGGAACATGTCTGCGGCCCCACGCTGCCAGTCCCGCTCGGACCGCAGCGCCTGCGCCAGCGTGTCACTCACCCGCTTGAGGAACATGTCTGCGGCCCCACGCTGCCAGTCCCGCGCGGACCGCAGCGCCTGCGCCAGCGTGTCACTCACCCGCTTGAGGAACATGTCTGCGGCCCCACGCTGCCAGTCCCGCTCGGACCGCAGCGCCTGCGCCAGCGTGTCACTCACCCGCTTGAGGAACATGTCTGCGGCCCCACGCTGCCAGTCCCGCTCGGACCGCAGCGCCTGCGCCAGCGTGTCACTCACCCGCTTGAGGAACATGTCTGCGGCCCCACGCTGCCAGTCCCGCGCGGACCGCAGCGCCTGCGCCAGCGTGTCACTCACCCGCTTGAGGAACATGTCTGCGGCCCCACGCTGCCAGTCCCGCGCGGACCGCAGCGCCTGCGCCAGCGTGTCACTCACCCGCTTGAGGAACATGTCTGCGGCCCCACGCTGCCAGTCCCGCTCGGACCGCAGCGCCTGCGCCAGCGTGTCACTCACCCGCTTGAGGAACATGTCTGCGGCCCCACGCTGCCAGTCCCGCGCGGACCGCAGCGCCTGCGCCAGCGTGTCACTCACCCGCTTGAGGAACATGTCTGCGGCCCCACGCTGCCAGTCCCGCTCGGACCGCAGCGCCTGCGCCAGCGTGTCACTCACCCGCTTGAGGAACATGTCTGCAGCCCCACGCTGCCAGTCCCGCGCGGACCGCAGCGCCTGCGCCAGCGTGTCACTCACCCGCTTGAGGAACATGTCTGCGGCCCCACGCTGCCAGTCCCGCGCGGACCGCAGCGCCTGCGCCAGCGTGTCACTCACCCGCTTGAGGAACATGTCTGCAGCCCCACGCTGCCAGTCCCGCGCGGACCGCAGCGCCTGCGCCAGCGTGTCACTCACCCGCTTGAGGAACATGTCTGCGGCCCCACGCTGCCAGTCCCGCGCGGACCGCAGCGCCTGCGCCAGCGTGTCACTCACCCGCTTGAGGAACATGTCTGCGGCCCCACGCTGCCAGTCCCGCGCGGACCGCAGCGCCTGCGCCAGCGTGTCACTCACCCGCTTGAGGAACATGTCTGCGGCCCCACGCTGCCAGTCCCGCGCGGACCGCAGCGCCTGCGCCAGCGTGTCACTCACCCGCTTGAGGAACATGTCTGCGGCCCCACGCTGCCAGTCCCGCGCGGACCGCAGCGCCTGCGCCAGCGTGTCACTCACCCGCTTGAGGAACATGTCTGCGGCCCCACGCTGCCAGTCCCGCGCGGACCGCAGCGCCTGCGCCAGCGTGTCCTTCTCGTACAGCGCCAGCGGGATGTGCGCGCCGCGCCGCACTATGTTCTCCACGCTGTGCATGTACGGGTACAGCTCTTTTGATTGCATCTCTTCTACCTGGGAAACATAATATTTGATGTAAGTACTGTTGCGCGCCACAATGAATGCCTGATAAGCCGCGTACGCACGAACGAACAAAAAGATGGTGACCGCGATCATCGAACACTTTGTTCGCACGTGCGTACCACTAACGAACATCAAACACTGTGTTATTCAGTGGTACGCAGGTGCGAACAAAGTGTTCGATGTTCGTGTTAACCATGTTTTTGTTCGTTCGTGCGTACGCGGCTATACATGGTGACATTAGTTACCACTAGCGCCATCTAGTATCAAGTGACAAAACTAATAGTCTCTAGCACCATCTATTATCGAGTGGCAGAACTAATTTACCACTAGTGCCATCTAGTATCTAGTAGCAGAACAAATAGATCCTTCTAGAAATTTCAATACTAGAACTATCCACAGAGGTCAGTCGGGGCCAGTATGTACTCGAACATTCTAGATGTTTCTACAATATAAGGTTCTAGAACAATCTGCTGCACTATACATATAAGGCCGCCAATAGCCGCGATCGACACACAGTGTTCGATAAGCGATACAGGCGAATACATCGAAAGCGATCTTCAAGTGCGACTTAAGTGTAATTGTGTTTTATAATTCGTGTGTTTGAGTTGTTATTAGTGTTAATTAATTAAAGTGTAATTTTTGGTAATTTATATCGGCAGTTTTTATTGTCACGAACCCGAAGCTCGTAACAATTGGTGTCAGAAGCAAGGATTAATCATGCCGATTTTACCTAAAGACGACACGGAGGGTATCCGTACCCGAAGTCAACGCCAACAGGACGAGACGTTTTGGTGGAACTATGCCACAGAGGTCGGAGGGCCAGCTACCAACCACGGAAGCCGACCCGCCCGCAGCAGCTTCAGCATCAGCAGCACCAGACTTTGCTGCCCTGACGATGATGCTGCAGGAACAGGCCCGCCGACAGGAGGAACAGGCTCGCCGACAGGAGGAACAGGCTCGTCGGTTGGAGGAACAGCTCCAGCGGGACAAGGAGGAACAGGCCCGTCGGTTGGAAGAACAGCTGCTGCGTGACAGGGAGGAACAGGCCCGCCGACAGGAGGAACAGGTTCGCCGCCAGGAAGAACAGATGCTCCTTTTCAAGGACCTTCACGCTACCTTCGGGAAAGACATGAAGGAGGTGAAGGATAAGGTTGCTCAACATGACAACCACCTGTCGTAAGCTGAAATCCGAATCGACCAATAATCGGGTTGACAACGTGATGGCTGACGTGAAGACAACCGTGATGGCTGACGTAAAGAAAACGCTGGATTACCTTAAACTTGGGGATGGAATGGCAGCTCCCGTAGCTATAACACCTTCGCTACGTGGATTCAAAGTGCCACTGTTCGACGGAACTTCTTCCTGGTTGGCCTACAAAATCCAGTTTGAGGCTGTCATGAAGGCGAACGGTTGGAACAAAGGTCAGGCCATGACTGCCCTCACCCTAGGCCTACGCGACCAGGCCTTAACTGTTCTGGAAGCTCTCGGTAAGGAAGTGACTTACGAGCAGCTCCTTGAGGCTCAATATGGCGACGCTCACCTGGAACACGTGTTTCGTGCGCAGCTCAAGGATCGCGTGCAACGCAGTAACGAAAACCTGCAGCAGTGGGCCCTTAAAATATAAGAAGCTGGTGCGTAAAGCTTACCAGTCCGTATCAGCGCTTATTGATGGAAACCTGGTGCAGGCATTCATCGACAGCATCCACGACCTTGAAGATAGAGCTGCTGTGAAGCTCGGGCACCACGGGACGTTTAAGGACGCCTTGGCCCATGTACTGAAGGTGGAACCTGTGCGGCAGGATCATCGTTCCCATCGCGTCAGGGAGGTTGCAGCGGCTACAGTTCGCGACCGCAATAAAGGATACAGCCCTAGGTGCTACGGCTGTGGGGAAAGGGGTCACCTTCGATCCAGTTGCCCTAAGCGAACTTCAGAAAGGGAAGACGGTCGATCTCCAGAGGGCAGTGCAGCTAACAGCACCGCCCAGCACCAGCAGCAGGGAAACGAGTAATAGCCAGGACTGCGGGGCGGGTGCTGGCTGATGTTCAAAGAGCCCCAAGGGTTTCGATCACACAAACCCAAGACGGGAATAGCCTAATCATCAAGGGCAAATTCAACGGAACGCCGTGTAAGCTGACCATAGACACTGGAGCCTCTCGCACGGTTGTCAGTTCCCAACTCATAAGACGGTCCCTTGGGGACTCCGCATACAACCGAGAACATATTAATTTGGTAACAGCCACCGGTCAGCGCATACCCGTCCATGGAGAGAAGAAGATGGGGTTGAAGCTAGGCAACAGAATCTACCTGCATAATGTCATAGTGGCTGATATAATGGACGATTGCATCCTGGGCCTTGACTTTATGAGGAAGAATTGTTGCGAAATTGACGTCAAGCAAGGTGTTTTGAGATGTGGACACGAGGAACTTTTCGTGGAAGAGGCGTTACCAGGGAACGTGTACAGCCTTAAGAAGATTGTTCTTCCGCCGAGATCGGAAACGATTGTGCCGGTTAGTCTTCCTCGGTATCCTGGGCAAACTCATCGTTGTGTACTCGTGGAAAGGGTAGACAATGACCTTCCATGGAAAGTGGCACGAACTTAGGTCAGAGCCACCGATATCTCAGGGGTACGTGTGCTGAACCTTTGTGATCAGGAACAGATTATAGAAAAAGGCACACTAGTTGGTACTTGCGAGGAAGTGGATTGGTTGCGTCGATGCCAACATCCATCGACTGGGACCCTCAGCAAGGATGCACAAACGAGAGTGACCACACTTTTAGAAGACTGCCGCAGCGCTCTGTCCCAAAGTGAAATAATCAAGGCGAATAGAATGTTATTCAAGTATGCCGATGTTTTCTCGTCAAACGATGCTGACATCGGGAGGACTGGCTTAGTTCAACACAAAATAAACACAGGAGAAGAATTGCCTATCCGTCAGCGGCCAAGGAGATTGCCGGTAGCACGTGCAAAGGAAGTGGAAACCATGATTGAGGGAATGGTGAAGGATGGTGTTATTGAACCTTCATCTAGTCCATGGTGTTCACCTGTAGTGCTGGTAAGAAAGAAGGACGGCAGCATGAGGTTTTGTGTTGATTATCGTCGTCTGAACGACGTTACGAAGAAGGACAGCTATCCTTTGCCCAGAATTGATGACACACTGGACATGCTTACTGGAGTAAAGTGGTTTAGCACGCTGGACCTGAAAAGTGGCTACTGGCAAGTTGAAATTGATCCTAAGGACAAGGAGAAAACTGCATTTTTGACAGGAAATGGTCTGTGGCAATTTAAAGTTATGCCGCTTGGATTGTGCAATGCTCCGGCAACGTTTGAAAGGTTGATGGAACTTGTACTTACCGGGCTAATTGGCGATGCCTGTCTGGTCCACTTGGATGACATCATCATCGTAGGCCGTACGTTTGAAGAACATCTTCAAAACCTGGAACGCGTGCTCATGAAGATCTAGAGTGCCAACCTCAAGTTAAGTCCAAAGAAGTGTTCACTATTCAAACGACAAGTTAGCTTTTTGGGGTATGTAGTATCTAAAGAAGGTATCCGCACGGATCCAGAGAAAATCGCCGCTGTCAAGGATTGGCCAATTCCAAAAGACAAGACGCAGGTCAGAGCATTTCTGGGTTTGTGCTCCTATTATCGGCGATTTGTCAAGAACTTTGCAGATATAGCCAAACCCCTGCATAAGCTAACCGAGGAGAAGCGACATTTCTGCTGGGATGAAAGTAACGACATCGCATTCCAGGAGTTAGAGGACCGTCTGTGCAAAACACCCATTTTGGGGTACCTTGATGCGGGCAAGGAATTTATAGTTGACACAGACCCAAACGACATAGGACTTGGCGGTGTGTTGTCTCAGCGGAACGGCGATCAAGAGGTTTTGATAGCGTACTTCAGCAAGTCATTGTCGAAACCTGAAAGGAACTATTGTGTTACGAGACGGGAACTGCTTGCTGTGTTAAAGTCATTACAGCACTTCAGCAAATATCTTCTGGGGCGGAAATTCCACTTATGAACCGACCATGCTGCACTGAAATGGATCCTTCTAGATTTTTGAACTGCAATACAGTTCAAAAATCCAGAAGGACAAGTTGCGAGATGGATTGAACTACTGCAGGAATACGACTTCGTGGTCGAACATCGCAGCGAAAAATCTCATGTCAACGCGGATGCATTGTCAAGAAGACCTTGTCCTGAAGACTGCAAGCATTGTACTAAGCAAGAAAGTAAAGAAGTCGTACCTGTGAGGATGCTTAAGACAGACCTCAGCAACGAGTGGAAAGAAAGCCTACAACGTGCACAGGAGGAAGATTCGGACATCAAGCCGATTCTGGAGTGGATGAAGGCCAGAGCTCCTAAGCCCAGGTGGAGCGACGTCTCAGCGATGAGTTCGATCACAAAAAGCTATTGGGCCCAATGGCTGTCCCATTGGGCCCAATAGCTTTTTGTGATAATAGCTTGGTGATTTAGGATGGAGTCCTGTGCCGTAAATGGGAAAATGCTCGGGGAGGCAGCTGTCATTTGCAAATGGTTGTCCCTAAAGCTCAAGTACCGGATGTTCTACAGCTGTACCATAATGGTTGTTCAGGAGGTCACCTGGGAGTAAAACGGACTCTACTGAAGATACGAGAACGGTTTTACTGGGTCCACTGTCGGGACGATGTCGAGGACTGGTTTCGCAAATGTACAAGTTGTGCAGCTGTAAAGGGACCTCAGACTCGTAGTAGAGGTGCATTGAAGTTGTACAATGTTGGTGCACCATGGGAGAGGAAAGCCCTTGACGTTGCGGGGCCGTTTCCGGAAACTGAAAGTGGTAACAAGTATTTCATGGTTGTGATGGATTACTTCACTAAGTGGCCGGAAGTCTTCGCCATTCCAAATCAAGAAGCTTCGACAGTTGCAGATAAAGTTTATGAAGTCTTCTGTCGTTTTGGAGTACCTTTGAAGATTCACAGTGATCAAGGAAGGAATTTTGAGTCCTAAATATTCCAGGAAACTTGCCGAGTTATGTGTACTCATAAAACAAGAACAACTTCTTACCACCCACAATCGGATGGAATGGTGGAACGATTTAATCAGACATTGGAGAGGTACCTAGCAAAAGTTGTGGAAAATCGGCAACGAGATTGGGACAAGCACATACAACCGTTTTTGTTGTCATATCGAAGCGCTGTTCAGGAAAGTACATCGGTGACACCAGCTTTCGCAAACTTCTGCAGACCTGATCACCGGAATACGACCTGATCACCGGAATTCCACCTGATGCCCCACGCAGTATAACCGATTATGCGAATGACTTGCGGAACAAAATGAATGACATTTATGAGCACGTCAGACAATCGGGCCAGCATATGTCTGAAAAGATGAAAACCCGTTATGACCGCAATAAAGGGTTCGACGAAGGTTCACTAGTGTGGTTGCACAATCCAGTCCGCAGCAAAGGGAAATCTCCAAAGTTTCAAGCTAGATGGGATGGACCGTACCGGATTGTGACAAAGATCAATAACGTAACCTACCGGATACAGAAAGGTGCAAGAGGCACTCCTAAGATCGTCCATGTGGATCGACTGGCACGTTATTATGGAGCCGATAATGCTCGGGACGAGCATGTCTTAGGAGGGGGCAGTGTTGCGCGCCGCAATTAATGTCTGATACATGGTGACATTAGTTACCACTAGCGCCATCTAGTATCAAGTGACAAAACTAACAGTCACTAGCACCATCTATTATCGAGTGGCAGAACTAATTTACCACTAGCGCCATCTAGTATCGATAAGCAGAACAAATAGATCCTTCTAGAAATTTCGATAATACAACTGTCGACAGAGGTCAGTCGGGGCCGGTATGTACTCGAATATTCTAGATGTTTCTACAATAGAAGGTTCTAGAATAATCTGCTGCACTATACATATAAGGCCGCCAATAGCCGCGATCGACACAGTGTTCGATAAGCGATACAGGCGAATACATCGAAAGCGATCTTCAAGTGCGACTTAAGTGTAATATTGTTTTATAATTAGTGTGTTTGTGTTGTTACTAGTGTTAATTAATCAAAGTGTATTTTTTGGTCATTTACATCGCCAGTTTTTATTGTCACGAACCCGAAGCTCGTAACAGTACCTAACAACAGTAAGCAAGATTCAGACTTTTTTTTCCCTTTTTTTTAAAAAAAAACGTTTCCCCACACTAGGAACTACTCCTGTATCGTGGGTGCGTTTACAAACATTTAAATTCACATACACCAACAGCTAGACCCGGAACAACTACCTGCAGGCAATACAAATATTTGTTTCGTCCGGGAATCGAACCCGCGACAGCGCGCGTAACGCAACAGTCGATCGCTCAGCCACCGCGACAACCGTGTCGTCGAGGCTATTTGTTTTGGGCAGAAAAACAGACAACCGATTGGCTAAAATTGCTTATCAACGTCTATGGACATCTATATCAATGTTGAGTCATATGTTAGAAACCAATCTACAAAGTCTTATGTGCCTATAATTTCTTCACCAAAACACATTGCTGTTGCTGCTAATTCTAACTAATATTAAAAATGCAAAAGTGACTTTGTTTATTACGCTTTCACGCTAAAACGGCTCAACGGATTTAGATGAAATTTGGCACACAGGCAGACCATGACTTGGGTAAGGACATGATTACTTTTCATCCTGGATCGCAAACGAAGTCGGGGGTAACAGCTAGTTTTTCTATAATTTTTGGCGATCTTTGCTGTTTGAAGAGATAGTAACCAGCAATGGAATACGGTAAACACCTGTACTAAAGGTTTACCGTGTTCTGCTAACAAACTATGAGTATGTAAGGATCGTAGCAGATGGCGTTCAATAGTTTCTGCCTACCCCCATGGGAAGAAGGCGTGAGTTTATGTTAGTGTGTGTGTGCTTATGAACTATGCAAGTCAATACAACATTCAGCGAAACATGACGGTAAACAAAGGATTACAATGTAAAAAAATAGAACAACCTCTTAGGTTGACTGCGAGAGGCCATTAAAAAAAAAGAACGCTATTGCCTAGTCACTAATTCTGTCAACGAAGATACGGAACGTACCGTACCCGTACGAAAGGAGTTCGTTACTTTGGAATGAACACTCTACTCCCGATACTGCCTAGAATCATGTGCTCAATTCATAGTTACTTAAAGAAAGGATCCCAATAAATTACCTTATTTAGCCAATCCCTGGCATGCGACACAGCAGTCTGTAACGCGTGGTAGGACGGCAAGGCCGCCTCGATCTCTTCCCCATCAGACAGCAATATGTCCAACTCTGACAGCGTGGTGTACTGAGGTTCGAGCTCCGTTTGAGGGTTTTTAGAAGTGTCGAGAAGGACCACCCGGGCGCGGGTTTCCCATTCGTCTACTTGAGCTGGAAAGAGATAGAATTCTTAATACTTTTGTGTTCTAATTATTTTTTATTTTCCTAATTACACCACCCAGTGGTGTAATATAATGTAAATGTCTATGTTTTTTTTTTTATTATATACATAAATAATAACATTAACCAATAAATACGGAAAACCTTTTTTTTATTTCGTTTCTATGACTACAAAATGTTTACACAATTTTATCCAAAACACTCCAGCTATCGTCGAGGCACCACATTATCCTTGTATTTTTATAAAAAATAAAACGACAGTATAGAATTCGTGAGTTTCATAATGCTTTGACTTTTTACCATGGTCAGATAAACTAGGCTAATTAGTAAATGACATACCTTTCAGTTTGAACAGCAGTGACCGCTCCATCTCCACCTTGTGATGTGGCACGACGTTCTGCGCGTCGTTCAGCAGCCTGTCTATGACATCCCGCGTCAGTGTGGAGTAGTCCTCCCTGTAGCCGCGCACTTCTTCTATGAACTTCACTTGTTGCAGGCGAGCTTGTAAGGGAGGGAGCTGTGGGAGGACGATGCAGAGGCGGGAGCCGAGCTCTGATGTCTGGAAAAAATTATAATAAAATGTTTTATAGATATAAAGGTGTTACATTTTTGATTGAAGCCCTGAATCCTTAGCTAGGTAGTACCTGTGTTACATAAGGCGTTATCTTTATTAAATAGTTGATTGTTATGAGCTTTGTGGCAATTTTCATGTGTGTTGTTTAGTAAAGAAAGGCTGTTCCCATATTTCATCAATTACGACATCGCATGTTGTGAGACGATAGTAACAAGGTTGTTGCATACCTACAGGTGTCCTAATATTTATTTAAGAATTGCAGTAGTATGCAATAGTAAAAAAGTTTCAATTGGTCATATTATAATCACTTTGCTGTCATTTCAATATTATGAATACACCCAGTGAAACAGAATTTCCTTCGTCAATGACACTCCAGTGATGAAGAACCGTTTCTTTCAGCACCGTAAAGTGAAAATTTCCACCATAAAACAGATAATGAACGAAAGGAAAGAAAAAAAGACAGAAAGAAAAAAAATGGGACACAGGAAAACAAAAAGTAAAAAAGGAGCATTTAAAACTAACAAAGTTAATGAAAATAGCATACCTCTTCCAATTCTCTGACATAAGCTTGGTCGGTCTTTTCTAGATCTTTGTTGAGTAGGTCAGTCGCGCGGTTCTCGAACTCCGATGTTTGTCGTAATACTTCTTTCACTGCTGAACCTGTTTGAAACAAATACAAATAGTAATAAAATTGTACATAAACGGCTAGTTATTCGAGGGTTGTCAGGGGTTGGGGGTTCGGTAAATTGGGTCGTGGTTAAGTTATTGCCGCACGGGTCGGTCACCAAGTAACTAAACTAGCCGCGATTTGTTCGTTGATCCGTTTCCGTCCGTTTGTCCCGGCTGTCAATCGTTATTTTCGAGGTATCTATTCCTTACGTTGCACCTGCCATGTTTTGTATCTGCTAAGGTTGACTGGTAGGTAATAAATCATTGCAGCATAGCATAATGGACCCCTTCGTACAGTATTTTTATATACTTGTGCATAAAGTTTTAATAAATAAATAAAAGGCTGGGCGATGATGAGTTTATTATTGTTGTAGTTTAAATCATATCACTTACCTTCAGGTAACACACAGGCGAGTCCGTCAATTTCAGCGGCGAACAGCGTGAGCTCGTGTATAGTGAGGCGGTACTTGGGGTCGTGGTGCCGCGTGCGCGTGCGCATCTTGTTCAGGTCCAGTTGTTGGATCACTGACGCGCACTTCTCTGCGTCTTCTATTGCTGTTTCTAAAGCTCGCACGAGCTCGGTTTTGTGCATCTATTGGTAAAAGGGTACACATTAGTTTACAGAATGTAACTAGGCAAAGAATAAAATGTATTATCTGATTATTAGATATATTGCGTCGACCGCAAATAAATTAGGATGAGGGCAGGCGAATGATGATGAGATATGTTTACCTTGAGATCATGAGCCCTCTTCAGATGCGCCCGGAGCCCGTCCAGGTCGCAAGTCTTGGGCGTGTCTGGGTCGAGCGCGTTCTGTACAGCTTCTGCCCATTCTCGGAACTGCTCCGATTTCTTCTTTAGCTTCTCCAGCATGGCTGGTAGCTCGTCTAGGGTGTAGCGGTATCTGGGAGTAAATGTTTGGTGTCATGATTTTGAAATTAAATTATCATAATAAATGAATTCATTTCTGTTTGTTTCTATAATCAATTTTACACATCAATAATATTTTAAAAACTAGATGAGGCAAGTGTTTATTACCCAACTAATCCGAGAAGAAACACCGAAATAAACTGAAGAGGTCACGTTCTCTTCTTGATTAGTGTCGAAATGGCCTTTTGAGTTTGATTACTTTTTAGGCACAAATAACCTTTGAATCATCTGTGCTTCTGACATGACCTAAATTCTTTGGAAGATCTTATATTGACCAATGAACTGGCCTTTTGAATATCGTATGATGGTCTCTCTTTGGTTTGATATAATCTAACCTAATACTAACCAGTTTGCATGTACAGATATCTCAAGGAAAGTAAGCAAAACTTAAAAGCGTTGTGTCTGTGGAGGTTACTCTGTGGCGCAACGTTCGTGCTAAATCGGATACACGAAGATTACCGAAGCGCATACTTTTTCTGGTTTAACTGTACTTTATATTTGCCAGTACCTAAGCTTGTGTTTGTGAGCGGGACAGTCGCACAGCTGCGTGTAGTGCCGCAGACACGCGACGTGCGGCGTGCACACGCACGTCACGCACGATAAGAAGCACGTTGTTTTACACAGTGTACATTGTCGTTCATCGTCTGGTAGGAGCTCGAAGGCTTCACGTTCTGCTTCCGTTACGCCCTGGCGGAGAAATGAGATTAAGTTAGATGTTGAAAACAACGTTACAAACGAAATGTATCGAAATGTGTATGTATTTAGAGTGCGATTTTTCGAATGAGTTTTTTTTTTATTTCAATAAGGCTAAGCCATCTAAATAGTGCTTAGGCGTCAGTTGTTGGGCGCGTCCGTTTGTCTGGGAGTATTGTGAGATAAGAGTATGCCTCTCATTCAACACAATCCATGATATTCCACTTACCCAGTCCAACAGACCCTTCCTGAGCTTCCTCTCATCATGCAGCATGGTCCTCATATCCCTGTAGGCCGCTAGTGCCACGGTGAGGCTCAACCCATCGGCTTCGAGCGCCATCTTGCAGACCAGCTCATCGTGAGAGAATACGCAGTTCCGGCGAAGAGTGGAGTAGTGGGCGATGCATTCGCGACCCATTTTTAGCTAGAAGGGGAAAGGGGATTTAGTTTGATTTATCTCTAAAAGAGATATGAAGCTGACTATTTTTAAAAGTTTTTGACATGATTAGTCAAGTCTTTAACTTTGCTTGACTTGCTGACCTTGACCTTATTGCCTGCTGACTTCTTTAGTAGTCAACAAAAGAGGTTAAACAGTCATCCATAAAAAATATCAGTTTCCTTCATTAACACATTGGCTGCCAGACAAGAGATACAATAGAAAATATATTGTTGTCGGACAGTGGTGACAGTCAATGACTTAAATGTTTGTAAGACCAGAATTTTACACAACTAATAATAAAATAACACATTTTCGGTCAACATTTGCCCTAGTATAAAAAACAAAAAAAAAGTCTTACCCAATCGGCAGGTGTGAAATTAACCGCCTCGGCAAAATTGTATCCTTGGTTGAAGCCGGCGTGGTATGCGCGAGGGAACGTGATCACAAACTCGCCGGCGTGTTGGTCCATCCTAATCAAGAAAAACAAAGGGATCATCATTTAGGAACTTAATTACATAACACACATACTGCCTGCGTAGTAAGCCGCGGATCCTCCATAAATATTCATAATCGAACTCAAGTATAATCGAAGTAGCTGCTTGAAGCACAAAATGCGTATTTTCCAAGTCTTTGATTTCACTTCTTGCACTTATACGGAGGGTGTATACAATTTATATTTCGATCCTGATCCTGATACAAATAACATGAAATCTATGGCCAATAAAGCACTCATTGCTAAGTTCTAAGACAGCATCATTGAGATTGTTGTCGACTCACTATGAAGGAACTTTAATATTTTTGTAACAACTTACCTATACACAGGCACTCCCGCCTTCATGAGAACGTTAGGGTTCATGATGGTGACCAGCTGATGCAGCAGGTCTGGCTGTAACTGGAACAGTTCAGGTGCCTCCGCCTTCATCGCAGCCTCGAACTGCTCTGCTTTAGAGCTTGGTACTCCATACCTAAAGGCGAGAGCAAATTTGGTTAATTATGAAAACATCTCAGTGTCAGGATAGGTAATATTTTTATTTTATTTTATTTATTTAGGGATAATAAACAACTACAACATATTTATTACATAAGGTTAACAAAAGTTTAGGAAGTAATGTTGCAGTCCACTGCATTATCCGCAGTTAGGACATATTAAAAGATCAGAGGTTGCCACTAGACGAGCATTACCAAAGTTAACAAATATTTTTAAACAAATAAATAAGTTACTATAAGACATAGCTAGTCTTATAGTAACATATTTATTTGTTTAGCTACAAAACCAAATCAGATTAGAAATATCTACCAGAAAACGTTCGAAATATTGTTTGAAACTACTTTTGCAAATTCTTCTACATTTTTGAGGTTTAATCAATTCAGAAAGGTTGCTGGCTGTTGGGGATTCCCAGCGGAAACTTTTGTGAAGTGTTAAATGTTTGTTCAAACCAATTTACAAAAATAAATATAATTTATCATCAATTCATTATTTTATACAGAGCTAAGTTTTCTGAAGCATTAAAAAAAAAACATATATTAAATGTTTAGAAGTTACACTCACCAAGTCTTGGGCTCTCCCCAATGAAGGTAGTTGATGGAATAGCTCCAATGATCTTCATTGTGCCAGCAGAATGTCGCGAAGCACATACCCACATACAGCCACGGGATCTGAGGACAATGAGACAAAGTTATGAGACAACTATTACTTGCACAGACAGATAATACCAAATAGGCAAAATAATTAACACATTTTGTATTACAACAGCCCTTTTCACAAATTGGTATATTTTTTAGTTTATTTTTTAGTGTGAAAGAAGATTCTATACGAGGGACGAATAGTATCATCCCTTTTGCACAAGTGACTAGAAGTCAAAGAGGCCACGGAGGGGGCGGGAGGGGGTCAAGTCTAAGAGTGTACTGTCTCTGCGAGTGTTTGACACTATTCATATTACGACCTTTGGTTGGAGCACTGGTGCACTTCAATGGAGATTCAAGTGTTTTCTTATATGTATGTGTTAAGGACGGGTACCGAAAATCTGCCTGGCGTCTCCCAGGGTCTGCTAGTCGGACCAGGTAATGGCGAAGACCTGTGATTCCAACATACCTTCATCCCGGAGATGTCCGCGTTGATGTGTCCGAGCACGGAGCCCTCGAGCACGGGTAGGTTGTTGAGATTCCAGGACGAGTCCGCGTACTGCTGCTCGCCTGGGTACAGGTGTGCGTGTGTCTTTGTGGGGAAACCTGTGGAAGTGTGGGGTAGGTCAGTAAATACACACCAAAAAATAGCTCATGGTGATACGAAAAAAAGAACAGTAGTCGGTTGTTGTGGGTTTTTTGGCTGTGATGAAGATTATGTTGAACTGCTTTTAAAAATACAGAAGTTCTTAGCAAAATTTAAGGAGCGTAAAAGCCACCCCCAACCAACTATTGACTGTGGTTATTGTAAAGTGTAAAAATATTCCGTCACTTACCAGAACCATGGTCCATTGAGTGCAGATCAGCGCCATATTCTACAGTAACATCCTCGTCTATTGACGACACGACGCGCCAGAACTCTTTCTCCACTGTCGACGTTGGCACCATCTAGTCGGAAAACATCGCATGGGTCAAAATATGATCAAAAACAAAGACTTGCTAATTAGGCTAATGACGATTTTGTAATTATTTAGATTATAGTGTCTAGACTAGACTCAATTCAGTAAATCTTTGAGGTATCCAGGTGAGTGGAGTTGTACACAATACCAGCCCGATTATCTCTATAGTTAGTTAGAAACTACTCTCTTTCATGATCAATTTAAATCTTTACTCAGTTGTCCCAAACATATATCTGCATGTTAATTCAATCTGACCCTGAACATCCATTTATCAGTACACAATTCAAATGATTTCCTTAGTCCCCATTTTTACAATCAGTAATATCAAAATAAAACTCACATGTACAGGCATATTGAAGTAATCTGACTTGAACTGGTCGGCCATCTCTCCGAACTGTTGCAGTGTGTATTCGCGCGTCGCTTGTTCGAACCCGAAAGCTTCTGTGGGTTTTGATACCTGTTGGCAATGGGAAGCAAAAAGGTTAGTTTGTTTAAATGTAATGTATTCAATCCCCTTATTGAAGATTTTATATGGAGCCTAGCATAGCTACTGTCGCGCAATTCAGAGTGATTATTTCAAACATCTTTACAACACGATGTAAGCAAGTTCAAAAAATATGGATGTCATGTGATCAACTTTGAACGTAATATCTCGGAAACGTGGCATTTTACGGGGTTTGGTCTATGTTTTCAAAAAACAAAATGGCGGACAGTAGGTATGCGACGGACTAAGCTCTTTTTTGGTGAAATGTCTATGGGTGTAGAAAATGAAATCAGTAACTATATCTAGGCCCGTTTACAACACAAATCACGAATGCATGCAATTTAAAACATCGTTCTATTTGTATTAATCGTTGGAAGTGGACAAAGACAGAATTATGTTTTATATAATTATGTTTAGCGCTGAAGGTATTTTTTGTGACTTCTGTTCGCCTTTGGGTTATTGGGCTGCAGTTAGATTCGTTTCTGAACAAAAAAATACTTATTTGAATGTTCTCATTTTTACCGACATTAAATAAATAGACAAAGCATGCAACCTCAATTCTACTTCTATATGAGTAATACTACCAACAAACTGTTTTCCGTTGTTTTCAGTATTAATTTCACAGTTTTTTAGTCTGTTTGTTCAAAACCGCGGAAAAACCGCTCAAAACTGCGCAACCGTCAAATTGAGCGCAGTACTACCCACCTCTTGAGCCGCACACACGGGGCAGCGCCAGTCTCCCTTGGGCACGTCTGCGAGCGGCGGCAGCAGGCAGAAGGTGTGGTAAGAGTCGTCGCAGCCGTCACAGAGCAACATTTGCTCTTCTACGTCTCCGCGCCCGCATACGTGGCACATGTACTTCGCCAGCTGGAGCAAAGAGAAATTTGTTTTGTTATATTTTTTCCGTTTGTTCCATTACTTGGCCAACGGTTAGGCGAAAAGTCATGTGTTCTACATCCCTTTAAGAAATAAACTGGAACCCAGTCAGTGAAGTTTTTATAGCCAAGGTAAGTAACCCTTCAAGGTAACCAAGACAATGACAAATTCAGATTAAAGGAAACCCTTTGAAAAATTAAGCAATTTTGGGTCTTGAACGTTCGAATTTGTGACTGGAAAGCAAAATGATAAGGTTTATTTTATTGTAAAACATGTCTTTGCTTGCTAAGCACGAATCAAACAGTTCCCGTGACTCAAAATTGCCCATGTTTTGAGCATGTACAAAAGCTTCAAAGCAGTTATTGGATGGATACCAAGGATGAGTACCAAGAAACGTACAAAGTATTCTTTTCTTATAGTGTTATGTACAAAATATTAAATGACTATAGTACTTTAAGTATATTTACAAAAACATCTTAAATGAGTATTTTCATATTTTTACCAAGTGTGCTGCGCCATATTATAAGTAATTATTTACAATAACATTTGAGCCCCACACCGGACAACTCTTACCCTGGATATTGGAAAAAAGCCGCGAACGGAATATGATGAAGGAAGTGGATGGATAGAGTAGAGTGCCTGTCTTTTGAGAATATTTAAAATTAATCATGCAACATCGATCATTAAGATAGTGCCGTAAAATATAAAACAATATACATATTATAATAAAGTCTTAGTTTCTGTTAGCTTTTAAAATTAAATATCTAAAGCTATTGATTAAATTCTCACCTTTTTTACTTCAACTGCTAGGCAAGCGATTTTCCTGTATTATGTGGAGCCTAAGTAAAGGCGCGTTCAGACATTACGAGGCGTGTGCTTCGAATGGTAAGCCACGCATATAACGTCTGCCTCAGACTGAGGCATCTAACATATTAAAAAAATCATTTGCGGCGCATGCCTCGCTCTGTCTGTGTGCACCTTTAGATAATGGTCAGCTTCTTAAATGCCTATAGGACTGAACGCGAGGAGACATCAATCAGAATGATTCATTTTCTTACTTTTTATTCAAGATAGTGAGAAGTAAAGGTAATTCAGTAATTTCAAGGGGTACTAAATCGCTGATGCCGATTTAGATTTCGGAACATGGAGGCCATAGAAAAATGCTAACAGTTGGATATCTGTGTCCTTTCAAGGTTTTCGGGTGTGCTTAATGTGCCTATAGCGAAAAAGTAGTTTACTTCCAAATCCAAGATGGCACCACACGGAGCCGAGCGCCGCACCTAATTCTACAAAAATACCGGGTCCCGTGGGCGTAGCGTGTAAGGCGTCGTTTTCGTGAGGACTTCATTCCCTTGTTGATGTCGCGAGGAACCTGTAACTACTATCTCTAGCACGTAATGTTACCGGGTCGTCCGGGTGCAGCGCGAGGCTGGAGGGCGGCGCGGGCGTCACGGACACCGTCATGTTGGACATGCGGTGCTCGCGCAGGCGCGTGGCGCGCGTCACGCGGGAGCGGGCCCCGCACGACCCGGCTGCTGACATCCACTTGTTCTCGCGAGGACCTGCCGAGGAAAAAACCTAGTAAGACACTGTTTGGAGAAGTGTCAGCTAGAATATCATGAGGATCAGACCAAATAATATTCCCCTTTATTCATAAACGTTGCTTAAAGCTAAGCAGTGATTAGCGACTGTTTAACCATACATTTGAGACGTTTAAACGTTACTTAAATTTAGTCATCGTTTATGAATAAACCCCATTATGATAACGACATTCTCAGCTAATAAAACTCCACATGAACTTTGAAATGGCTTTTTAAGTCGGCACAATCTTCATTGATCTGCAAAGATCTAAGATACTGCGATCACCAACTGCTTGTATTCCAAAAAACATACTGTTCTACACTGAGTAGTTTATTCAGGAAGCACCTAGGTATCTTTAGCTGTAATCGTCATGTAGAAGTCATGAGAATCTAATTCCATTGGGAATTTGAACCAAAATTATTCAAAATAGCTAAAAGACAGACCCTGAAAAGTCACTACAAATTACAAAGTTTAACTTACTCCTCCTGGTCTCTGGACTCTCCTCCTTAACAGGCGTCTTCATAGCCTCCTCCTGCACCTGAGTGAGCGTGCGGTCGGCCGGCACGGTGTCGGCCGGCGTGGGCCCGTCCGGGTCCGGCTTGAACCGGCGCGCCGGCGGCGGGGTCGCGGCCGCCGTGCATTTGCTTGTAGAACGGCTGCGTGTGCCGCTTGCTTTTTCTGGCGTTTGTTCGCCTTTTACTTTGATATCCTGGGGGTTTGAAGAGTAAGTGTGTGATTTTTGGAACTTAAGTATTTTGTCATAACCGTAGACCAAATGCACCGTATTGAATAACGCAACATGGTTTTGCAGCACCATTTTCTACTGATGGAAACATCTTCCACTCACATACTATATGCATTATTTTGTGTTGCTTGTTATTGCTAGTAACATGTTTAAAGTAACACAAAAACTTGTTGCTGCAATTACAAAGAATACAAGAAATGAATAAAGAGCAGTTTTCTTGCATCAGGCTTTACACTTACTATTTAATTTTTATTTGTTGTTAACTGAGGGGCAACTCTCGTAATTTTAAGAACGTTCACAGTCTGATCCCAGTCTTAATCTGTTAAAAACACCTCTAATTTACCTATTTTGAATAATTTCTTTCTTATTCTAAGAAATAGGACTACAAACCATTTTTTAAATTTCCCTTAATCTCTTGTTGGCTTTTGCCAGAGAAAGGAATAATATAACGAAGAGTTGGTACTCTTACTAGAGCCTATCATCTTTTACCAAGTCATCAACCCTGCTCAAGTGGCAGTCAATCACTTGACGTCAGGAATCCTTCCTACTTAATTACTTACACAATTATTTACACAAACTCACCGTATCCTTATTATCGTTTCCATTGTTCTTGAAGAGATCGTACCGGTACAAGATCTTCTCGTAGTGGTTCTTGAGGATGGAGCCGATGCCCTTGCCTTGCGGGAAGCCCATGCGTCGGGCCACCTTCGACCATTTCCGCTCTGAGGAGCATACTTCGAAGCCACCTGTGAAAGTAACCATGTTTTAGATATTTAAATTATGGCTGCTGATATTTCTCGCTGGAGTTGGGTGGCGCAACTCCGTCGTGGTAGAGATGTTTGAGGGATGTCTGCACGTCTTGCGGATGATATAATGATGATGGCTTATTGTAGACCCTCATATGCTTAGCCGCCATTTCCCAAATATGTTAGGATCGGTTTCCCAGTCTAACCGGATGCAGCTGAACCCCAGTATTTTACATTTGGCGACTGCCCATCTGACCTCCACAACCCTATAATCAAGCCTTTGTACGTAGATGACTGATTCACCAGACTATTGATAACGATAAACATGGCTGCCTGTTTAGCCTTTTGTAGTTCACTGCTGGACAAGCAGTCTGTAGTAACCACCAAATATTAATAACGCAGTAAAAACTACTTCCGAAAAGTCTTAAAAAAAACATATTCCTGTGAGTCATTGAGACGGGACTGATCAATTTAATTAATTAACAAATTATTCGCGTGAATCATACATACATTGACTAAACTTTTAAGACTTCAGCGTAAGCAAATTACTGTTAACAAGATTTGTTATATTGAACGAAGACAATGAACGAGTAAAATTATATGGAAACCAGTTTACCTCATAATGCCAAATTATCAAATTTAGTTCAAAGGCGAATTTACACGCGGACGGAACAATTAAATTAACTGTTTGTTTATTACACGCAGCAAATAAATTGAGACAAACCAAAAGTTTAGCTGTCACAGCATGTTATGAGGTTTTTCTTTGGCACGTTATATCAAGCAACCACAACTGGCGTGCGCGTGCGTGTACGACCAGAGAGGCTATTCCGGTATTTTTAAGAATTCTAATCTAAAGAAATTTACTCTCTTAGCACGTATCCGTAGTTTCGACCGATGTTACGGGCGATTCCCACACCGTATCATCTACTGACTTAAGATTAGTTCAGGATCCGAACTATGTAAGAACAAATGAAAAAACGATTTGATAGTTCTTCGTACTCCTGAATACTCCCATTGTGTTTTTTTGTTCAAATTCGTATGTCAAGAAACATGTTATGTCCCAAGGTGCAAGATTACTTTTCGACAAAGAATCCGTTTCTTTTCCCTTCTATATGTACAATTCATACTATACTGCGTGTGAGTGTGTGAGAAGTGACTCAAAATACACGTTTTGCATATCAATTAACACTACAGTAGTCGCGCGTTCTACCATTGTAGAACGTGTGTACATTTTGTTGAATTTTGTCGCAAGTTGAAGGTCACTCACGCACACATTCTCAGTATTCCTCTATTACTAGGCAATAAACAATTGCAGTGCCCTTGCAGCGACGGACGCGGCCGCATGTCTGTGAAATTTGGCGCCAAAAGTGAATTTCTACGATTGTAGAGCGCGCGACCACTCGCGTCATATTTTTCTCGTAAGTTGCCGTTCATGTTTTTTGTTGTAATAATGTTTATTACCTTTTTATTTATTGTTATGTTTATTTATTTTTATTGTTATGACATGTACAACTTATTGTAAGGTTAGTAGTAACAAGAGTGGCCCTTTTTTTCAGAGAAATGGCTTCCCGGAGTGAAGAAGAGAGAATTAGTAGATGGCTGGAGGGAGAAGACACTGATCCTAGTGATATAGCGGAGAGTGACCCTAAAGATCGTATATTAAAAGAGGACTGGTTGGAAGAATCCCAGCATGATACGGACACGGAACAGGAAGGAAATAGCACAGAGCCCGACCTGGAACGAGGTATGATTAGCACCCATGAATCCGATATAGATTCCGATGATGATATACCCCTAAGTTCACTCAGAGACCAATATTATACGTCCAAAAATGGTACTAAGTGGAGGAAAACGCCTTATCCTGTCACAAGAACACGTACTTGTAATATTCTTACGGAACGAGCAGGGCCTAAAGACGCAGCCAAAAATGCGAAGTCCGAGCTAGAATGTTTTGAACTGTATTTTGATCAATCTGTTATAGAGATCTTAGTAAACTCCACTAACATCTATATTGAGCACGTAAAATCCAAATTTTCTAGAGACAGAGATGCTAAATTAACAGATATTTTAGAGATGAAAGCATTCCTTGGCATACTCTTTGTGATGGGTGTCCACAAATCCGGAAGACGGAACTTGGAGGATTTTTGGAATACGACCCGAGGTACAGGTACCGAATTAATTTATCTCGTCATGTCTCTAAAAAGATTTAGATTCCTGCTACGAACAATACGATTCGACAATATAAGAGACAGAGACGTACGTAAACAGCATGACAAGCTAGCTCCTGTGAGAGATATTTTTGAGAAACTGGTCGCCAACTTTCAAAAATACTTTGTACCGGGTGAATACATGACATTAGATGAACAACTTGTAGCTTTCCGAGGACGTTGTCCTTTCAGACAATATATGCCAAACAAACCTGCTAAATATGGTATTAAAATCTTTTTACTAGCAGACGCTAAAGTACCGTACTCCTACAACATGGAAATATATGCGGGCGCCCAGCCTCCCGGTCCATATGAACAGTCGAACAAGGTTGTGGATATTGTGAATCGAATGCTTACTCCCGTGAATAACTCGAGTCGTAATGTCACGATGGACAATTGGTTCACGAATATAGAGCAATGCACAGAGCTTCTAAATAAAAAAATTACCGCTGTTGGCACTTTGAAAAAAAACAAACCACAAATTCCCGAATCCTTCAAGCTTACTAAACATCGATGTGAGAATGATTCAATATTTGGTTTCCAAAAAGAGGGGACTTTAGTATCATACGTGCCAAAAAAAAACAAGGTGGTGCTAATGTATTCTTCTATGCACTATGATGGAAATATCGATTTGACAACAGGAGAGAAACGTAAGCCAGAGATAATAACATTTTATAATAATACAAAATATGGCGTGGATATTGTGGACAAAATGTGCGGTTCTTACGACGTTTCCAGAAACTCTAGACGTTGGCCGCTCACTGTATTCTTTGATATGATGAATATAAGTGCCATAAACGGATATGTTGTGTATACAATAAACAAGGGCTACACTAACAAGCCACGAAAAGATTATTTGTACGAAATTGGTTTTCACCTTGTCGCTCCGTGCATAAAGCGCAGAATAACTGTCGAATGCATTCCAAAATCCCTGAAAATAAAAGGAAAACTTCTTTTGGGTCTAAATGATCCCTCTGAGTTGAACCCGGGCCCAGCACAACCCTCAAACACCGGACGTGTTGGTAAATGTTCTTTCTGTGGCAGAGCGCGCAACAAGTCCACCAGGAAGCTTTGTTATATATGTAACAAGTGGATTTGTCCCGACCATCAGGTTCTTCTTTGTCCCGACTGTGCCAAAAACGAAGAAATGGAGGTGGAAGACATGACTGATCAAGAAATATGAGACTTAAAATGTTAAGAGCAAAAATTTTGCGTTTTTTTTGTTATTTTCAAAAAGGCTGTTTTTTAGTTCCTATTATGTTTAAATATGATTATGTTTTGTTTCTTTTAGCTTTATAATAATAAAGTTTATCTCAATATTATACAAACACTTTTTATTTATGAAGCTTTGCTTTAAAACTCCATCACTAAATATGTTCTACAAATGTAGAGCGCGCGACTACTAACGTCCCAAATAGAGGCGCGCCTACTGTAGTGTTAAAGCAATGTTCCACAATTGATATGGAAGTAATATAGGCTTCGTTTTCCATCGTGTCTTCGCACTAGTTATGAAAAATGCTCATGCCATGTAATGATAATTCCATTCAATAGAAGTAGGTCAGCAAGCTGAAGTGGCAGTGGGCTGCCCATAATAGTCATAAAACCGAAGACCGTTGGAGTAGACGTGTTCTTGAGCGGAGATCGCGAATGGGGTAACGGGTAGGACACCCTCAGGCTAGATGAAGCAATGATCTTCGCAGGCCAGATGGGTAACAGCCGATGAGAGTTGCCAAGAATCTAGTTGAATGGCGTGCGATTGCTGAGGCCTATGTTCAGCAGTGGACTGCTGTACGCTGATGGTGGGTGATAGTGAGGCTGGTATTTGCACTTTGTTCGCGACCTATACATATTCAGGAGTGCATTAACCCACGGCGGAGCACACATGATGTATTTCTGTACATAATTTAATTATTGTTCAACTAGCTTCTGACCGCAACTTCGTCTACGTGGAATTTGTTGTTGTCCCCCGACTCCCCTCGTGGTTGTCCCCCGACTCCCGTCGTTGTTGCCCCCGACTCCCCTCGTTGTTGTCCCCCGACTCCCCTCGTTGTTGTCCCGCGACTCCCGTCGTTGTTGTCCCCCGACTCCCCTAGTTGTTGTCCCCCGACTCCCCTCGTTGTTGTCCCCCGACTCCCCTCGTTGTTGTACCCGACTCCCCTCGTTGTTGTCCCCCGACTCCCTTCGTTGTTGTCGCCCGACTCCCCTCGTTGTTGTCCCCCGACTCCCGTCATTGTTGTCCCCCGACTCCCCTCGTTGTTGTCCCCCGACTCCCCTCGTTGTTGTCCCCCGACTCCCGTCGTTGTTGTCCCCCGACTCCCGTCGTTGAAGTCCCCCGACTCCCGTCGTTGTTGTCCCCCGACTCCCCTCGTTGTTGCCCCCGACTCCCCTCGTTGTTGTCCCCCGACTCCCCTCGTTGTTGTCCCCCGACTCCCGCCGTTGTTGTCCCCTGACTCCCCTCGTTGTTGTCCCCCGACTCCCCTCGTCGCATCGCATCAGCTGCCCGTGCTAGCACTTTGATTTCGCTTACCGTCCTTTCTGACTTTTTCTTTTTGCTCGGCTCCTTAGGGTCCTAGCGTGATGTTATAAAGCATATAGCCTCCAAGAATTGGGCTATCAAAAGCAAAAAGATGTTTTCAAATCCGGCGGGTAGTTCCGGAGATTACCCTATATACAAACTTACACAAACAAATTTTACCTCTTTATAATATTAGTCTACTAGAAGATTAGACGCGGTTTGAGTAGGATACCATGCATTTTTATTTAGATTTTTTCCTGTTGAGCATTCACTGACTTTCCTTGCATTATAATGACATTTTCCTCATCCATTAATTGCATCAGAATTGACAAACTTTAATGTTTAGTTGCACCCATCATCATTATTTTTTGGTTCCCTGGATACGTCGGACGTACTCAACCAACCTCTAAGAAAGTAAAGACTTGGTGCACGTACCTGCTTCTTTAACAATCTTGTGAAGAGCATAAAGGTCCAGCGGCTTCCGCTCCACCGTGGGGATCTTGAGCACGGAGCCCTGCAGCTCCCAGAACTTGATGATCTGGTCGAGGAAGTTTAACTTCACTCGGGTTATCGCCTGTTACAAGAGAAAACATAAATATACTATATTAAATTAGTCGGCGCCACCTGTGAACATCTTTCAGAGGTATTGCAAGTGTGTTGCCATTGCATATATTATGCCTTCACTGCATTAAAAAAAATATGTTTCAAGCTATAATGTTCCCACTACTGGGACACAGGGCTCCTCTCTGTGAGAGGGAGTGGGCCGTAAACCACCACGCGTGCCCAGTGCGGGTTGGTGGACGTCACATGTTTTTCGAATTTTTGGACCGAAACCGAAACCCATCCGTAACCATCTGTGTAAGCTTATTATAAGAGAATCTTTGGCAATATAATTAAGCTTGTTAGGAACCTGAATGTTAACACTGGTTTTCTAAACTAGGACATAGAATATTTTTAATCGTGATATTCCCACGGTATCGAGATTTATGCGGGTGAAACCACGGGGCGCAGCTAGTCTTATATCAATCGAGAGTTCGAGACCGAAAACATAATGTCCTCTCTAAAGCCGTGTTACCGGTTACGGCGTGTTACCATGAGTAAGTTATAATATCTCCAATTAGACAATAGGTAAGTACAGCGACAAAGGTCGCAGATCGAATCCTCTTAAAAAGTCTAAATGCCAGGAATTGTTACAGAAATAGGCTCGTGGGAATTGTTGTGACGCATCTAGCTAACAATAGAGAACTAGATCGATATCTAGGCACTTGTAAAATACGTGACCTAGGTCAAAATATTGTACTGCTTTAGCTATATTTCATCTCGAAAAATCAACAACTTTACAAGGGTGCAAAAAGTATAAAATACAACCACGTGGTGAAAGATATTACAAGTTGATTCAGACAATCCTATTAACTAATTTAGATTCTGAGCCTCCTCCTGAATCCTATCTCTAAAACAGAATGCAATATACAGAGATCTAAAACAGAATGCAATGTACAGAGATTGCAAGAGTATGTCAAAAAAACTAAATTTGAAAAGAGTTTTTTATCTCATTCTAGATTAATAGTTTGGTGTCCCACAGGGTAGCATCCTTGGGCCACCTCTTTTCTTAATCTATATAAATGATCTGCTAAAGGTGACTCAACATCAAATGGTCATGTTTGCAGACGACAGTGCCTTCATATTGAAATGTATTGATCGCAATATTTATCAAGATGACATAAATAATACACTATCGGACATAATTAATTGGCTTGTGAAAAATAATTTAGTTATAAACTTAAATAATTCTTCATAACAAGCTTAACTGGAAGGCCCACATAGATGCCCTAAGTAAGAAAATAAATAAATCAGCATACGCACTTTTCCAAATTGCTAGAAAAATAAATATGGATGCGCTACTAGTTGCATATCACGGCTAAGTAGCCTCAACTTTGCGATATGTTATTATTTTCTGGGGCAATTCTACTGATAAAGATATCGTCTTTAAAGCACAGAAAAGATGCATGAGATCAATGTGTGGTTTTAAAACTGATGTTAGCTGTGTACCATTCTTTAAATCGCTGAAAATACTTACCTTACCCTCATTATATATTTTTGAAATTAGTGTTTTCGTCAAAACTTTTATAACTTTTATTTGTTACAGAAATATTTATAGTGCTCCATTACAATTCTACGCCTCCGCAATTAATAATCATACATTTATACATAACATATTATAACTTATAACATCACGCTTGTAATCCCCAAAGCGTTAGGCAGAGGTGTAAGTCCTTATAGTACACCCACACTTCGCTTGTTATGTTTAAGTTCCATATAATAGGGGGCGAGGGCGAGCACACTCCGTGCGGCTACTGAGACATGTCTGATGGGAAACCCCAATAACACTGGCCGACAGTAGCGCTTGCGACCACTAGGACCACCGAGGTAGGCTTTTTAACATCATTTCAAAGTATTGTTACATATTGCCATAGTCGACAATACCACAGAAATGAGAAACTAGTGATATTATACATGCCCAAAACCCGTAGCGAAAATGGAACGTTATTGCAGATGTCCGGATTTAAAGACCTGAAATGACCTGAAATTACATTTAAACTGCACTGACCAATTTCACAACAATGAATGATAATAATCTTTGAAAGTAAAAATTAATATGGACACTAACTCAAACACCGCTCGCGAACTCCAAGGGCAGTTACATGTTTATTACAAATGAGCTAACTGAAGCCTGCAATAGACGTAACTTTACACATTGTTATGAGTACAGGACATGCTTAGTTACTAAATAAATAGGCAATAATTTTAATGAATAGTATTAATTGTTCAGTTGCCAAAGAACTTGAACCCTTTAAAACTTTAAACGAATTTATGTATTTCCGGGAAAAATAACTGGGTTAAATATGATTTACCAAAAATCTGAATTCAGAGAAATAATAATATGAATTCGTTGGTCTGGTGGTCGCAAGCGCTTCTGTTGAACATGAGGATATTGGGTTATATTCCCGAGTGGGGAAAAGTGTTATTATTTATTTCTTTAAACTTTTCGCACAAAAAGGTACAAAGGCAGACTTAAGTCTCAGTAGTAGTCTCAGTAGTAGCCCGGAGCCTGGATTTGTGACTGGTGAAATGTGGGTGTACCTACTACGGGTACACCTCTGTCTAACACGTCGTGGAAACAAAGCTTGGTGTTAAAATAAATGTTATGTTATATGCATGAACATGGTATAAGCGGGTGTGGCATACTTTACAATAAAATCAATACCTACCTACTTCAATATGAAAAGTTTTCAACTCTCTACCTATGCACCTTTGTAGTATGGAAGTCTAGTTAAACATTGATCAGCATTGTAGCTGCAGTCGAACTAATCCCTGATCAGGCAGTCATTATGATAGTTCACTAATCAAACTGTTTATACAAGTTTAAACGCGTCCGCTCGCTTACCGCACACGAGCTAACCAATTATTCAACAAATACCTATCTGATTTGAATGATCGTGATAAAACAATGAATGTGGATTTTGAAGTGCAAACTTGCATTGTATGATAAAATGTCGGAAGGTTTAAAAAAAGTTAATCAAATTCATAATAAACCTCTGATAAAAATAACCCATAAAATACCCCGCTTAGTAATACAGAAAATAAAATCTTATTATTGATGTGGCCACATTAATAATAAGATTGTTTGTTGCTGTTCCAATAAATACAAAAATCCCATAGAAATATGCACTTTCTGTTTTTTTCCGAATTTCCGAATTTTCTGGGCACCTTTTCCAGTTTTTCCTCCCCACAAAACCTTATTCGGACGTTTACAAACATTTATTTAAAAAAATACCCGAATCTGTCCAGTCATTCTCAAATGATGTGCTTACCAGCGAACAGCATTTCATTTTTATTTCTATACATATTTATGAAATTTGGTACAATGCAAAGAGGACAAACTCACGACACAACATTTCTCTGTGCCGTCACAAGACTGTTGAGTTTGGTATATTTTTTTGAACAATTTACATTCTACTTGGGTAGCAGCCTGCAATTTGCAAGTCATAACCGCATACAGGCCTCAGGACCTTTAAAATTCTATAATTATTTAATCAATATTCTTACCTCCAATTCATTGAGTCTTTGTATCCTTGGCGTGAAACGCAACCGGTCTACGTCCACTGCGAATGGGGGCTGCCAATGCTGTAACAGAATAAAATGTTTTAATGATGCTTATACAAAGGAAAACTGTTATGGATACTGCAACTTGCATTGAGCAAATGTAAAGAGCAATGCATTTTTTTCCTTGTTTGTGAAGGGGTCTTGATGATCTAAATGCAATAGGACCAAATAATTATTTGATTCAATCGACTCAGTCTATCGCAGTCCTTTACTGGACATTGGCTTTTCCCACGCTGCACCACAACACCAAGCTGAAGTGGCAGTGGGCTGGTGATGTTTGTCGAAAGACTGCTGGCCAGTGGAGCAGACAAGTTCGGAAGTGTGAGGACCCACCCCCCCCCCCCCCTACATGGGCCGCCTGTCCCGTCTGTCTGGACAGACTGGATGCGGATGGCGGAGGACTATTTGATTATTGTTTTCTAAAAAATATTAATAAATAATGTTGCAAGTTATATTTATATTACTGTAGAGTAATAAGGATCACTTAATACTACTGCAGGAATCTTGAAAATAAATCAAGATATCTCTATCATGTAATCTATTTAATAACTAAATACATAATTATTACTATACTTAAAATAGGGAAATAGTGTTTGAAGTACTGTGAAGTAACATTGAATAAATTTAGTAAGATTTATTTTATTAACAGCATATTGATGAGCTGCCTTGTTCTCTAACACTGAAGTATTCTTCAAGATACCTAACACAAAAATCATTCACAACTGCTACAAACGAAGAACTTTTGTTATAAAAAAGGTTTAACTCCATCCCGAAGACCATAGAGGGGAGGTGTGAGTCTCCTTTATTAAGTGATGTTGTTCAAAGATGTATTTCGAACCACAGCCTTGTTTCCAAATAGATAAGTTTACTACCGTACTAGGTGTACTACTACGTGTACTAGGTATATAAGTTATATTTTAAAAAAACGGCCAAGTGCGAGTCGTACAATTTAAAATTATTAAAAATATTTTTATTATAATATATGACTGTGACTATATGACAGTAACTCAAAATTTACGGTTTTCGCAATTTTTCCTTTATCTGTGCTATAAGACGTTGATTTGTACCAAATTTCAAGATTCTGAGTTCACGGGCGTTCCATGTAGGTTTTGATTCCCTTGCGAGTGTCGAAAATTTGCGGGATAAACGGCTGTATCTTTTGATTGCGTTGGCTTAGAAGTTTGATTTTTTAACAGCTCCAAGGGTCAGTAGAACTGAGTATTTGATATAAATTCCAGCTTGATACCTCCACGCGTTCCTGAAAAAAAAGGTCTTGACAGACAGACAGACGGACGGAAGGACGGACAACAAAGTGATCCTATACGGGTTCCGTTTTTTCCTTTCGAGGTACGGAACCCTAAAACTAACCAATAACAAAATGTTGTCCTGCAAAGGAGCTTCAAAGTACAATAACTGTAGGGCCAATGTATAAACCCTAAACTAGATCTTGCGAGGATCAGGTTTCTAGCTGTGGAGCTATAGCACTACAGCTGTTTGAGTAATGTGACACTTTCGAGACCAAGTACAAGTAGCAACACACCTAGATAAGTTTAATAGTTTTATAAACAAAATATATTGTAAATAGTATATTTGTTGTGATTAGAAGATTTTTTTATTAATACTTGAAATAATGGTTTAATTATAAATCGCTGATGCTGTGAGTAGAAAAATTATTAAAATTTCAATAATTTAAAATTTAATAAAATTGTCTGCATGACGACTAATGGACAAATCATCATTCTCCTGCCCTTATCCCAATTTATTTGGGGTCGGCGCAACATGTCTTTTTCTTCCTTACTCCTCTATTAGCAGCCATCTCGACAGTCATCCCCTTTCTAACCATATCATCAGTCACACAGTCCATACATCGTTTCTTTGGTCTTCCCCTACTCTTATAGCCATCGACATTCATACTTAAAACTTTCCTCACAACATTTTCCTCATTCCTCTGTAACACATGCTCATACCATTACAACCGGTTTCCACACCACTTTTCAGTTACCGGTGCCACTTTCAGACTTCCTCTTATCATTTTTAGGGTTCCGTACCCAAAGGGTAAAAACGGGACCCGGGAAAAATGTAACAGCTTCAATACAACTCACATATTTTTTTGTGTTTTTTGGTTTTTCTTTTAGTTATCTTAAGTAACACTTTTGCAACCACAATTTCATAATACTAGGTACACAATCAGCCTATAGTGTTCCCACTGCTGGGACACAGGCCTCCTCTCGGTGAGAGGGATTGGGCCGTGGGCCCCGTGGGGGTCGGCAGATGTCACATGTCTTCGAATTTTTAGTTCTAGGACATGCCGGTTTCCTCACGATGTTTTCCTTCAACGTTTTGAGGGCAGCGGTGATGAAATAATTTACACAAAGTCAAGCGCCTGTCTGGGTTCGAACCTACATCTCGTAAGTCGCGGCAGTTACCACTTGGCCACTACTGCTCTTATAGGTAACTAGTAACAATCCTGCCTATTTTCCTGTACTATTTTAAATAGTCATTCAATAAAATTTGGTCACTAGGTTACAGCAAGCACTTATCAACCAACTAACCTTCTAATGTTTTTTACTGCTATTGCATAGGTCACTGACATTGGAACATTAAGGAATTGTTAAGTAAAGCTTTTTTTTATTCAACCTTATATTTTCATAGATAGTCTTACAGACCTTGGGACTTTCTTTTCAGAAAGGCTCAAGAATTGGCCAGGACTAACATACTTTAGCCCTAAGCCTGGACCAAACATCTACAAGGCCGTGTAGACTCATAGATGCTACGATAAGTAGACCATTTTCTATTTTCTTAAATACCTGCTACTTTGTTGCTAGACCTACACTGACCTTCCATACCTATTAGTGTAATTTGAAATATTGTAAAAGTCAATTATTTCTAAAAGAGTAACCATGTACTTTCTTGCCGGCTCTTTTATATACGGAACAACAAATTGGAACTGTGCACCTACATAGCTTATGATGTTGTTTCGTAGGTGCCAATGTAGGTTTGTGTGAAATAATTTGAATTGAATCAAATAATGGGTCATGATCCTCAGCACTGAGGGACAGAGTATGAACAAAACAAGGTGTTTGTTTATTTTTAAGTCAAATCTAAATTTCAACTGTCTAGCTATCGCGGTTCTTGAGATACAGCCTGGTGACAGACAGATGGACGGACAGACAGCAAAGTCTTAGTAATAGGGTCAAGTTTTTACCCTTTGGGTATGGAACCCTAAAAAAGTGTAATATTCCATAAGTTTCTGTAAAACCACAGAACAGGAACTGTGAAACCATGCTGTTAGCATGCAACTTAGACCTCTTCTTTTATTCAAATACAAAATTGATTCCAGTATTATAATATGCTGACATGTTCATTTATTTACATGTATTGAAGACCTTCAACACAAAATCATAATTTACAAAAAATAAGTCTTTGTTTTAGTAATTTATTAACACAACCACAATTTTTTGTATACTATAAGTGACAGTAAAACTACCTTTAAGCAAAACTACTATAATAAATACTTGTGTCAAAAACCTGTTGCGTTAATGTGTCACGAACCAAAAATGAATAAGCACTCTAATTAACACATGAATGACCTACTATTTAACCCTGGCAGATTGATTAAGATATTTATAATATATATTTATCATTTTAGCTTATAATCAATATTTAGCATAATTATACTAATAATCAATATTTATAACTCTAAGGGTGGTCAAAGATGTGGTGTTTTGTTCATGTTACCCACAGAAACTATTACAATCCAGTTACCTACTGTGTTTAAATAAATATAAAACAATATGGTGAACAACCCATTATATACTGTTATATTGAACATGGTGATTTTACAGATAGGTCCTCTCTGCTGGGCCTTAAATAAAATTAATATGAAATATACTCTACTTCAAAATCATCAATTTCAATTGCTAAATTTAAGACCAGGAAGAGATGTGAGATTATGTATGACTGTTTCCTACATACTTAACATCATTCCTATTTCTAATGAGGTAGGCAGAAACTACATTGAATGGCATGCTGATCTTAACAGCTATTGCACAATTCTAAAATTTAAATACACCCCTGAATACATTTTTTCACTTCTAATTTTGAAAGGAAAAAGATGGAACATGTTAAACAAACAATAAAAATAATGTTTTAATTTGAATAACAGTAATATTTTAACAAGTTAGCAGTATTTTTAATAATGATCATAGTAGGGTCACATCTGAACTTGCAGTGCTATAGAAACCATTGTCTGCCTGCTTTTTCCCTACTATGTTAGTATCAGCTTCCAGTCTAACCGGATGCAGCTGAATACCACTGTTTTACATGGAGCGACTGCCTATCTGACCTCCACAACCAAGTTATTGGCAGTTGCTATAGAAACCATTAACACTTTAATATTTACTTTTAAAATGTTACATTATACATAGAAAGATGTGAAAACCTAGTGACATAATCTTACTAACACAATTACCTACTGGGGTAAATTATAATGAGGAAAAACCACACAACATAATTACTTCAGATTATTTCTTGCAAGCATTGAAACTGGTCTGCTGACTTACCGATTTTAGATTAGTAGATTTTGGCACCCATAGTTAGTAACTCTTTAAATAATTGGCACTCAAAATACCTACATTGAAATTGTTTAATTATGTGAAATTATTATGATTGTCATTTATTTTCATGTTTCTTTATTTAAAATATAGGTATAAATACTTATTTCATTGTTTTTCTCCTGTTTTTTTTTCTTTTCATTCATATCTGTCACTCATAGGATGTACATAATCAAGAGTATTCTATTTAATCAAATATTTGTTACTTTAACTGCTGAAGAAAAGTTAATTACAATTCATTAATAGATTTTTCAGGTTGAACAGTAGGTACATCAGAACATTTGGATGGAGTTGGCTCTCGCTCCACTGTCCAGGGGGTGAATGCTCAAAGGGGGTAGTTAAACTATTATAAAACCTATTTTTATACTTTTTATATGTTTGTGATAGTAACTATCTTAGATTTATTTCTAGATTAAAACTTTATATTTGTAAAAGCACTGTTATTCTTTACAGTTACAACTAGGTTTTCTAGCATAGTCCGATCTAAATTAATTTTGCAATAATTAAGAACATAATACCAATATGGTTGTTGTATGATTGAGCACATTTTAAAACCATGCCAGATAATCTACATGTGTACAAAATAATGGAGATCAATTCTAATTAAATGATTTATCACAAATGTTATGCAACATTTAAACATTTTGAGTCCAAGCAATAGATTAGCTCAAGTACACTAATAATCTGCTAATTTTCTACATATACCACCTTCATTTTGTTTAATTCTTATTTTTTGTTTTACAGAAATGGATGACAAAGCAATCTTGTCCTGTGAGTGTTTCATACAATTTCATGGACAAATATACAGAAAGTAGGTCTTGCATACCAATAATTTAGTTGGTTATCTACAGCAAAGTGCATGTTCATTCTCTTGGTGTGTTTGCAACCATTTGAAATACTAATAATCCTTCTATAGTAGGATTCATTGTCAAATTTTAGTGTGCATTCAACAACCACTGAAGAGATTACAGTTAGTCACGACAAAAAACTCGCAATAGTTCTTTTTTTATTTATACTATCGTAGGCAGGAGGGCATGACACAAAATGGCAACCAGCCTCCACAATACAATATGCAACTGCATTTAGGCCTAAATAAACAAAATATGATGCCTGAAACCATATTCAGACGACACTTGACACGTATTACACGGGATTAGAAGGTAAAAATTAAATATAGATAACGAGCAGCATAATAAGTCGAGGTAATATGGTTGCATCACACGTAATTCGCGAGTGGTTTTATGGTTAGAAAACTGCTCAATATTCGTGTTTTATCGATAGAAACGCACTTTGTAAGGCCTATTTAGTGACACACTGCTTGTCGAAACAAAGAAATTTACTCACCGCTGGAGGTTTTATTTTGCAAATCCCAGATTTCTCAGCGATTGGTCGTATTTTGCTGATGTATGCCAGGGGGTCCAGGAACTCCTCTGGCGTAGGTTCGAACACTGGGGCCTCTGGAGGCGGGGTGAACGAGAAATTATCAGGTTTCATAGTAGGGGACGCCGAGTCCCCCATGCTAACTTCGACGTTAGCTTCGTCACATTTTCCCATTTTTGAGAAACACTATGCAGTTCACACAAATGCAACTATAAATAAAACTTTAGCATCATCTAATGTTAAGGAATGAATAAAGCACGTCCACAAAGAAATAGAAGCATCAGAATTTGTCTTTCCATAGGGAATCACAACGAGATAATAAATGAAATTATCACCAACAAATAACAGAGTTCACTTGCACGTCCGCCATGCGAAATTGAACTTTCGAAACTACGGTGTTGCCAAGTGAAAAATAAAATCATTGCGCACTCAATATTTTTAATTTTTTCAACCGGTGCATTTACGAAGCCTAATCTAGCCATCCTTGAATGTTATTTTAAATTAATTTGTTCCATTCCGGTTTTTAAATTGCTTATTATGTGACGAACGTTACGACATTGTTGCGTCTCTTCCACAAAAGCCATACAAAAGCCGATTCTTCATTTAGAATTTTTATGAATCACAATCACCAATGAGAGTTAGTGGATGTCACACATAATATGTAATGTGACTAATATGTCTTCTGATTTATAATTATTCTAGCTTGAAAAACATGGTTTCATCACGTTTCCCTTCACCATTATTTGTTGGATTACGGCCCGTTCCCTCCCATCACAAGGAGACCAGTGGGTCAGGCATTAGCTGATAATCAACATGCCATTCAATAAAAATATAATAGGTAGGTACTGTACCATATTACTGACCATCGCCTGTGATGTCCTTTTCATCGCCCATGGTATGTATGAATAGTGATCAATTTTATTTTTGTGTCCCGTATGCTAGGCCTGCCCTGTCTGAGAAATGAAATATAATCGTTGACAAGTTTCCTTAGCATAGAATTTAAGGGGACTTTTTGCTATAGGAAATATTGTTCAAATAATGTGGTCTTTTGTATTAGCCGCTTACATGTCCAAAAATGTTTTTTTATTATTCAATAATTCTAACATGGATAAATGAAATATATTTGGATAGACATCCCAAAAACTAGTGGTTCTATTTATATATATAGATATATAAATCGAATATCATACAGTAAAGGCCCCCAATTATGAGAAAAATATTTTTTACTTTAGTGTGGATTTACTCCTAAAACGAACAAACCTTTCTAATTGTCTAGGATAATAAAGTGAACACACCCCAAAAAATAATAATCTTGTCAAAATTGACACTAAAAGGATACATGCTCTGTGATTGACACATGGTACTGCCATTACTGTCAAGTGTCAATCAATGTTTGATAATTTGATTGGTATGTCAAGTCAATGTGATCGAAACGAATCTAATCAGATTATTTAATATTTATATATATTAATTATGTAATATAATCTATACTAATAATAAAGCAGTTATCAAGAAGTGCATAGTCCACAGGGGCTGCTTAGCAGGAGTAAATGATAATAGTATCTATTGATCGAGAACATTTTATAACTTATTAAGCTCTGCACCACAGAGCATGTAACCTTCTCTGCACGCTCTGCTGCACACTGCGGGCGCGGCGCGGTGCGGCGCGGCGTGGCGGGGCGATGAGTCGATGACGGACGTGGCGCGGTGGCGCTATCGCGGCGGCGGCGGCAGCAAAGACTACAATATGGGCAGTGTTCACACTAGCAAAAATACTCTGTGGTTCACACTGCCGCCGCGCCGCGCCGTGCCTTTCTATCATCAAAAACACTGTGATCAAAAATTATGTTGAGCGATTCAGACATGGAAACGCTATTGCTCTTATTTGCGCTTGCTAGGAAAAAACAACGTAAACGGAAATGGATGCATGAAATAAATCAAAAACGCGCTCGCGTGCCGCCGCTTCTGACTTGTACAAGGGCGGATCCAGGGGGGAGGGGGTCATGGGGGTCATGAGGGGGCTCTTGAACTATACCTTACTAATTGAATTCATTATATCTCCTAAACTAAGACCCGATTAAATCTGTGACTTAGCGAGTGATTCCGAGAAAACAGATCTTCGCTAGGTGCCCTAGTTTTTTAGATATAAATGTGGCCCTGCTGGGGAGACTCTCTCCAGATCGGCCACCTATAAACCCTTATATCTTTTGAACCAGTGACCGACAAATTCTGATATTTGGCGACAAATTTCAACTAATTAGCGACAAATTTTTTGTGTTATCAAAATTAAAATCCCTGATGGTGGCCCTGCCAGAGTCAGTGACACGGTTCATCCCAGCTGAATAACCGCTCAAGGCCACGGTGTTGGATGTAGCATACACACTATCGTGCGCGCATCCTCCAGCCCGCTAGAAGTAATTGTCGAAGGTAGTCAGCGCACGTATATTTAAGAATTAGAAGAAAAAAATAGGAAGAGATTTTGGATGAAAAAAAACTAGTAATGTATTATTTTATTCTGTTCTGTTTATTCATGTAGCCCGCATTTGATAAATTCAACAGACAAGTGTGAGACTTGTATCTTTCAATAAATCGTGAAATTGTTTCACGATCCATATTGGCATCCGTTCGACTTCCGATACATGAAAAGGTTACATGCTCTGTGGTGTGGATACAGGCTTTAAATGGTGAATGCTGCTATACAGATATTTAAACACGATCAAGCACGCACGACACACAATCCTTCGGACGTACGTCCGCGTTATTCAATGTCTATCGGCACCCCGATATTATATTGTAGTCTGTGATCGGCACGACGACGATCGCGGTGGTGGGAGCTCTTGCAGCTCTTGCTTGATGCAATATTGGTCGTGCAAATCCGTCCAACCTATTCACGTTGTTTGTCGTCGTGCATCGTTCATGACCTTGGCAGGAAGTACAGATGGACCGTGTTTATTGTCAAAGTGTGTGGGAACTGGGAGGTTTAATTTGGGCTGCCATCAACAAAAATATATGTTTAAACTAACATGAAATGAAAACTGGATGAACCCTTGGTTGACTGGTAGAGAATGCCTAAGGCATTAAGTCCGCCTTTGTACCTTTTTTGTGCGAAAAGTTTAAATAAATAAATAAATAATTTATCATTTTTCTGATAAATTATTCCTAAAAATACTCTTTCAGTGGTGCCCTATTGGCGAAACTTTACGGATACGGAATTAGAGGCAATGTACTGGAACTTCTAAAATCTTATTTAGAGAATCGATATCAATGTACAAAAGTCGCTAGATTATGTCCCAAAACAAAAGAATTAATAACCTACATATCTAAATCAAGAGCTATCAAATACGGCGTACCACAGGGAAGTGTGTTGGGACCACTGTTATTCTTGATTTATATAAATGATTTGCCCAGAGTCCCAAGACATATGATGGTTCTTTTCGCAGATGACAGTACAGCCCTAATCAAATGCACCAATATAAATGACATAAATAATTGTTTAATTCACATTGTAAATTGGCTTAATAATAATAATTTAATAATAAACTTAAATAAAACAAAAATAATGCACTTTCATCAAAAATGTGACATTCCTAAAGTTTGTTGTGCCTATAATAATATTGAAATAGAAGACGTAAAAATAACTAAATTCTTAGGAATAATGATAGACAATAAACTGACCTGGAAACCCCACATAGAAGAAATATGCAATCGACTTAGTAAAACTGCTTATGCGCTTTACCAACTCGCAAAAAAAGTAAATATTGACACACTCCTAACGGCATCTCACGGACTTGTAGTTTCGGTTTTGAGGTTTGGCATCATTTTCTGGGGCTATTCTACTGGTAGGGAACAAGCATTTAAAAAACAAAAAAGATGCTTAAGGTCAATGTGTGGTTTGAAAGCAACAGACAGCTGTGTACCAGTTTTCAAGGAGCTTAAACTGTTAACTTTGCTATCACTGTACATTTTGGAAGTGGCTATGTTTATAAAACAAAATATTAAGTTATTTGACAAAGTCTCTACAGTACGAGAAGTTCCCCTTCGTACCCAATACAAAAATAAATTATGCACTGTGAAATGCAAAACAGCATTAATGAAAAAAAGTATTCTTGGTATGGCACCTCGTATCTTTATTATGATTCCAGATAGTTTTAAGGAAATGACAAACGCAAAATTTAAAAAAAACCTGACGAATTTACTTATAGAAAGATGTTATACTGTTGACGAATTTCTAAATGACTTGACAATTTGATGTGACTCTTTTTTATTGTGAATTTTTATGTACTCACCTATTTTACTTTTTATGACATTTTGTATTATTTTTATTGTTTTTATTTTTATTATAATTTCTCAAAACCTAATTTTAATTTTATATTACTAATTGTGTTGTAATTAAATTGAGTACGATTGTTATTTTGAACAATCGTTATGTTAAAATATTTGTATGCTGTAATGGCAAAACATAGCGACCTATATAAATATGTAATGCAAGAACCCAATGTACCTATGTTTGACAAATAAAATTCTGATTCTGATTCTGATTCCAAGTTCCATATTTTTGTAGCTTTTATTTGGGTGTAGTTTGGTTCCTGTTAGATTTTTCTCGGAATAAAAAACCAACGTCCATCGTCGTAAAAAGCGGACATCTTTGTTCGCCGCGTGTGTGCGTGTGTCTAATAAATTAATACTAAGATACCAGAGTTGGTGAAGAGTAAGAAGCACTTTTTGTTTTTGACCCTGTAAACGCTCCAATACAATGAATCACGATTAGGAATGTTGCCCAGTGTATCTATTTTTCTATAATCGGGGAAAATGTAGGAATACTAGAAACACCAAACAAGACTTCTCTTTCTATCTAACGTAAAGGACGAAACTCACGAAAGAGATGCCAATCTGTGAGACCTTTCGAGTTTCTTAAAGTTGCCATTTGTTAATTTTCATGCTCCAAGATTTAAATAGGTACATACTAATAAATTCAGTAGACAGCATATAGCTATTCCCCATATCAAACGAGTTTTACAAAAATAACTAGAGTCGTTCAACATTTTTATGTTTTTAGTCTATCCACCGAATCATTTTTTAGAAAATACTCACACGTGGTCAGTGTTGCAAGTAAATTACCATTGTCCAAAAGAGGCTTCGTAAACGCGCAGGCTCGAGTGCAATCGATGAACACATCCGTCATCCGCCGCCATTTGCGAAAGGCTGATCGCTGCTCAGCAGCGCGAGTGTCATCGGTTTGATTATGACGAGTGTATAAATTGTTATTTTCGATAAAACTGTGAACTCAGTGTAAGATAATAATCAGTTAAAATGATTGTGAGGTTTCTGAGCGTTTTGTGCGTCGGAGTTTTGGCGACTTCGGTGTTCAGCGCTGAGGGAAACAACGACAATGAAGGTACGTAATTTTTACGTGTGCATTATTTATTTTGTTATCATTTACCCATTTTACCGGCGTGTGTATAAAAGTAATTTGGGGCGAATTTATTTTTGTTGTTGGCCTGAGTCATTTTTCATTCAGAAATAACATAGCGGTGTGATCTAAATACGAGTTGTAGTTTTGTTCTTTTTTCTCGTGTTATGAATTTATTTTCATATTGAAAATGGTTGAAACTCGTGTGCGAAGCGTCGGTGGGATTGGTTGGAGGTGTATGCGGTACCGTGTGGCTCAAGTGTCGAGTGGGTGTTAGATAGTGGGACCGGCTTGACGACTTCTTGCCATGCACAATGCATACACACACACGGGCAGGCTCGGCGCGGCTCCGCGGCATCTCTCGCGCCGTGGGCGACCGCTGGCTTCGTTTTTGCAGTTGATTCATTCACTTTATGAACATTACTCACTGTTTTTATCATGCAGCTACGTACAACATCTATAACTGGATCCTGGGCTCAAGAGTGAAATCACCATGATGAATATAATTTCGTCATTCTGCGTATTTAATGCCTTTTTAAAAGCTTTAAAGAGGTACTGACCTGAAAACGAGTGTTCTCACTGACTACTCATTCATATAATACAACTGAGCTGCTAGGAAACCCTTTTAAATGTGTTTGATGAAATCTAGATAAGTTTCTAAATCAGCAATCTTATTCCTAATGAAAACACAACCCTTGTTACCTAATAATTGTATAAAACCTCATCAAATTCCTGCCTGAGCTTAATCAACTGCTTAAAACTTACCTGTACTTACAGTTTTAAAATTATTTTTTGTTCATTACATCATCATTTTACCTTACCCGTAACAGCAAAGTAGAGTTGAATGACATATAAACGAAAACAAAATGCTTGTCACATATTCCGTAACATCCAGAATGCAATTTGACATAGCAACCATCTTTTATCAAAGAATCATGATTCAGTTTGAATTCTTACATATAGATATATGTAAGAATTCAAACTGAATCATGATTCATTGATGCAACTTACATTGTTTGTAAACATAATTAACACATTATGGTTCAATTAACATGAGATGTTTAAAATTAGAAACTGCATTTCCGTAACAAAAAATAGGTTGGTAGATAGGAATCTCTTTATATAAATAGGGGATAAAGTAGATAGGAATCTCTTTTTATGGGGTTATAAAACTTGAGCAAACTGACTGATAAGGTGTAGCAGAGAACTGGTTTTATCTAACAATTAGTATCTGTACCTACTTATTATTGACCACATACACAGCCGCTGGAACCAGTAGTTACTGTACCCAACTGACAAAGTGATATCTTTTGTAAATAACCAACTTATAATATGCCACATCATGCATGTAATATCTGAAGAGTTGAGCAGAGATGTCCTATTAGTACACCAACATTTTGCCAGTTATGTTAAAGTCCCATGTAATAGAGGGTGGTTACCAATTAATGATGAATAACCAGTTTGAATTAATCCTGTGCCACAAGGTAGTAAGTTGTTTATTCTAAAACCCTGTATATAATCTATCCCTTCCATAAATACCTTGAACTGATTACTAATATAATAAGTCATATAAAACATGCAATGACCTCAAAGATACTTCAGTAGTCAGTGTAGAGAACTTCTGCCTGTTTATGGCTAATAAGAATATGTTACAAGGTAGCTCTGTTACCATGGAAACGAGACACTAAACAATAGTTTTATCAGATATAAGTAGTTTTTGTAATAGTATCTTTATGATGGACAGCAAGATTACATGATAACCTCTGAAAATGGTGATAAAATAAACTATCTGTAGTAGGCCTAACATGTTACTTGATGGTTTTATTAATATTGAGGCCATGAATAATAATACGTTTTCAATATAATTTATGGGACAACTGTGTTCCCTGGCCTGTGAGAGGCTTACTTGATTTATAGTCAAAGTTATAGGCTGTATTTACCTTTATTACTGTTATACAGAAGCTGTGGGAGTACCTTCATAAATACCTTAATAAGTATTGAATATCGGCCGCAGTCCTTGAAACGGACAACCAATCAGTCAACTCTGCGTTTCACATTCTTGTTTTTAACTACAAATAACTTAACAATGACTGCTAGACATACAACCACCTTTTTTTAAACAAAATAAACAACGAAAAAAGACAACTAAGATGTTATAATTCAACCTCACTAGAAAAAAATACGACAAATAAACCATAATTATGTCCTTGTATTATAATACTCTCTTTACAATAAAAAAATCTGTTCTCGTCAGTTCAATAGCAAAAAATATGACAAAAGAATGAGCATAAAAAATCTTGTTGCCATGTGAAGTTTGAATAGCATTGACGCAAAATTCGCTGATTCAGAAAAGCAAACATTGAGTATGTGACTAGACACGTGAAGTTTTTGGATATTTATAGTTTACTCAGCTTTTATTGATAGACCCATGTGTTTCTTTTCGTAAGAAATATGTTAAAATGGTTTGTTTTATATAGAAATAGGTACCTACTTAAGAAAGAGTCGCATATTCTGCGCAGAAAAAAATAGATGTAAGTAATTATCGAATCACTCTACCTAAGAAGAATAATATTAATCTTGAATGCAATTATAATATCACCCTTTAGATAAGTACGAAATTATAAGCACTGCAGGAATTTGTCATAAATATAATCATATCGTACCGGCAGGATAATCAAGTCTCATTCAAAGACACCAAAATCTTAATTACATCCCATCTAGATTGCACCATACATAGTAACATTATCTTCAGCTCCTTATAAGAATAGATAAACCTCAACCATATAAAGCCACAACATCAACAGGAAGCTCAAAACCGCTGCATAAGAAATATATTCAATTTACATCAACATTTTAAAACAAAGGAGACACACTGTCAATGTTTCATTGATCGACAACTCAATATTCTAACCACAAATAATTATATCATACATAGAGAAGCCAACATCCTATTATTTAGGCAACATTTAGATTCTAGACTTCCTCGCCAACTCAATAGGTGGTCGAAAATTACAAATGGCAACATTAAACGCGAATTAATTAGATATTTGCATAATTTTGAATGTCTACACGTCGGTGACTAATGCGAAATCATTTGACTATGTCAGCAGGCATTATAATGAAGCTTCATTGATATTGAACTCGATTAAAGATGAATCTTGCATCTGTAACTGGTTATTCATGTTTAAAATAGAGGACATAAGACTCATCTTGAACTCCATAAAGAATGGCTCGACTGTCCACTCTGTCTGTGACTGTGAACTCCAGAAAGAATGGCTGCCGTGATTCTTATAAAAAAGATCCTGCACAAACTTGGTGGCTTGAACCTAAATTAAGTTCTCAAAACTTCAAATACTATCCACAACGCAGGAGGAAACAAAGATATCGCCAATCGAAGCCGTAGACACAATTTAAGTAATTAGATCAGACTACGAAACGTTACAAAAAGGGAAATCGAGGAGTCAATTTTAAATCGAATAAAGGACAATGATCCGTGGTTTAGCTATTAGCATGTAACTGGCTGGGGTCCTGAATACTAATACTTACTTAGTCGGAGACCGTCCGGGAGTCTACGATAGTAATAAGCTGTAAGCGCTAGGTAAAATGTACTTAATGAGGTGATGATACAGCCTTGGGTTATGGGCAAGTATTCTTTCTACGGATATTTTCGATATTTTTTTGTCTATCATGGTAATACTGCTGTTCATTGTTCCAATACGAACGAAATGAAGCGGTCATTTGTTTTTGGTTTTCGGTCATTTTCTATTTCCTGTTTTCCACCCGCAATACTCGATGTTTTCTTGCATTTTTTAATAAGCACGATTGCACGTTCTCCACATTGAAGTGTCCCGCTATCTTCGTGACTCCGTTGCACCGCCTCGCAATCTCAGACTGTCTCAAAATCAATTTCACGGAGCCCTGGCGTCCTTAACACGGTTGCTCAATTGTGGACAAAGTACCGTAAGATAAGAGAATTTATGACGAAAAGATTGTATCTGTCCCGAATAAACGAAGTCCGTGGGAGATAAAATCTTAAAGGAATCAAATAAATGAACTCTTTGAAAGTCGCAACTGAATTTTCTATTCGTAAAAAAGTTTTTTTCCTTAAAGGAAATGAAAACAAGTTGGATTATAGGAATAGTTGAACATGTCGGCAAGCATAAACATGATGCAAGAGTTGTTCACATTATAAGGATACATACTCTGTAGATAGAGGAGACGCAATTTTGTCGCGAAAAACAATTCCAATGTTAAAATTACTGACCATATAAAATATTTAAATGAAAACGACCCGGTTGGCGCAGTGGCTGAGCGATCGACTGCTGCGCTGCGTGTCACGGGTTTGATTCCCGAACGGAACAAATATTTGTATTGCTTACAGTCTGGCTGTTTGTGTATGTGAGTTTAAATGAAAAAAAAAACGCACCCACGATACAGGAGTAATTCCTAGTGTCAAGGTTTATTAAAAAAAAAAACGGCTATTTAATATTCAAGTTACATAACATTCCGTCAAACAATGGTTCAGGCGATACATACACACTTGTATTACGTTTCTACATTGTCGACAATTCCATTGTTGTCTCTATAAACTTACTACATTGCTGAATTTAGTCTGGGATGAAAGGGCCACTGCTGGAGTTAAATTTATGCTAATTGCTACACCAATTTCGCTAAGTAAAAGGATTAGATTGTAGTTAAGATTATGTGTTGAATATACTGTCTCAGTTTTAGACAATAGAAGCAGTTTTGGGTGTGTTCAAACTATATGTTTGTCATTGTCTGTAAAGATTTCTCATCAATGCTCGTCGATAAAGGCTTATTAAAAAGTTGTCAAGCTTGTCTGCGAATAGGCGGAGCGGCTCTGTCAAAATTACCATATTGTAAGCTAAATTATTGCATGATACCTTAAAAGCCTACAGGCTGAATGACTGCAGTAAATTCAATGAATAATTATGCCTTCGAGAACGTTCAGGAAAGCTCATAAAATTAATTAATGCAGAGGTAGAGATTACCTGTTGCAAATAGTTTCGAGACGACTGCTTCTAGTATTCCTTAGAGGTCTAGGCATCAACATCGATTGTATCAAAAGCAAATCAGCGTTAAAGGTAAATAATTCACAGGTAACTCCGAACTGGCACAGTCGATATCCCCTGAGGTGTCGATACAAAAGCCTTTTGGAGAGCTGTTTGATAACCTAGGCATTTATTTAAAAGAGGTCGTTGAGTGTACAAAAAGCCTTTCGCTTTCCAAAGGGCCGCTGATAACGGTTTCTCCAAATACGTTTGGAAATCGTTCATACAAAGATGTATTCTAAATTGAATTCATACCTCAACTACTAAATGATTTGGCATAAATTAGGTGGGACATCATGTCCTTCTAGCTTTTGACCGCTGCTTCGCCCTCATGCAGTTCGGAAATTATCTCACGGGAACATGCCGAGATAAAAATATCCTAATCCTATGTCCTAAATCAGGTCATGGTCTACCTGTATGCCTAATTTCATCGAAATCCTATCGGTATCAGACAGACAGACAGAGATAGTGGATATGGATGCATGGATATGATAAAACTGTTTATTCATAAACAAGTACCTACATGAACTTGGATCTTGCTCTTGTCAGCAGATTTATAAGTAAATTTGTGTCAATATCGACAATGGAATGAGGCAGGCGAGAATTTATCAACATATTTGGATTTGGAGTTGCCCGATATAAAAGGCAGGTGAATCAATCTGGTGATATAATCAACAAATAGATCTGACGATAGAGCCTATATTTTTCAAAATAGATAAAAGGCAACGCGCTGCTACCATCAATCAGGCTGATAGCGCTGAAACGTCGCCATTCATTCACGCGTCCCGATGAGCTGCATATTGTGTCAAATTGAAATGGATTTCAGTTGCACACACGCATACTTCGCAAAAACACAGATTGAAAAATCGAGCCAAACCAGGCTTTCGATTTTCAACTATGCGGTTGTGTGAAAAAAGCTTGATTTTTTGGATTCATAGCGCACACGTTTTTGCTTTGATATTTGGCACACAATGATATGCTGGTTGAATTTGGCTGAATCCATAAAGAGTTCTATCGCTGCGCAATCAATTTTGCTATTTCATCGAATGTGTCGGGTATGTTTTTACAACCAACCAACAACGTTAGGTCAGGACGCCTTATGTTGGTTTTGTAAGATTGCGTATTCGAAATTCTAAGAAATATATTTGAATATTTGAACGGTTCTTCTTTGTATGTATTATTATCATTGTTCGGACGTCGTCGTAACTCGTAATGATTTCCAAATATACAGCTTTTATTCGTAGTCACAAAAGAAAAGTTAAAGCCTGCCATTTTTCCAAAGCACAGGTTTGACGATCTCTCTTGTTGTCTATCTACAAACCAATTTAGAATCGATCAGTTCGCTTCAAAAATATATCTACGGCGTCGTTTTATGGAAAAGCTGTAGCTTTTGGCGTAACGCGAGCGATCTTTCAGCACCTTTGCCTGCCCTAGATTTTTACATCCTGTCGAGTGCCAAACAAGCAGGTGCTGGCGTATTTTTTTATGGTTCCGCATCTGCTCGCACCGTATTGAATTACATTACCCCTGTACTCTGTATTTTGTTCGTATGACAGGATAGCAGGTGGTCACAGTGCGGCGAACCATTTGTGTAGGCGTATTGGTCGGCTTTGGTTGGAATTCTTCTCTGTAAGGATATCATTATAAAACTATTTAAAAAGAATTGCTCGGAACAAAGATGAGGACTTAAATTTGATTTATGAGCTCCGAGACATTTGTCATAATTAGTTTGATTAAAAAGAACGATGAGTTTTCTTTCTTTAAAACATCATTATTTCTAAAAAAGCACTTCTGAAATAAAGGCTCCTGCTGTTGTGAATGTTTAGCTAAATTATAATAATTATTTCAGTTGTTTCTCAGGTAAGTAACGAAGGGAGTCGTAACAATGTTAGCTCGTTTTCTGTTTGGAACAACGGGTTCTCCCGTAAAATGTTATCGCTACTTAAAGTAGGACAAACCTTTCATTACAGCTATCAGGGCCAGTAATTACCAGCTAAGAGTTACCTTTAGAAAATAACTCGTATTTTGGAGTCACTAGAAACCACGGATCTTTGTTTAACGGGTATACAGATAGGATTATATCGGATACTTTTATTAAGTTTTGGCCAAAAGGTTAACTTTCTTATGCCTAAATGTCCGAAGATAATCTTACTTGTTATGAAAGAAGCTTTAGTTAAGTTTACTTGAGCTTTTGTCCATTTTTATGGATCAGGGAGAATGATATTGTGTGAGGGACTTGCGTTTTGTATCTTTTCTTAACCACCTTTTTAATATCAATGATCAAATGTCAACTCGATTTACCTCAATCGGGTTCTCGGAACACCAAGAACACAAACATCATCATTGGATGTATTCTCTTAAATATACAAGAGAATACATATATATCGTAATGGCTATAAGTAGAATAGTGTTTACGATTTTCTTGAACATCCTTTGTTCGATATTGACAATAGAGGTGTTAATTCCTTCTTATAAACCTCAACAACAATGATGGCTGTGGTGGCTCAACTTTTATGTGTGTCGTTTCAAAAAGCTTGCTTTATGTCTCGATCATCAACAATTGCTTGATTTAACCGAATGCTATCTGAACAAAATATTTAACAACATGAATAAGTAATATGTCTTCAAAGCATAAAAATGCCTCTGAAACAATTTGAAAATTAAACTCTGAATAACGAATCGGAACTACTGTGGCGAACAATTATAATACTCCAGGAAGTTGGTGCAAGTGCCCGTATGTACTATAATAGTGCTCAAAGCAAACTAAAACATTTGAAGCTGTTTGGAACTGCACTGGTAATTGTCAAACGTACATATTACATGCTTGAGTGCTTTGAGACTATGTAGAGGATGTGATTGCTTTGGAATATGTTAGGAAACTAATTACAAGCCATTCAGAACTTGTTTATGATATCTATGGAAGAGAAGTCTCGCTAATAAACTCGAGGTTTTTACAAAACATACGATAGTCAAAGAGAAAAGTAGATTAGAATATGTTCCATTCCTTTTCTCTTATAAAATAATCTCACAAGCCAAGCAAAATTTCAATTTCGACCTAACCTTTGCAGCTTTCAGAAGGAATTCCTTAAAATACCACGTCGTGGTCAAGAAAAAAACGCAAACGATTATTCTTTTCACTGAGCTTTCTATAGCAAAGAAGTCAACCGAAGGTTTTGAATGGCGGAAAAATTACTCACCTTTTACGAACTGTAAAAAAAATGCTAATATGAAAAGTCGGTAATTGATTGCAGGGTCTGCAGGGGTGTAATTACAATCCGCTCAAAAAGAATTGACTCGCCACAGACAAAAAACGGATCGACTATTGATTCAAGAGATTGAAGAACCGTTAGTCGCTCGTGACCCAGTTACCTTATTGTCCACCCAACCCACTTAACCAATACTCTAAAATTCTAAATGAAGAAAAAGAAACTAACTATATACTTTTGGGTTAAGTTCAGAAGAATCCCAGTAAACAAAGTCGGGGGGAGTGTCTCTTGATATCCCAGTCCTTATAAATAACGGTGGATGGAATGGGGTGAGCTTCTCCGCTTAAATTTCAGGACTTTCCTGCTGATAAGGAATTTGTTCTGATGCCAAGATTCTAAGATTTGATCTGTTGTGTGTTGTGTGTAAGTGTTGAAGCATTCTAGTTAGCTTATTATTGCTTGCGTGGGTTCCGGTGTCTGCTTTCGTAAAACAGTTTTATCGATATCTCCAACAGAGCTTTGCTTCAATTTTATGTAAAAATGGTTTCTTATAGTCAGCACACACCCAATACTTCCTGTTATGGAATAACTAGTGGGCGGTCAATTATGACCACGCCTGCTCGTTGAAATCACGAGTTTTATGAACTTTCTCTAATTTGGGAATAAATTGTGTTGGTGGTTTTGGAATAATAAGTAGAAGACGTTGACGATCTTAGAATAAATGTGACGCTAATAAGCTCAGACCGCTCATATCATGACAAATATGACAGGAATAACACCATAACTTATGATTTGGGGTCGCTGTAACTGAGATATCTGAAATACGTTTTTAGTACAATCTCTACAAAAACCTAAGACTGGTTATAAATCAAAGGGAACCACTGGTGCTTGCCAAAATTCGTTACATTTCTTGCTGAAATAGCTGTTTTTGCTGAAAGCTTTTGGTAGAGAGCAGTCAATAACTGTACATTTTTCTTTCTCCGTACATGCCCACCATTTGTCTTTTAGAGAAGCCAAATGTAATGAATTTTTGACAAATAAGGAGCGAAAGCTACTTGTGGGTGCTCGCATATGCAGCGGGAGTCGATGTAATAAGTCTCGTTTGTCACATGAAACAGTTTGGTTTCCGTATACACCGGCTCCTGTTACACCTTCGGTGATAAATTCACCCTCCAGAAATGCACGACAGTCGAGCCTTGTGGAAATTGAAGATAGAATCCTATAAAAAATAATAAAGAGAAAACGTAAACGAGACAAAATAAGAAAACAAACAAACCGTGCAAAGGATCGGTTGAGCGCAACTTTTTCATTTGGTAACTTTGATTGCCTTCGTCCTGTGGCAGATTGGCGTGCCCATGGAATTTAAATGATCCCGTCGCCTGCATACCTATTTGTTTAGGGTACTTTAAAATGCATTATTTTTGTTGGTGAGGGTTATTAAGTTTTAAAGCTTAATCTGCTGTTGTCTAAGACCCCAAAGTTGTTTTTTGTGGTTCTAAGCAAATTTGAAGGGAGGCGCGTTTTGTTGGTCATAACTTGTTTCGGGTTTGTTGGGCTGTGTAATTTGGCGGATTAAAACTCTTGCTGAGTGTTACACCAGCATGGGACTGTAAGCTTACATATTTTAACAGGTGTAATTCCCAGTCTTAAGACCATCTCGCCACATTTAATGAGAATTAGACTTAATTTTATTGCTGAAGCTCTGTAATGTTAGACTTCTTAGTATTTCTGTTTAGACCTAATAACGTGTTCTGAATCCCAACAATGTCTTTTTTCGCTCTTTAGCTAAAAGGAACAACTCGTAAAAGTTTCCTAAGAGACGCCTTTGAATCTGAATTCTTTTCTTTAGTCTGCATCAGAATTTTGAACGTTATTTCCACTCTCATACGACTTAAATTCATATAAATCATATTCGTATGTCAAAAGAGACCTAGAATTAACGAGTCTCCGAACCTGTTTTTTATTTTTTTGGGGTTATTTTTTTCTCCCCATCTTTTGTGTTGATATATTTTATCAGGCATGCTGAATCTCATTTGAGTTGTTTCGTTTGTCATATTTTTTGCTAACAGATATGTTTTTACTGTTGGGTTGAAAATATTTGTAGGTAATAGAGTTGATGTTACGTGTTTTGAGCAAACAGTGGAGCATTGATCAAACAAATGCTTGGTTCAATAGCAGCGAGCTGCATAGTTTCAAGAATTAACACTTGCTACGTTTGTAGGTCACTTGATTCTCGTTACAAAAGCACCGTGAATTTTGATTGCAGTAACGAGCGCTTTTGCATGTATAATGAGTGGAGTTTTAAAAGGAAAACTCTTTCCGTAAATATTATGCTTGTTTGCAACAAAAATAGCAAAGTGGGTGTTATTTATGATGAGTTTTTTATAAAGGTATCACGGTATTCATGAGTTTAGTACCACTAAAATCCTTTTGTCGTAGGTGTGGTCCAAATAAATTCTGAACAGATTCGGCTGCTGCTGGCAAAAGAGACAATTCTTAATGTTTTTTTGTCCCAAAGTGAACGTTTAGAGTCATAACATAAATCATCTCATTGTAAACAAATTGCTGAGTCTATAATAACGCTGCGTTTTAAAACTATAACTTAAAGCACCTCTTCCTCGCCATTGTCCATTAGTTACATTAATTAACAATTGAAAAAATGTGGCTTCGAATGGCCACATCGACTTCACCATTCCAATGAACGTATTGTGTTGGTAATTTTGGTACAAAACGAAGTGTTTCGAGTTCACTGAATAAATTCCTGCTTGATCACGATTGGAATTGAGGCTTCGTGCCGAAACGCTGGTCACTGCTTGCTCTTGTGTGTTTTGTATTTAAAGCCTTGTGTGCGTTTTGGAAGGGAAAATAGACGTCAATTAATTTAGATAGGTTATGTAGTTTGGGCTGCTTTTATTGGGTTTGTTTTTGCGCTTTTCGTCTGATAAGTGTAGAAATTGGGCGTTAAGATTAATGTAGAAAAATGCATGAAATTCGTTTTTAATAATATCCTTATCCTTGTCCTTTTTTTGTTTTTATTCGTTTTTATATTTCCATATATTTTTTTTATTCAAGCTCTAATTGATATCACCTAATACAAATACATACAAATGAGGAGGCCTATACTCAGCAGTGAGGGGAATTAGGCTGCCGATGAAGATAATGAATACAAATACAACAGATCATTATTACCAAATTAAGCAAAACATAAATACACACATTTTTATTCATGATTCCAACAAACGACTCCACAACGAATTCATTAGACGCAAGGAGCGACATTATTTTGAATTCGTAATTGACGAAGACCTCACCTTCTAGTTGTGTCTTCAAGTTTCCACGACATCGTTACGTATTCAGACTCTGCTTAGCTTTAAACTGTTCTCGACGAAATGGTTCTATGTATTTCATTAGTTTAATTGATGCTTTTAATAGCTTTTGTAAACATTTACGCCGCTAGATTTCTACAGAAAGATGTGGGCGGTGTTTATGCAAAAATTGCTGGAGTAATATCTGATTTCGCTTTACAAAAGCTTCTGTAGGTTTTGTTTGACTGATTTTATTTTTATATGTAGACGTTTATGGTTTCATGAGTCGTTTACTGTTTTAAGCTGACATTGAGATATGGTTCATGATTTAATGCTTTGCTTTGCTATTGTAGCGGTATCTACGTACCCACACTATGATGCAAAAGTGAATTTATTTTTTTCTCTTAATCCCATTTTAACAATGTGTTTGAAATGTATATAAGCCAGTTATTTTTATTAATAGTTATTTTTCTTTTACTTTACAGTTATACCTTTCCTTCGAAATCTCGCATCCTTTCCACTAAGACCTCGGCGTTAAGATTGAAGATATAGAACTCTTGTGTGTGATGTCTTGACTGACCGGCCCTTGACAATTCAAAAGTGCCTGTAATTGGTTTAGTTGAAATAAATAGTTTGAGTTGAGTTGAGTCTTGAAATTAACTCCAGGTCCTCCAGGCAGTTCTAAGAAGCGCTCTGAAGAGACATATAATCAATCTTTCCTTTATAAACAATAAACATTTGATACGCCCACATTCTACCTTGTAATTATAGAAACATAAATCATAATGAAAAGACTTGAATTTTTCTCTGCGCACAGAATTAAATGAAGACAAATCATTTTTTCTGTAAATGGGCGGTAAATTCTTAATTCCGGACGTATAAACCGTCCTATGGCTAATATTAATGTTTGTAATCTCCAGGTTCTTATTGTTTCGCGAATGTATTGTCTCGAAACTTGGCTTTGAAAGCTTCTGGGGGTGAAAAAGCAATATTACTTTGCAGCAAGCAAGTCACGTTTTAAACTCCAATACCGTTAATAAAGATGACTTGCTAACATAGTGGAGGTGAGGGTCATAGAACCCTCACCACCTTAATGACTCTTCAGAATTTTTACGGGTTGCCTGACAAATCACCAAAAAGTATTTCGACCCTGACTTGACATTTTGCGACACAACCCAATCGGAGTTGGAATAAATTTGACGTCAGGTAGCGTGTATATCACCCAATTTATGCCCAAACAGGTCATTAGATTCAGTCGCCAACATCAATGGAGTTCCAAAACGATTCTACCTTTGATCCGGGCCCTTATAAATTCAGCTTAATAAGCTCTTCAGGTATGGGACGTATAATTTATAGCGAGATGAGTGCAAACGTAAAAAATAGCAGAAACGTGGGCGGACTGTATAATCAGTTCCCTGACCTGACTGGCGTGAAATTAGCACGAAATATGTTAATTTTATCCGTCTGCTTTGAAATAAATAGGGACCAATTAAGTTATCTTGTCTAAATACCTTATCCTTATAAATATTAACCCTGAAGGGTAAATAAAACAGAGGCTCCAGGTTGGTTTGACAAAAAATTTAGCGTGATAAAGGTTCTGAATAAAATATTTTATTAAACATGCCATTTATCTTCGCTAAGTTCACGACAATTTAGAGCAATACGGCTCGTGTTTATTAAGTAGGGAGTTTGAGGCGTAGGACTACTAAGTCTGCATTATCATGGTTTGTAAGTACTTTTTGGTGAGCTCGTAAAACAAAAGTGGATAGTCCTATTAAAAATTGTAAAAATGCTCCCTAACGAAGTTCCTTATAACTTTGAAGACGCCCAACAATTATAATTAGTTGAAGAAGTTAAAATTTTCTCCTCTGAAAATTAGAATCGGACGAATTTTTGTTCAAAGTCGTGTTTCCCTTTGAGACCGTTGAAATGAAATTACATGGTTATTTTCAACTCAACGTAGAACCGAATGAATGAACGAGTAAACGAACGGATTGAATCATATTTATAAATTTGCTTTTCTCGTTCTTTGTATAGGTTGCTGGACGTATCCTTTAGTCAATTATAGAATTCCTAATTGCAATATTATCATAGTCGATAGAAGCAACGTTGTTTTCACAAAGACAGTTCTTTTTCATTTGTTTCACTCTGCAGTTTGTGCAAATTAATTCTGCTATCGGATGCACAGCATGCATTCTAGGGAGCACTCGTAAATGAAGTTAAACATTAAATATACTACAAACGAACATGTTAATCACGCTAAATTCCCTGAGACATCGCTTGAAATACCGCTTATCTTGTAAGCCAAGCCATAAATGCAATGTCGCCACACAATCTGTCTCGGCATGTCTTACGTAATGCTGGCAATAAACTCGAGACAACAAGAAGATGGGGGAAAACAGAGTTAGGCTAAGCAAATATTACAGCATAACCCTGTTTTAGATAACCTAAGTAAGTCAGCGCAACTAGTAGCTTAGAGCAGACCGGAATACTTGCGGTCAGGCCGCGGCTTGCGACACTCTTAACCAACAGGTTGTAAATGCATCTAGAAGTTGGTGTATTAATGTTAAGTTATATGTGGGTACTTCGAAGTTAGTTATTGTGGTTGGAAACGAGGTAAAACATAGATAAAAGTTAATATTGTTTTTGTGAAAGCTGCGAAACGAAGAAGGAAACGTGGTGAAAGAACATTGGATTTTCAACTTTTATATTGACGATTTTATTTTCTCCCCTGAATGAATACAGTTCTATTTTATCTTTAAAACATATTCACGCCCGATATCCAAACAGCAACATCTCCTGAACTCGAAGTTTTAAACATAACACACGTCCCCTAACAAGCGAAAAGTGGTTCTCATCACTGGCAAAGGAAATATTCATAACGAATCCAATTCATAACGGTTGTGAAGATTCTCGCTCAGCACTTTAATACACTTGACTTTCCTTAGAACCTTATTCGATGTGACAACTCCAAATGATGGATTTTATCGTAAACTTGAGAGACGTTGATTGGGATCGAGTGCTACTTGAAGGTTCAGGAACTTTGGGAACGGTACATTATGATATCAAAGTGATTTGGACCGTTTGTTATGAAGGTATGTACCATCGTACCGTGAAAAGTTTCTAGAAAATGATCATTATAATTGAAATGTAAAAAGTTGCGGTATTTCTGATGCAAAAAATATCATACTAACTAACAATAATATTAGGAAAAGTTATCTAGCTAAGAGTTTACTGGAAAAACTGCTAACCGTAATCAAAGAAAACTTATCGAATAAATCTAAATTTTCACACAATATATAAAATCAACAGGGAACAAATCCCGCTGGAGTGCTCTTGGGAGTTTGGGGACACACTTATTTAACATTATCTGATGGAGATAGCTATTTTCATATCTTGTTCGCGTGTGATATGCTTTTTAAAGTCCATGTTATTCCACTCGGGATGAAGACAATAAAATTATTCCGATTGTACAATTACCTTTTCCGGTGAAAAACATCGTTCCGGCTGAAACCATTTACAATTTCATGCTAATTAAACAGGCTTTAAATTAAAAGCTTAATTTACAAGTAGGCACTTATTCTACAAGAAATTATTGTCAAAAAACACTTCCTGTCCAATGCTTTTAAAATGGCGTCGAGAGCGGCGCGGTGTCACCGAGGCGGGAAAAAACAAAGCATCATGGCTCCGTTACTAAGTGACGGAGATGGATAAAAAAATGCTACGCCAACTTAATTGAGTGGAAAAAAATTGCTTTTGATGTACAGATAAAAATATTAAAAATTTAAACAACTTGAAAGCGAAGACCTCGAGGGCAGTTGTGTAGTATGTTCGTTGTTTACTCGTGTCTTCTGTGGCTACGTGAAGGAGGATAAATCAAAATCATGTTATCATTCAATTTAATTTAGTTTCCGCTGGCTAAATTAACATGTCGTTTTGATTAAATTTATCATTTGCATTTGACATCGGAAGAACGAGCGATATTGAGTCGCTCGTTTATACTGAGATGTAAATATCTGATATTTTGATCGAAAAATCATTTTAATAAAAATACGGCATCCCAATACTTATAAAAAACTCATCCGTCCATATTCATATTTTTTTAATATTTGATCAAGGAGGCAGTATGCCGATGAGGTCGGCTTCAAAATGGCCGCCAAGCTTTTGCAAATAAATCACTCGTTTCCCTCCTTGCTTTATGTCGGTTTTTTGGTGGCTTCTTATTTCACGACATTATTTTAGTTAGGCATTTCGGTCGCTTCGATGACATATTGTTGATTGACCGTGATATATTATTCGGTACAGTTCCTAAGTGTTAACTCATGATATAGTAAGATGTTAGGAAACACATAAAAGTGAGTTTAGAAAAACCATTGCATATTTCTTGCAGTAATTTTCCCCGAAAAACTAAAATTCACTTATTTTTTTTTACAAATTCCGCATCCTGGTCACTGTCATGCCCATAATCCATTAAGCGTGAAGTCAATAGGCTATTACATTATTTTAGTTATCCTAGTTTTAGGCACCCCCATGCATACAGATTACCATCTGTAATTTATATGATGTACATATATAATAAAAATATTCTATTCTAAATACAAAAAAACACTGAAGCAACACTGAACACACCGAAGCTGCTAAATACTGAAGCTTTCTTCCTTATTTCCTCCTCTTATATTGTTATTTATAAATAAATTTGCTTTAATTCTTTGCCTCGTGCCTCTTCTTTACATTAAATTTAATATTAGCTAATTTATCCACTCCCTCGTCGTCATACCTAACAGTGAAAGCACCAATGAATTTAAAATTCGTAGTCGGAAGTAATTACTATTTCAACCGTTTTACTGTGAAATGTATGGCTTTATATTTATGGAAGATAGCTTTCCATAACCAAAACTTTAGTCAAAGTTTTGGTTGGCATCCGAAACGGTTTAACACGAATAATCACAAATCGAATGCCGAATTGGGAAAATTGCAAACGTGAAACCAATTTCCGTAAAGTCGCAGCCGCTTATGGTGTATCATGGAGGAACAGGGAAGCAAACACCATCGTCCCGTCTCGTCGTTATAAATAGCTTTAATTTGAAGGGGCTTTGAGTCTGTATCATGAATATTTATGTAATAAAAATAAACAAGTGTCTGAAACGTTATTATACGTGTTTGTAAGTTATGACGACGCGACGTTGAGAGGTAATTTCACGCTCGTCTACCGATGATAGGGAAATTAGATGGATTAGTCTTTTCATTAGATTTCATCTTTTTTTTAAGTTATGGTTAACGATGTTTCGGTAATTGAAGGCTTTAAGTAGTAGTCTTAAGATGGTAATAACTGCCAATAATAAGGTAGAATAAAAGGTATCCAAATTTGCTGAGCTTAAAACTATTTTAAAGAGTTTTTTTTTGGAGCTAAATCTCATTACTTAATAGTTTCGCTTCATTATTTTTCCTAAATACTAAACACTATCTAAGAATCCTTCGAAGTACTCAAATCTAAATCTTGGGCTTAGTCAATGATCTCAAGCAAAATGGGAATATTTCTCGAACTGTACTTACATACTTACCCTGATCTTGTTTCATAAAATGAAGCTGAATGAACTTTCACAATACAAGTTCAAGCATTAAACATTAAAATCTGTGATAAAGCAAGTTATCCTCTAATCTAAAATATACTAGATGTTACTGTACGTACCTAAATAAATTACCTGTTATTGAACCAGCGATCCAGATAGGTAGATATCGTTGATTTAATGCGGTATGCATTCGTAAATATGACCACTGTTTTGCGGGTAGGTCAAATTGCTGTTTGCTCTCTTGTTTATCTAATACTGAGTATATTTCGCTTTAGAATTCAAATTCTAAAGTTGAAAACTGACTTTCGGGATATTGGCTACCAACTATACCTTACAATCGGTAGCTGAATCACTAATGTTCTCCATCCTTCCATGTGCTTATACTGCGATCATCACTCCTTTAGACAACCTGGGTGATTATACCAAAAGCTCCATTTCACTTCTTAGCTTGTCGATGGCAATCTAAATGGATTCGGCCCAGAATTCGGCTACGTGTTTGGCGCCATCACTAGCGTCCATCAGTTCCTGCAACGTGCAGCTGACAGGACCCGTAGGACATAATATTAAGTGTCCTATCGTTTGTGGAGCTGCACCACTGCTCCCGGCGAGAGCATACTATCTATCAAGTGTTCAAAAGCTCCAGTGACTTTCTAGCAGTCTATTCTTAGAGTCTATCTTCGATTTGAATGCTAAAACATGATAACATTTCTATGGTGTTATATTACGGCGGCGAATAATAAATAGCTGTTTCCCTGTAAGTTATGAATAGCAAGTATGGGAAAACGGGTTCCTGCGGTGCCCATAGGTGGGTTGCCATAGCAACGAGTTTCTATTTACGCCCTATTGATCTTTAAACTCAATACAACTGTGTACGATCAGTGTTAGTTTGCGCAATGCTTAGTCATTCGATGTATCGATAAGTTAACAACTGTACGGTAAAATAGGTTACGTGGTGGAGGTATGTAGCTCATTCCCATTCACTTTATTGTTTTTTAAACGTTTTTAACGAACATGTTATGGTCTCACTATAACTCCAAAATGGACATTTTTAAGTCTCATAACGAAGGTCATTGAAGTCAAACAAGTTAGTGCCGTAAGTCCCAATTAAATCATAAATAACTTCAAACATTTATTGATAACAATTTACAAAGGCATTTTACAGCTCTATTATTTTCTTAAAAGAAATAGCAACGTTCTGCAAAATAATACAAACAGTAGGTTTTGTTAGTTAGTACCTCGGAGGCTTGGTCTAAATAAGGGTACGTCTGGCTGACTCCAACTCTGATTACTGACCCTCGAGACCTCAAATAAACCCTGTTTCTAATTACTATAACGTTGAAATGTACAGCCATTTTATTTAGTAAGGTAATAAAACGTTGCGTCTGGATCTAATAACCGTCGTTATTATAAAGTTTATGGTAGGAGAACATTGTAAGATATTACGTTCAATTTTAATTGGAACATCTTTAGAAGCATCATGCTTTTGTTCAATTAACTATGTAAAAGCAACATGGCGGTGAGAGCCAGAGCTCAGTGGTAACCACGAAGATCAACTAACTGCAAACTGGTTTAGGATATAAGCACACTTTTGGAGTTAACCATGTTCAACTGAGGGTGGTTTGTCTTAGTTAGAATAGAGTTTCTTCTCGTCAAAAGTAAGCCGGGGAGCTTAATAAGCGTTTTTAGTTTCGCAAGGAAATCATCTAAGCAACCGTTTAATGTACCTAAAGCTAATTAATTTGATCACGTCCTAATTTGGGATAATTTCCCACGAGAGGGAATTTTCTTTTAATAATGCCTTGATTAATGTTCCGAACGAAAATTAATTTCAGCAATAAAATCGTCTTTATAATTAATTACGTGTGTATTTTACTTTTCGATTCTTATTAGAAGAATCTACGTAATAAGATGCTGAAGTTGCTTTATCTCTCGTTTCTTTAGAATGGAAAGCACAAGTCCAATCAGTGGAATCTCTAAAAGTTTTCGTGTCCAAGAAAATTGTAATACTGAGAGATTATACAGGTATAACGAGGAGCATTACTGCGGGGATTTTCCGAAATTCGCCAGTCGAGAAGCATCTGCGACTAACGCGCGGACGAGTCGAGAAGCATCTGCGACTAACGCGCGGACGCCCGGATTTTAGGGAGAAAAATGTGAAGGCAATTCCCATCGCTGGAGCGCTGATAACGAAATCGAGTTCCGAGTTTTTACAGGTGTTCCGAAGTAAAATGGGTTTTGTTTGGCTAACGGAAATGTTAATAGGGTGTGGCTCGGGACCCAGGCTGGGACCCGCAGGGTTGACAGTGGTCTGCAGCCCGGAGTCGGGTCCGATGATAAATGATCGAAAGACCGTGTTGTGGGTGTTTTTAATCTTGTTTTTGGGGATGTAGAATAACAAGTTGAATAACATGTTACAAGAAAGTAATCTATTTTCTTTACACTGAAATTGTCATGTCAGCCAAGCCAACACACCAAGAAAATCACTTTCTAAGCCGACATATAACATTGTCTTCGTCATGTTTTTCTTGCAAACATTTCTGTTTAAAATCGATTGTTTTCGTTCCCACAAATCTGTGCACCAAACTACCAACCCTGATCCTTGTTTATTCTAAGTCCACTATTCACGGGTTCCTGAATAAATGTAGTAAATGTTTCCGGAATAAAAAGTAGTCCACCTCTAACGGGGGTCCCAGGTACCTACCATTTATTCAGTTAGCCAGTTTCGGCCGAACATAAGTTTGTTACAAGACTTGGCTTCATCGAGTTAACTGTTTATTGTGGACTTACGCAGACGTTTTGGGTTTCTGGATTCAATTAAAACAATTCTAAAGTTTTTTGGAGGTATCTAATTGAATTAAGTAGCAATTAAGTTGGTCGCCGCGTCGTCCTAAGCACCTAGCAGGGTGTCGTCGTGGACAAGATCTGAATTTAGATCATCTTCAATAAATAAAATATTTCCGCTTTGAGATATTTTATCTGCCATCATTACGGCGTCTATGTCGATACTGCCAGAGTCAATTTCATGGCTTCACTGTTAAAATGAACTCTATTATTCTTGCATGTTCCATAGATACACGATACCCAGCCATTGTGTACGCCCTTCAGCCACAGTATACCCTGCTCCTGATTCCCTCGACGACGGTAACAAAGGTAAAAAACGACAGGACTTTGTATAAGGTTACTAAATTTTCCCGCGAAACTAATTTGATTCCAACAAAGTGTCAAAAACATGGCACACCGACCTTTGTTTTGCTGGATATTATTTATAATGGTACTTCTGTGTGCGCTGTTAGCTTTTACGACAAATGGGTAATGTAAAATATAGCATATTTGTGTAATTTGAGACAATTTATTATGTGCCTTATGATATGGAAATAAAAATGGTACCTTTTGGTATCTTTTCTACGCGTATTTAGATAGAACCAAAAGAAAATCTTATATTTAAACAATGTTCATGTTAAAATTCCCTGCCTTTTACCAAACCTCACACTGCTATGGACATAGCAAAGTACGTTTAACGTTTTCTTGAATATTGGATCAAATACCGCTGGACCACTATCGGTCGGAAATCGCTTTGGTATTCAGAATATTGCTCCATTTTATCTCGACTATCTAATAATGCTCTTTCTTGAGAGATTCTTAAAAAGATGTTAAACTTTTTACAGAAGAGTTAGATTTAAAAGAAGTAGGTATTCAACAGGAGACAGCGCAGGGTTTGAATAAGTTCTATAAGCCGTATTTATAGGTAGGATACGATTTAAGAAAAGAAAAAGAAACAACCGAAATCTACCGTTAAATGGAGATGAATGCTTAAAGAATACGGATCCTAGTTTAACTAATAAGACGAATAAAAGATAACAGCGGAGTCTCGACGATAAAAGTAAAATTAAATTGAGCTATTTGTTCAAGTGTAGAACGAGACGTAACCTCGCCATCTTTATTTGATTTTAGCAGAAAGCGCAATGTTTTACCAACTGTGACCTCCGAAATAACATTGTTTACTTGTTTCACTTCAGTGTTAACTTTAAAAAGTTGCTAACTTAATAATGATGGTGTACCAATATTTGGATCAAACAGACTCTTAAATTGACCATGAGCTAAAAAGTAGGGGCAAACCGGCTTTGAATAACACCTGTACCCTAATAGTGTATTGTGTAACACGCTTTCAATGACAATCCGAGGGTTTTGAAGGGTATTCCTAACCCATTGCTTCATAGGTTTGATATGTTCGTCTGCTCAACAACGTAAATAACGCAATGAACGTAGCTGAACTGTCAAAATGAAACACATCGTAATCAATTGTTGTTATTGTTATGTGTGTAACGCCCGCAGGACCCTTCATGAGGAAGGGTCCGGCGGGCGTTAGTATTATCAGTATATTTTAAACAATAATCTTTATTTTTTCAATGTGTTTTCATATAAAATTTTTCTTTGTAAACATGGTGTGCCCAATACTTACGCAGAAAAATACCGCGGTTCCCCAATGTTGCCATCCCACAATAATACATAATCGATCCTCTGACGTGCCCTGTCTGTCAGATGTCGAACAGATATTGTTCCGTGATTAGTTTTTTAGTTTTGACAGCTGAACGATCAGTCGGGTCGTTACTAACAATCATCTAACAATAGGAATTAGAGCTACTATTGTTCTGCTTTTAGACATTGAATCATAGTGTAGCGCCATTATTAGCAACGGTACTTAGATGTAGTGTGGCCTCTTGAGAAAATAGATTTAGTTGTTATAGGTAACACGATGCTGCCGCATTGAAGTGAGCTCGATAATGACTTATTAATAACTGAGTCACGATGCTTAGAAATAGCAGAAATGGATTAAATGGCTTCCATACAAAATGGCATATATAATGAAGACAATGTGTTCAATGTGCATCGTTTTCTTTTCTACGCAGGTATTGTCTGGGCAAGATTACTATCTTCAATCACTTCGAAATAAAAATCATGAATGAAAAATATAAGTCCTGACATTGTTGGATTACATAAACGTTTAATAGCTGATACCAAATCAGTAATTCATTCAAGTTTAATTTGTTTACAATTGAAGATGCTATCTTCAAAAAGACAAGGTAACTTATCTATCAGCGCACGCCATCGCCTGCCTGAGGCCTGATGCCTGAGGGAGCTATAACACTGAACTTCCACAAATGTATTAAAATTATTACTACAAAGCACTTTAGAGAATTCTCTTTGTTTACAAGGCTGTGAACTAACACCATTGTGTATTGTTTTGTACTCAAAGTCTGCTAATTCTGTCCAAAGTCAAGGCTCAGTACTAATTCTTTTCGGTCTGGCGCGTCTGGTCTACAGTTCGTTGACTTATCGATTTAATCGATACAGTAACAGACTAACAAAGCTGGTTTTTAGGGTTCCGAAGGCCAATAAAAAATTCAAATCTAATGTCCTGCAGACCCCCTTTATGACCGACTACGAATTATATAACCATGAAAAATATGTACTTACTACAAAAATTTGCACCTTTTGAATGATTAGGATTCTATTTAAACCTACACTAAGTAATTGTTTCTTGACTACGGAACCGTAGAAGCGTGTCCAACAGACAATATGCTGGTTTTTAAGGCTTATCTAATAGCGAAGTAGACCACCCACCGATTTGCATGGCTTTGTTATATCTATTTATGGGAAAACGGATCTAAGCTGTAGTTTAACGTAGGTAGCCGGCATTAGAGAGAAATAATAGTAGGCTTACCGGATACTGTGGTATTGCAGCCGCATTTGTGAATTAGAATATATCGGGAATTGAAGTTACTGTTACTTGAACAGAAGTATTCATTCGCCTTTAATATTAAACATTTTGTCGCCGAAATGTCGAATATATCCAGCTTCGTACGACTTACGGGGAACTCAATATATTTTCCCGTTTCCAATTACATTGCACACGTATGCAAGTAGATACTGAGAATTTAAATGAGTTTCTTCATTGTGATCGTCCCCTACAGCTCAAAGGACGAGGTAATGCTTCGGGACATCTTTAGCGAAACACGAGCTTTGACTTAAATTGGCGAAAAGGAAGATAAGATGGAAACAATATGATGAAACGAAACATTTAGCGTAAAACATTCAAAAGAAACAAAAAACATAGCGCTTTAATTAGTAATTTCGTTTGTTAAAACCTCAATTTACATTCCACCAAATGATACAGCACCAAAAAACACGCAATCCATAATTAATTAAAATAACAGAGAGCGACGCCATGACACTTTACGAAAAAAATAACAATGGCCGCTGTCAGAATGATAAACATGGAGTTGTGTCATTTCAGTGTGGTATTCATTTGTAGAAATATCACTGGAAAGGTAATGGAGCTGACTTATTCAGCATATTTCCTAGTATAGTATTCATGAATCAATTTTAATAATCTAAGTAGATTATTATATAGCAGAAAATAATATGGAGTGATTTCAGCATTTCCGAAAATCGGACTAATGAATGAAGTACTGTCATCGTTTTAAATGTACACTGGCTTTTTGTGAAATAAATGTGTCAGCGTTAATTAATGTGCCTATTTGGGCTCACTCCCAGTTTCACAGTAGGTAGAATCCATTAAAAATTTTGCTTGCAAACAGCTACTTTTACACTGATGAAAACTTTTTTCTATCATTTGTGAAAATGGCTTGTTTTAATCTATCTATATATATAAAATTCAAAGTCCTGACTGACTGACTGACTGACTGACTGAGACATCAACGCACAGCCTAAACCGCTGGTCCTAGAGACATGAAATTTGGAGGGTGTATTCCTCGTGAAGAGTAGGTATCCACTAAGAAAGGGTTTTTCGAAATTCCACCCCTAAGAGGGTGAAATGGGGGGATTTCATTTGTATGAAAAATCTTATTCCTTGAGTTAATAAACTTGAAACTTGGCACGAATACTTATCTAAGTAAATTATGAAGTTGGCTATTTTTGGTTTTCATAAAGTACCCCTAAAAGGGGGATTGGGGGGTTTCAAAGTTTGTATGGAAGAATTTTAACGCGCGGTCCGATTTACTCGAAACTCAGTATTTATACCTACAATTGAAAGTTAAGAATAATGTGTATCAGGGTTTTTTGAAAATCTACCCCTGACGGGCTCAAAAGGGGTAGTCAATTTTACAGGGGAGGATTTTACAGCGTGGCTTGATTAACTCGAAAATTGGTATGAATAATCTTTGAGACAAGTTATGAACACATCCTAAAAGATTTTTCAAAATTTCACCCCTATGGGGGTGAAAAACGGAGATACAGTTTATGTGAAAAATCTTATTCGTTAGGGTAATAAACTTGAAAACTGGCATGAATATTCGCCTAAGTAACCAATAAAGTTTATCATTATAAGTTTTTCAAAACTACCCCTCAAAGGGGGATATAGGGGTGTTGAAGTTTTCGTGGAAGAATTTGAATGCGCGGTCCGATTTACTCGAAATTCAGTGTTTATACTTAAGACCAAAAATAAAAAATAATATGTATCAGGGTTTTTCGAAAATCTACCCCTAATGGGTTGAAAAGGGGTAGTCAATTTTACAGGGGAGGATTTTAATGCATGGCTTGATTAACTCGAAAATTAGTTTATATCTTTGAGACAAGTTATGAATACATCCCTAACGATTTTTTTTAATTCCACCCTTTTGGGGGTGAAAAGCGGGGATACAGTTTATATGAAACATCTTATTAATTTAGTAAATAAACTTGAAACTTGGCAACAATACTTGGCTAAGTAAGTAATAAAGTTTATCATTATAAGTGTTTCAAAACTACCCCTCAAAGAGGGATATAGGGGTGTTGAAGTTTGTGTGGATGAAATTGAATGCGCGGTCCGATTAACTCGAAACTCAGTATTGATACTTTTGACAGAAAATAATTAATAATAAGTATGTAATTTTGTCGTAAATAGACCCCTGACGGGGCAAAAAGGGGTAATTCGGTTTTTAGGGGAGGATTTGAACTTGAAACTGTATGTTACATTTTCACGCCTAAACCACCGAACTTCTGATTTGGCAAAGAGATAGATGGCATCCTGGGGAAGCACATACTTTTTATCCTGGTAGCACGTTCCCGTGGTATAACTTACGACATCCACGCGGGCGAAGCCGCGGGCAGAAGCTAGTATTAAATAATGCTACTGATTGGGCTTATAACCAATCGCCTTCAATCGATAGTTTTGCATTTTCCATTGAGAATATCTGTCTGCCTGCCCGTGCCAGGAGCCATTGTCGATTCATTTATTTTCCCCATATGTTCAGATTTACAAAATGTAATTGGAAACACGTACATATATTGGATGATTTAATGGTCATCGATGAATAAAACCTCTAAAATGTTATGTCCACGTAAATCATTGAACGCTAATGGGCGCCATTGCAAAAACGAGTTGTTTTATGAAAGTTTTTAATTTATACCCGTTGTTTCAATCGTGTCCCGGGTGCTAAAGGACGGATGTGGAAATATCAGACGATTATTGAGCAAGGACGGTCTTGTTTTCCTTTGTCTGGTTCTTCTCAACGGTTTTATTAAACTCAAAAATATCCCTATTTTGAGTACGATTATTACAAACTTTGTAATATATGTACATTTACTTTTAAATTATACTTTGGCATATTTCAGGGGACCATATTTTTCCAGCTGCGCATGTCCTTTACAAGTTCTTGAGTAAGCTCTAATGAGTCCGTTGCGACCACGGGTTGCGACCAATGGCTGTCGACTCACATTAACTCTGTTACAGCGTAACTCAACGTCAACCAGTCAATTACGGAACGAGCAATAACTAATGCAGTTAAGATAACGAATACCGAGAACCGTAACCACTTCTAGTTCAAATAATTACTGAGTTTAAATACCCCTGAACACACATAGGTAGGTTCTACAATAACTACCCACTGCTATTGAGAAGACCCACACGGCCCGCGTGGTGGATTATGGCCCACTCCCTCTTACAGAAAGAGAGGCCTGTGTCCCAGCAGTGGAAACATTATAGGTTGCTTATGCTGTTGAGAAGTGCGAATATGCTATCGGGATGCCACTTAACTATTCTGGAGGATCAAATCGTTCTTTTCAGAACAATGAAACATCCAAGTTAATGCTGAAATTTTGCAAACGAAATAACGATTTCTTCTTTTTCTTCTTTTCTACGTACCAATTCTTGATAATAAGTCTTCATAGTCTTTTTATTGTATGATTGTTTCAGCTTAGCGTTAAGCTGAGGGTAGAGGCATGGTCTTGCCTTAGGTAAGAGAGACAAACGCTGGAAACTTCCGAGTATTTCTAAACAAGCCATTATTACCATCCTGTTCTGTGAAATAGTAGTTTTGCCATATTAATATGTCCATAGAGAAATATTATTGGTTTATCTCCTAGATTAACTTAGCAATATTGCAACATCCGACACCCGAAATTACAAGCACATTAACGTGGAAAGCAACTCATTAGCGAAAAGCATTTCGCGCCATTTTGCGTTTGGCGTGTCGGCTATAATGATTTTACGAAATTAATGGATTGTTGCAGGATGCCATCAGATTATATCATTTGATACTTTTGTATTAAACTAGAGTCAATATTTACTGTTTTGGACTCGTGGCCGAATGATAACAGCCGCGCGGGTCGATCGAAGGTTAAGCTACGCTTGCCACGGTTGGTTCGTGGATGGGTGAACATTCACTACATATCGAGACCCCTTCGTGTCTCGGAAATCACGTTACATTTATTTTGAGCAGAATGTGTCCGTATTTAAAATACAGAACAATTTTGTTTCTGTTGGCAACTACGTCATCTAGCTGTCATGTTGATGGATGTCCTAGCACAGATATTGTGTCTGCATGTTTTCGTCTAATCGAGTACTATCTAATTGATAGATCACTTTTCATACTTTCTGGTAGCAGGAGAACTAAAATAATTTCGATTAAAACACTTTCATTTTTCACTTCATCACTTTCATTGGCTTTCATTTTGACAGTTCAACAACGTTCATTGTGTTGTTGAGCAGACATAATGAACCAATGGATTAGCAATATCCTTCAAAATGATTCAAATGCAGATTGATAGTGTGTTACGCAATTAGGGTGCTGTATTGCGCCAGATTCTGGTTGCCAATACACAAACGTGGCTTCATAGTGGTATGCGAAGAGTCCTTTCTACCAACTCCATTGCATTGGGAAGGTTGTTATTATAAAAGCACTTTGTCAGTTTTAGCTCTATCTACGTATCTAATAAGTGCTCGGTTTAATAGTATAAAATTCTGTAGCATTGAAAACATGAAGGCCACAGAGTTATGAAATCACTAATCATATAAAACGTCAGGTGATTGACCTTACAATTAGATCACTGTTACATTTTTCAGCGCGTTTATCGCTTATCTTTGTACACACAAAGAATAAAAATAGAAATAAAAATGTCACCGATCATCAATCACTTTCTCAAGTATACGACGACTACAAGTGAACACGTCGATAGTATAGCAAGGTCCTTCACACTTCCATCTTGATTATGGGTTCTAATATTTTTTCCTTAAAAGGCCTTTCCAGACGGCCCTGCATTCTTAGTTTCACATAGCATAATCAGCCTATATGTTGCCACTGCTGGGACACAGGCCTCCTCTACGGTGAGAGGGAGTGAGTTGTAATCTACCACGCCGGCCCCAGTGCGGGTTGATGGATGTCACATGTCTTCTAATTTTTGGTTCTAGGACATACCGGTTTCCGCCCGATGTTTGCTTTCACCGTTTTGAGAGCAGTGGTGATGAAGTAATTTTCACAAAGTATAGCGCTTGTACGAGTTCGAACCTACGACCTACAACTCGAAGTCGCGGCCGTTAGCCCTGGGACCCCACTGCTCTAGATTCTCATAAAATCTAAGTAACGTTTAAACGTCAAAAATGTATGGTTAAATAGTCGCTAATCACTGCTTCACTTTAAGCAACGTTTATGAATAAAGGGGATACCTAATGTTTGAACTTTAAAAAGACCACAACGTCCGAGTTTGTTCCAGCATTCCTTCTCAGGGACCAGTCCGATAGGAAATGCCGGCGCCATCTAGATTTTTAAATATTGACCAAATAATTGACGTGTAAGTGTCTTAACAGATCTGATTACATAAATAAATATATTTTTATTTCATCGATTTGTATCTTGAACGAGCCTCATACCAATTTACCGGACGGCAACTTTCAACGGCTGAAACAGATAAAAATCTTACAGAAAAAGAAACTTTCTCATCCGGAAATCCAATTTCGAATCTCAAGCTTATTGCTATATCGATAACTACGTTCTGCTGAACTACTACTGACGAATGGACATTGGTCGTCCATCATCGGCCATTGTGTACAGTACAGTCACGAGCAAAAGTATGTATACACTCGGTTTTATTCAAAAGCGATTTACTCCTTTATTTTTTAATACAATTTTATGTTGTTACGAACATAGAATTTTCGAACCCATAGGTTTATGTAATGTGTCGTATTTCAACGTCGCATTCGTTATTTCACGAAAAAATCGCAGTTGAAAGTTGCCAAGTGTTGACATATTGGTGCTCGTGACTGTACAGACCCCTGACGAATTGTCTAGTTAGTTTATATGCATTGCATCTGACTAGATCTTTTCCCGCGTCGGTCGTAAATCTCGACTCGATTAACTACAGTTCTCTTATACAACGGTTAGACTGGCTACGTCATCAAGACGTCAATGGAAACAGACTGTCTCTTGTTATTTGTAAAAGTAATCGGGAAGTCTTTGTTGTTTGTGCTGCTAATGCACTGCCCTGCAAATTAATAAGTTTTTATCAGGGTATAGTTTTTTAAATTCCATAGTAATTTTCATTGCATTGAAATGAGTTCAAAACTCAAATTTTCATTATTTATTTCAAATAAACCAATTGCAGGCACTTTTGAATTGTCAAGGGGTCGGAAGATTTGTTGCACTAATGGTATGGTTACCGAGAAACGATAGAAGGAGCGTTGGCAGACCAATAGCCAGGTTTGGTGGACGACCTACAGAAGATTGCAGGGAAGACCTGGATGAGACTCGCACAGACCAGGGTAGCATGGCACAAAAGGGAGGAGGCCTATAATCAGTAGTAGGAGGAACTAGGCTGTCGATGATGAAGTGGCTTTAAAATGCTGTAGGCTAAGCCAATACTGAGACTTAAAACACTCAAAAGTTCTATGTCTTGAAGCTAAAAATAATCTTGCGCATCCAGACAAATATGTCAAAACACTACTATTAAGTAGACACTTCAATTTAAACGCCAATCATATACAAGGCCGTCACCTACCGTCGCTTCTACCTACCAAGTAATAAAATAGTTTGATTTCTTCCATAAACAAGTAAATACGCAATAGTCAGAACAAGTTATGCCTCCTCACGTACAATCGAGGCGTATAAGGAATGCGGCGCATACGTTATTGTGTACCTGCGTAAGTATACTTAGTGCAGCGCATGCAGCCGGTAGGGTTGCCAGATTAAAAAAAAAATATCTTGATAATTCAAGGAAAGTAGGAGCAATAATAATCTTTTAATAATTGAGTACTTACCTACTTTTCCTTATTTTTTTTTCTGTTGGTATTTAATTAACTAATTAATTAAACATAAAGCGAAATTACAAGAGCTTACTCTTGGAATTTCGCTTGAATTGGTACAAATGCTTATTTGTTCTAACCTTTTATGTAGGTACTTAAGCATTTTCAGAAAAAATAAATAAGTATTTTTCTTTTTAATACTTATCTATTATTAAAATAAAGAAAACGATAATAATCACATATCTAGTAGTTAATAAACTATATTTTATAATAAAGGCGGCTAAAATAGGATTTTTAAAATCCTAACAGAAGTGTGGCCAAATTAGCACCCCCAGGTGACAATCAAAGGAAAATAATAAGTTGTATCCTGTGAAGTGTTAACCCTGTCGGCAAGCGACATTCCTTCGGTATCAGATGTCGTGATAGCCTAGTTTAAGGCGCCCCACTTACACGCCTCGCTTTATGTTTATCTGTACCTAAACTTAATAACTAAGTACTTACGTAGTACGTATCTACTGCAGGATGTTGCTGTATTGACTACAGATCATAATCTAGCACAATATGTGTTAGGTAACAAGCCTAACAACGCGTCAGTACAACTGCAACAAAGGAAAACTACAATGCAGTGAATAAAGGGGGACGAGAAAAAAATATGCCCTAAAGTTTTTGAGTCATAGAACTCCGGGGAAGGGGATAACCACGATTAAAAATACAAACAAGTGTTCCTTTGGATTTTAATAACTCCATGTGTCATTTTCTCGTCATTAAAACGAAAATAATTCTGAGAGCACACTCAAGATTATCTTTTGACAAATAGGTACCTACATCAATGTCCATTGTTTCCATTGGAAATTCAGTCAACCAACTTTACTTATCACTTTCTATATCAAAAGTTTAGAAATTCTCGATTGTTGAGCCCATTGGGACACTACACAATAAACAACAATTCTTCCAATAAAAACCTATACCTACACTACGCAATCGTTAATTCGTTAGCCTGTAGCAAATTGTCAATAATCCCTTTTAAGGCGCGACATCGAAGTTCAATCGACCGTCCACACGACCCACTGCCCAGCTTACGCCATTTTGTCGTAGTTAGGTATTGGGACAGTAAAACAACAAAGTACAGTGCGCCTACAGAGCCTCAAGCATCTTTTGGCGCTTGAATCATGTTGACAGGAGGGCGCTGTTGGTAAACATTTATCAAATTGTTTTCTGAAATGTATTGAAAAAACAAGATGGCGGCGTTAGTACCGATTTTGGCTACGCACCAAAAGATCCCTGTACAGCTGAAGGTACCGTAGCCGGGTATAAATATGACATCGAGCTTTAAAAAGAGACAAGAACGCGGGTATGAGTGACGGAGAAACGTTCTCTGAAGCCAAACTTATATAAAACTTGTTGTGCCATAATTATTAGAGTGCTACAAGGATTTCCTGGCGCCTGAATGACATTGACACGGGGGGGAAGGGGGGCGATGTTGGTAAACATTTGTGAAATGTATTGTGAAAAAAACCGGCCAAGTGCGAGTCGGACTCCCGCACCGAGGGTTCCGTACAATTTAAAATTATTAAACATATTTTGCGGAGTGATAAGTCTGGTAAAAATTAAACAAGGAGTAAATTTTATTTAATCATTATTATTTATTTTTCAACGTAGTTTCTTTGTAATTCAACGCACTTCATCCAGCGTTTCTCTAGCTTTTCGATCTCTTCCATAAAGTACGACTTAGGTAACCCTTCGACCGGCATTGGTTTCGTGCATTATCTCTTCGTTGGAGCCTACTCTTTTCCCACCAAGCCATTTTTTTAAATTCGGAAACAGAAAATAGTCGCAAGGGTCCAAATCTGGCGAATACGGTGGGTGAAAAAGCAACTCGTAGCGCAACTCATGAAGTTTGGCCATGGCAATCGCGCAGGTGTAGGTACACTCGTGTGTTGTCTTGGGTGAAGAGGATTTTCTTCTTAGCCCAATGCGGTCGTTTTTCACGTAAAATTTTGTCAAATTGGTCTAATAAATTGGCATAATATGCGCCATTAATCGTTTTACCTTTCTCTAGGTACTCAATGTGGATTAACCCATGTGCATCCCAAAAAACTGAAGCCATCACTTTATTTGCCGATAAAACTGCTTTGGCCTTCTTTGGAGCTGGTTCGCCGGTAGCAATCCACTGTTTCGATTGTTACTTGGTTTCTGGGGTATGGTGGTGGATCCATATTTCGTCTACTGTTATAAAACGACGCAAAAATTCGGTTTTATCCCGTTGAAACAACGCCAAACCTGCCTCCGAAGTGGTCATACGCATGCGTTTTTGATCAACAGTTAGTAAACGCGCGGATCGCTTCGTCATATCCAAATGTTGGTGTAAGATATTGCGAACACGTTCGTCTGAGATGCCTACTATCTCGACTATCTCCCTCTCTTCTTACTCTTCGGTCGTTCAACACTATATCGTGGATTTTAGCGATCATCTCTGGAGTAGTGACCTCAACTGGGCGTCTTGGACGCACAGCATCACGTCTTGTACGACCACACCGAAAATCATTGAACCAGTTATGAATCATTTTAATCGACGGAGCAGAGTCCCCATAATATTTATCAAGTTTTTGTTTCGTTTCCGTTATATTTTATTTTGCGCGAAAAATTATGTTTAATCACGACACGAAATTCAATTTTCTCCATCTTTGCAAAAACAGTTCAGTGTTCAGTTCTTTTACTTTATTGGCTGTCAAAAAAAAAACTAACCGACAGTACTGGCTGAAAATTTTAATTTAGTCCTTCAAAAGAGTTGTGAACAAGGAGGTTCCATGCAATTTGCGATCATTTTATTCCAAAATAGATTTTTACCAGACTTATAGCTATCACTCCGCCCTCGTATGACATCGAGCTTTAGAAAGAGACCGCCACACAAGTATGAGTGACAGAGAAAGTCTCTCCTAAGCCGAACTTTTGTAAAATTCCATGTAGCATAGGTTTTGAAAACAATTTTTTTGGCGTGAATGACATTGACAGGGGGGCGAGGGCGTTGTTGGTAAAGATTTGTGAAAGGTATTGTAAAAACAAGATGGCGGCATTCGTTCCGACATTGGCCACGCGCCAAAAGAACTGTAGAAATCGTAAAAAAAAAGAAAAAGAAAGCCAAAGCATTGAGAAAGCCTTTCTTTAAAGATATTCCAGTCCTGGCCGAACTCAGAAATAGGAACTGATCCTATAAAATTCGCCATTATATTTTCCTGGACGTGTGTGGGTAACCGGCCTTCTGTAACAAGCTGTTAAATCGCACTGACCTTAGAGTCGTACGCGCATGACACGCAGGTCACACATCTGTAACTATAGCCATCTACTAACTAACCTAACAGCCAGCAATTTCTTCTCGATCGGGAAGCGTGGTACGTACCTAGTATTATAACTAGACTCATCATCATCATCAACCACAGCCCGACTTCATCCATTGCTGGGCATGGGGCTCTCTTGTCTTGTGCTAATTCCCACGCTTCTGTGCCAGCTTCATTCAGGTTTTGCCCGCGATGGCAACAATGTCGTCCGCCCTTCTCGCCGCTGGACGATCGACGTCTCTTCTTCCAATCCTAAGTACATAAAACTATAGTAGTTAGGTATTACGTCAGTAAAACAACAAAGTATCGGATTGAAACGCAGCACCTAGTAACACCCTATGACTGCCACAGACTACAGAGCAATGTAATCAGTAGGTTACAGTACTGTTACGTAAAACGTTCTCCCTGGTTACTAGTTATTCGGAGTTGTATGAGCTTTCTTTAAAGGTAAACGTATGTCTAATTTCTAATTGTATTAACTGTTATTGGACTTAATGTTTTAAGGGATTATCTCCCAATCGAAACTGGGTTCTTTTCACAGCTTAGAGGACTTATTTTTAATCCTTTTGAATCGTTGGGAGGTTCAGCCACTAGAATATAACGAGAGGACCAGTTGGAAAGGGGATTGAAGATTTTTTATATGGAGCTTGACCAACGAGGCAGTCTAACAAGACATTCCAGTAAGCTTGTGCTATAAGTTGTTACGATAACCTACAGAATCATTGTAATGTACGAAAAGGCAACAATAAAACTGACATATAACACAACACATATTTAGTTTACGAACAATTTCCATTCCTAGACTTACGTCATAACAAACCGCAGCCTAAGGAGCTTGGCTACAAATCAGTCTAACTAGATGTGTAATGGCGTTGCCGTATACATTAATATGCATAAACCCATTTAGGTGATATGCATAATCATATTGTATTAACACAACGCGATTTTGTACGAGTTTGTCGCCTGTAAGTGCTTACCTATAGTGATTAGTATTTCTGGTTGTGTGATTAGTATTTCTACATTTATATCTGTAAATTATATACCTAGTGTACCGAATGTTGTAGAACTGTCAAAATGAAACCCATAGCTACTGATAGTGTGTTACGTAATTACCCCGCCGAACAGATGAGCAGAGTCAAAAGAAGCTCGACGCAACTAAGACAGGTTTTTGATAATAATTTGTGGTGCATCATCAATTCATCAAAAAAAAAAAGAAGAAATACCTAAAGAAAATACAAACATGGCGCAGAGAAATAACACAAACACAAAATAAGAACAAGTAGGGGGGAAATATACGTCCACGCAAAACGGCCATCGCTCAGCATAATGCTACGACCCTTCGCGAGACAGAGCCCCAGCGCTGGTTCAGTCTAGTCTTTTAAGAACGGAGTTTGGGGTCGATTTTTAGTCTACTAACCGGATGCAACTAATAAAATTATTTGTTTAAATGGACTGACCCGAACAGGATCAATAATCTGTCAAGCGTAATGTTAATATTCGCGTTTACCGATTAGCGGAAAGCTAATGGTTCGTATGAACATTTACAAGTTTACGGTATAAGCCCAAGTTCGCGCGGACGTAAAAATATCGCGGCGAGATTTTATCGCCCATTCGATTTTCAGCTCTTGGTGTTGAGCCTGGCATTGAGAATCCAACAGAGGGTCTCCGAGCGCGTCCAAAAAACACACTGTTCGAATTTCAACTCTGAGCGCTAAGCAGTACGTCGAAATCCAGGGTGCCAAAAAATATCGCCTGCTCGTAGGTACCTGGGCTAAAGGGTTTTCGGACCGTACCATGATATAAAAGATTTGCCTATAGCTGACCCAGTTCTAGCACAACATAACGGAAAAAATACATCCACAAACACTCATATACAACAATTTTATTTGAATATATTCCGTCCCCTGTCCCACCTGCAAAGGCATAACAGAAAAGGATGTCCAATGAGTCCTAACGTTTTATTTTTCTTGTTACAGGTAAGCACACAACTGGAAACCGTGACGTCATCGCTACTAATGTCCACAAAATATCGGACAAACTGAATCCTTCGGTTTTGGAGGGAAACGCTCAAACATTATCATAATGGCGGTCCGTATAAAATTTAAATAAACCGTTTTGCATAACTTGCTGGACCGGGGACTATTTGTTTTAGAACCCAGTCTTGGCAGGTAGGTGGGCAAGGAAACTGCATTTTACACTAAACTTATATTTATCATCAATTCCATTATCTAAATAATCTGTCAGGAAACTGAGGATATGGGAGGAGGAAACAAAAAGCTGATATGACTAAAAATAAAATAATAGTCTCCATAATTATTTACTCCCATTAATTTCTTGTGCATAATGCATTTTATTTTGAATGAACTGGGGAAAAACGTACCGGTCATTAATATCGGCACTCTGTTATAAAAGTGTAATAAAACATTTCCATTGTCACTATAAACCTTTCAACTGTAATTTATTCATTTAAATACGTACAATTTCAATTCTGCTCTAAAAGCTCTCAAAAAGTAATAGTATCTCATATTTAACGTACTCAGTTATAAAAGAAAAACCGTATAAATGCTACATAAATTGCCTAAAGCAATGTCGTTACGCATCAAGACAAGGCGAGCAATTTAAACAATCATCCACTCAGTTGATCACGAAAATTGCTCCGAGCATCGCCCGGGAGACCGATTTGCGAAAATTTGTCAATTTATAAATGTCTATTGGTCTAAAAGGGTTATTTTTTACGAGTCCGCTATTTGCTTTAGATGTTTAATTGCTGTTATTTATTCAGGTTTTGGTATGTTTAAAGATACGCAAGCAAACAGACGGTATTTAATTGCTTTGAAACAAAAATCTGAATAAAAAGATTACTTGTGTCTAAAGTTTGGAGTGCCTAACTTGTTCAGTGTATTGTCTGTCACACTCTGTTCTCTCCGAGCTAATTTTTACAATAAGAATGGCCAGTGAGGTCGTTTCTCTTCTTCTTTTTCGACGCTTTTGTTAAACAAAATTCCTCAAAAGTTTGTTCAGTTAGGAAGTTTCGAGATAAAAATTCAGTTGAAAAGTTTTAGCATTAAACTCGTGGAATTACTCGAAAATAAGTCTGAAAAAGGTAATTAAAAGCAGTACCAAGTTGATAACGTTAATGTCTCCCAACATTCTGCTGGCTTTATTAACAACCTAGTCTATTTCTGTTACCATGTAATATTTCATTAGTCTCTTAGCTTTACAAAACCAAAAACATTTTCAGACAAAAATATTTATTTACACGACAACCTTCCTGGAATTTTGCTTCAACGCACTAAGATTCCTAAGTAAATACTTATGTTAAAAATCTGGAAAGCCCTAAGTAAAGTCAGAAATACGTAGATCAATAAAACCTCGTTATTTGCTCAAAAAAGCGAGCATTTTCAGTGCGACAGTTTTCCCAACTTTACCCCTATTTTTTGTTGACTTAACACTTAACGAAGCACAGTGCCGTAGCGTGCTTGACATTCTGAACGTCGCTTTGTGCCATTCTGCGTGTGCAAATCGAGTTTTCCAACTATGTTCTGTGTATTTATGAGTGTTGGAAGTTTGGGCAAAGTGGTAGATTTCATTTGCTCACGTAGCTGCGTTGTGATAACTAATGGCTCGCATTATTTAAGGGGGAATGCTGTAACCGGAACAAAAACCATGACTGAAGGTCTGGGCTATTATTATAGTGGCTGTTGCTATGTGAGCCAAAAAGCACCACCTACTGACACCTCAAGTAATCAAGTTTATAATTGGACATACAACAACATACGACATCAAATCAAATCAAATGCCATTTATCCAAATTAGGTTGAGAATCAGCACTTTTTGAATGTAACGAAATAAGACAGTCCCCAAAAACGCCCTTCACCACTTCCTAGTGCTTTAGCTGGGAATAAGAAGTGGTGCACCAAACTCCCCAGCAGCACAGCTGGTCTGTTCAGTTAGAAGAGCATGATTCTATACAATAGTAAATATAGTTACTGTTGCTAGGTATGTGGTTTTGTTAGAGAAAGCACTTCTGTCAGCTCGTTTAGCCTATTAAACGTCTCGGTTGTCCAAGAAAGCTTTTTTACATAACATAACATCACATCACCTGTAATCCGCGAAGGGTTGGGCAGAGTTGTACCTATAATACACCGACATTTCGCCCGATCTGTTTAAGTCCCCCCTAGCGGGCGTGCCTATTGCCACCAACCGGGCTAAAATCCAGATTTTCGACTGCTACTTAGAAAAACCCAATAGCGCTTTGCCCACCCTGGGGATCGAACACAGGACCTCATGCTTGGCAGTAGCGCTTGCGACAACTGGACCAACGAGGTAGTCTTACAAAAAACTTTTACCTCGAAGATAATACCCGTGGCCGCAAGCAGGTGTGTTCGTAAAACTGAACAATCTTGTCTATAATTCCGCACGTTGTAAGCAGAGACGCGTAATTAAGTGTCCGACAACGTGTGACACTGTTCATACGGCTCTCCCAGTGTATCGTGATACATGGCGAAATAACGAACTAAGGTGTAACGTACCGAATTTGACAGGTTTTATTTCTATCGCCATGACTAGTGGCGCCACTATGAAGGGCCAGGATAAACTGGTCCCTGAAAACATCATGACAGGTGAATTATAAAGTCGGTCTATCATTCTTAGAATTAGATGTGGTTTCACACATGGTACTTGCTCAAGTCATTGCTGTTATAATCTTAATACATGAATCCTGAGTTGTATGACAAATTAAATTGAACATTGAACTAGAATTGTCTTGACTAGCAAGATTTGCTTGTTGCGCTTTCTATGACTACCTAAGTACCTACATCGATAACCAGTGGGGTAGTTGCGTAACACTAACGGTCGGAATGGCTTTCATTTTGACAGTTTAACAACATTACATACATACGTTGTTGAGCAGACATGTTTTTCGAACATATGGATGGGATTATCTTTCCAAATTATTCAGTTTGAGATTACGCAGTTAGGGTGGCGGAATGAATCCTATCTTCATATTACCATAGACAGCATTACTGCATCCCTTCGTTATTACTGTAATTAGAGTCTGCTGCCAAATACCGTCAATAATCCCCAGGCGCCTCATCAAGACGAGATGTATCTCATATGGAGATGAGGGGATTTGTATCCACAGTGTATTTGGCTCTCATAAACGTAGGCCGGGAAAATCTTCGGCAAACATATTAGAAACTGACTTTTGCCCACGTGTAGGTCGGAAATTATCCCACGGGAACATAATACTGTGAAAAAACCCAAACCGAAACGTACATATTTGCCCAGCACCTTAATTGCGTAACACAATATCAATGTAAGTCTGAATCATTTTGAAAGATATTGCTAATCCATTGCTGTTGATGTTCTAAAAATTGTCTGCTCAACAACGTAAATAACGCAATGAATGTTTTTGAACTGTCAAAATGAAACCTAATGCTAATGATTGTGAGTTACGCAATTACCCTGCAAGTCATGGTCAATCCGTGTACCAAATTTCGTCAAAATTCATAAGGTAATAGGCAGACAGACAGTAGCTTTTGCATGGACAGTATGGATGAAACTTAATTAACTTCAGTAGAACCGCAGTAGTAAATCATTAATATTTCATTAATGATTTACTACTGCGGTTCTACTGAAGTTAGTTAATATTTGTGTGTGTCAAAAGAAAACTGTCTGGAGAAAAAGTAATTTTAGTACCCTTTAATATTATATTATATTCTATGATATGGTTTCTTAGAAGTTTCATAAAATATTATTTGGATCCAATGAAATAATATCTACTTGGAAAATATTAGCTCAATATTATTTTTTTTAGTTAGTAATTATAATGTTGTATGTGTATATAGTATTTTTAAGTTATATTAATATTGTATTGTATGTGTTTATATGGGCCTTGATGCCTGAAATAAATGGATAAGTAAATAAAAAATGAAATATTTTAGTTCTTTCTTGGAAGTTACAGTCTACCAGCTTATAATAAATGTGGTGCCTATTATTTTTTTCTGTACTTATGTATAAATTGTTACTAATAAGAAAAAAGTCAGAAATCAAAGAACTATCTTATTTCTAAATAATATAATTCCAGAAACTACAAAAAAGTGTCCCAAGTGCGAGTCGGACTCGCATGCGAAGTGTTCCGTACCACCGTACAAATTTTAACACTAAATACTAAATGAAAATGGGGATATTCTTAGCTTAATTTTTAACTTGATTTAACTTTATATATTATGTATTTAATCCGTTTTTTGTTACAGCGGCCATATACATATAGTACACATACATAATAGGTAGACAGAGTGTGTACTATACTAGTGTGTCTACCTATTGCGGTTCAAAAGACTCGCTAGCACACCTTGGCCACGGATCCCTAAAAAGGTTACTAACAGAGCTATCTATTATAACCGTAGCCCATAAATTGACCACTTGGGAACGTAAATTCTAACCACACGCCATTCCTATACAAATCACCACATGGGATCCATTCAACCTCTTTGTTGACAAACATTCTGAAACTTCCCAAAAAAAAAAACTCCCCTCTAAATCTCCTGCCGTTAATTTTACTACCTGATACTAACGTAAATGACACTAAACAGTGTCATATAGTGACAGATGATACGCAGGTGGTACTTTGTGGTACCGGAAGGTCTAGTTGGCACTTTGCCCGGAGATTCTTTACTTTGCCCAGTCTAGGGAATTAGATGACAGGATATTATGGGTTGGAATTAGGTTATTTAATTTTTTTTTGTTGTCACCACAAATATCTCAATATTTGTGTTGTGAAATGTTGCCATAGAAATATTATGCAAGTTATATGTGGAATTTGAAACTTAGCATCTTCTATTATAGCGTTATTTATCCTTGTTAAAGATAGACATAAAAGACCCGAGGTCGTGTTCACGTCAGTTGTCCCTGCCAATGATTTCGGGAAATAGACACTTTATACGTTTTTTTTACACACATACATACCTACATTTATTTACAAATAACAACTTCTTGGCCTACAGTAGGTATTAGAAGTACCTACTTAATATTATATTAGTCCTAAAGAATATAAAAAAAAAAGTTATCAGCTTCCGGCGCGAGACACAATAGAAGTTTTATTGTTATGAAGGCTATAGCCGCATAGTCCCATTGAAAGTGTTAAGTAGGTAAGTTACACATAGAAATATATTAGAATTAGTAGTGTTTCGCTCCAATTTGAAATTAAACATCATAAACCCGTCTGCAACAAAAGGTTCTTTAGACCACACCAGAAGGATCTGATGAGAAACTTTAATCTTCACCCGCAGTCATTAAACCATTCTTCAACTTCAAGCATTGTTCCTCCAACAAAGAGTATCAGCACATTCATAGCACATTATAAGACATTACAATGTTGTCTTTGCCCAAAACAGAGACAAACTTTGTCATTGTGCTCGTTGTCGTTCACTAGACCACGGAATAAGAATACGCAGAAGGCTCACTACTAATTTTGAAGAAATTCTTGCAAACGTAGTGTTCGTTTTGCCTCACTGTGGTCTGAGATAGTGGTGGCCCAGAGGTAACGGCCCCGAGTTACGAGTTGTAGGTCTTGGGTTCGAATCCAAGCTGGCGCTTTACTTTGTGTAATTTATCTCATCACCACTGATTCTAAAAAATTTGTTTCCTATATGTCACTAGTACAATAGATAGTTATGCGTAAGGGAATGTTGCTACACTTGATACCGTAATTTCATTACTTGTGCACTGAAACATGTACTTGCCAATATAAACCGGTGAAATGCCGTTATTACAGAAATAATCACAAAGCCATTGTGCGTGGATCCACGTTCGAAGGGCACGCACGCGCGCGCATCGCACGTTAATTGTGTGCTAATTTGCGATAATTACAGTGAAGTGGTCCTTCTGTACGCATACATTTCGCGCACTTATTAGTCGTAATTAAATTAGTTCGAGTTTGGAATAGCGATGAAATTGTGTTTTCTAACTCGATAATGGCGCCGCGGAACTTTTATGTAACTGCATTATATTTAGATAAGTGGAATGCCCATTTTACATCGTTAAGCGGACTTTGATGTGAATACTGCCGAGCTGTAATTTTGGGCACAGAAGTAACGTCTATTAGGTATCATGGTTTAATAGCGTATATTTTACGGGCTTTCAATTTTTCTGAGACTTTGGAATGCGTGTTTACTAATGACAGTCATAGATGATACGAGAGGCTCACGGTATTGTCTATTTGTAATGTCAGCCTAAATCGTAGAAATGAGTCTTCTATAAAACAAAAACTGCATGAAAAAAGCAGATACCTTTAGTTGTAATTGGAATTTTGAAACATTTTAAACATGATTAAATAAATAAATATGTCTGAAGCAAATAAATAAACTGTATCATAACATCATCAGTGCCATCAAACAGCAACCCAAAACATAAATCATCCAATAACAACATAACCCGATTCACTCACAAATTGTCTACTCAACTGTAAAGAGTTATTAAGTTTCCATTAATTAAAAACATGGCAGAGTATCGAATTTCGATAAGTGTACGTCATTTTAACAACCCTTCGGTCCGGGCCGGGAACGCTGGGTAATTGACAATCAATCTGTATTGCACTGAGCTTGGGAGACAAGGACCAGGGGGAAAGGACCACGTGGAGTAATTGGACCAGTAATAGTGATTAATTTGTTAAATATTGTGTGAGCAAACTGTCCTTTTGGGTGTAATAGGTCGGTTTTGTGTTTTATTATCTTAAGGATAGCAATTTGCAAGGTGTAAGGTGATGGGTGGACGACCTACAGAAGATCGCGCAACTTTTGAAATGTCCTGTTAAGAAAACATGTTCCTTAAAGCGTTGGAAAATAAAAAGACGGAATTATTGTCAAGATAATGTAGAGAAATTTAGAAAGTGCATTAAAAGTCTCACTTTTTCGGACATATTTACAACTAGTGACGTCAAACGCCTACGACCATTTTCTTGATCTATCCAGATGTTTTTACGATCTTTGCTATCCCTACGAAATAATCACAAAATCAATTACTAAGGAAATAAAATGGATCATGGACGGGACAAGGAAATGTAGTAAAAAGAAACGGCACTTGCTATGGCAATATAGAACAAATCCTTCATATACATATTCAGATTTCATTCACATTTACAGATTCAGACGTATTCTGCAAGGTTTATAAGAGTTATAACGTTAACACAAGCATCACGAAATAACTACTTCATTAAGACGTCCAAAAATAAATCTAAAGCGACATGGACCATAATTAATAACTGTAAGACCTGCTTCCCTAAATAACCGATAACACACATTTAAACAGGGACACAGAAAATCACGAACCCATTAAATATAGCTCAGGGTTTTAACAAGTTTTATATTAATCATAGTTACCGTACCAAAAAATAAAACTATATCAGAAATTAACGTACGCTTAAATACTTCAAACTCTTTATTTATGAAGCCGACCATACCACAAGACATAAATAATCATATTACCTCACTTCGAAATAAAAATAGTGTTGGTTATGGCGGAGTTTGTATGCACTAAAGTTATCAAAGAAGTGTCTCATCATTACATAGCTTTACATCTGTCACATAATTAATATGAGTATTTCTAGCGGAATCTTCCCTGAGAAATTAAAAACGTCAACAATTGTACGTACCATTGTACAAAAAAAAAATGATAAGCAGATTATGTCAAATTGTAGGCTTATTGCGTTGATACCCATCTTTTCAACAATATTTGAGAAAGTCATTTAAAAGTCCTTGTACAACTGCCTTGAGAAATCAAACATTATTAGTAAATGAACAAAAGGGATTTCGTAAGCGGGAGACAATCATGACACATGAACACTTAGATATGGCGTAATATACTGGGGCAATTCAGTTGATAGAGAACTCGTATTTAAAGCCCAAAAAAGATGTGTTAGAGCTATGTGTGGCCTTAAAAGCACGGACAGTTGTCAATCGTACTTAATACGTCTAAAAATTCTTACCTTGCTATCGCTGTACATGTACGAAACAAATATGTTCGTCAAATCTAACATTTCATTATACAAAATAGCTACCAAAAGTTACTACAGAAAATTACCGGATAAAAATAAGTTAGAACTTGAAGTGACTTATGGCAAAACTGCACTAATGAATAAAAGTACCTTCTGTATGGTCAAAAAAATATTTAACTAAGTAGGTACCTGAAAAAATAAAACCGTTAAATCTGGACAACTTCATAAATGATGATAAATGATTTATTTTTTGTAAGTAGGTTTGTACAAACATGATTTGATGACATTTATGATATCTCAAAAGTTTAATTGGTGTTAAAAGTAAAAAAAATCGACAATGTTAACTAAATATATGTATTTGTACGCCTCTGGGCAAAACATAGTGGATCTACCTATCTGTAACATCTCGCACACTATTGTAATTTGACCTACGTTTACGAATAAAGCATTCTGATTCTGATCGCGAGGCAGACATGGATGAGACTCGCACAGACCAGGGAAGCATGGGACAAAAAGGAGGAGGCCTATATTCAGCAGTGGATGGAAAAAAGGCTGTTAATGACGTTGATGAAGGTGGTGTATCTTCCTATGAGCTAATAACATCATAACTGTACCTGCAAGTACGTTGCCTTGCCTCTAATCATCTGGTGTGTTAGTACTGGTACGTGCGCTACCACCGCTGCATCGTAACTAGTTTTGCCACAAAACTTCATAGCTGTCTTTCTATTTAGAAAGTGTTCTCTAATCTTTCTGATAGCTAAATTTGTTTACTAGCTAACAAGATGAAATATTAACATCTAGGTATTACACAGGAAAAGCTTTTCCAATTTGAAATCTCAAATGTAACGGAACCGTTTTATGCTACACAAACATCTATTTTTAACATTTATCCATTCCGTATTCGTTCAGTTTTCTAAAAATATCCTATTCAAATCTCTATGGAGGCAGCTGTTTCCAACTAGATGCTAAAGGCGGAGAGCCGGGAGACGTGAGACGAGTGGGAGTAAGGTTTCGGTTGAACACTGACTTAAGTACAGCATAAGTGGTCCAGTGCGGACTGTATTGATAATAATTGATATTAATAAGACATAAGGACCACTTTCTGTCAAAGATTTTGTTACGAAAGACCAAAAAAATCTGTTCTTTCTCTGGGACTTAGGATCCAGATTGTATAATTGTTCAATTTCCACTAAAACAGTCGACCAATGATCATGGACAGTGACGAGTATAAAAGCAATTAGCCTTCATACATACGTCCTTAGAAGCATAATTCAACTGTCATAGATTTCCGCAAATTAACGTCTATTTCCATTATTTATCATCCTTAAAGACTCAAGAATACACAAACACCTCCTTACAAACATAAGACTACAGTAAACTGTTCAGCACAATATCCATATTTGCAACTATCCGGTTTTATAAAACTAAAGCACTTAAAAGGAAATAAGAATCCTGACGTCAGTAAGTAGATGCATATCAGGTAGATCCAGTGTATTCTCAGCACGCCGAGTGACTAACACAGGATATCATACAGGCGGCGTTTGCGCATGCTAAATTAGCTTGCCTATGAATAAGTTTAGAGGACAGAAAGATAATAATCATTACAAAATTCGCGAGTCCAACAGGAATCGGAACTATTTAAAACTACCGTTAAATCAATCGTTTTGGTAACTAAAATAAACAAATAAAGTAAATTGATTAAGTAAGCAAATATACTGCAAACTGCTCATATCACCGCCCCTAGCCAATCAGAAACGTGCCGGTGGACGCGACGCCGGCGATCGTCCAATGACAGACGTTTAATTTCCCGCCGCGCTTCACATATGAGTCGACTGAGGCTCGATGGAAAAAGACGTTTTTAAACACTCCATTTATCTAGTACTCTTTGGTTTACGTTTATTTTTGCAGGAAGTTTTTTATTCTTCTGTAGTTTTATTACCAGTGCTCAGTACTTATTTATGTTCATGTATTTATTTGATTTCGCCGCTTGTTTTCGGGTTACCTGCCGGTGACCTGAGCACTGTGAGCGTCTGATTCATAGGTGTTGATTCACGTTTAGACTTGCCACACCTTTATTAGTCGTAGTAGTTTCAGTTCTTAAACATGTCTGACCTAAATGGGAGTCCATAAAATTCATCGTTCTGTGGTCCTCTGTTTGGTCTGGTTAGTATATCTTCGGATTTAACTGTCCTTTATCATTTCAGTGTCATCTGTACTCTTTCACTAGTTACTTGTGTCCGCAAGGTTGTATGCACATTCCTCGTACACAAGGCCCCCACAAGGTTTTGTAATATTTGACAAAAGTGACTAAGAGAGAAAAGAAGATGATTACATCTTCCTACCAAGCTTTCTTATTTTTCTGTGTACTTCCTAATTCGCGTAATTTTTTGAATAATAATTTTGTTATTCTTACTGTTAGCTGTGAAACTACCTTACATAAAATAAAGAAATAAACAATTTCTAATAGATACCTAAGATGATGCTCAACTGTTAACATAAACTGGCCTCATGATGATGTCACCTCTGCTAAGCCTCATGATATCGGTAATTCGATATCTAAAATTCGATTAACGCTTACATAACTAATTAAGTTGACAACGACCTCATTAACAGCTTTATGCAAAGATTTTAAATTAAATTAATAAACAGATATTTTACACCTGGACTTTAAACATCTGCGAATGAGTCATTTTGCTAAACACAGCTTTAATTTAGATTTTCTTTGAAATATATCTATTCATAGGTACTCGTACAATTAGCATTTGTTCTACTTGTTCAAACCGCCGCAAACCAGATTGAACCGGTTTAAACAGGAAAATACCCTTTTTCAAGATGGATTAATTACAAATTCCTGCTTTAATGAAAACGCGAATTGAAAGGCTCCCAAAGGTTTTTTTAATTTGCGTTTTTTACTCATACATTGAGCCTTTTGTCTTCGAGCTTTTGAATAGAATACCAACCTTCAGTGACACCGGCGTTATTACGCATATTCTTTTTGCGTTGGTAACATTGCTTAGGAGTAGGATAAATTTTTGTCATTGGCCACAATTTCATATTCTCATAGCCAATCACTTCATTCACTGAACTAGAACTGAGAAATCGTTCGATGTAAGTTGATGCTTCACTATTATTTTGCACATGGTTAGCTGCAAACTCCATTTGTTTTACTTGCAGCATTTTAGCTTCCCTGTTTACCGACAGGCTAAACTTAATATTTCTCCTTCAGAATTTCGTATTATCGAAATTGAACTAAGCGTGGGCATTAAATCACAAAAGCGATGCATATTCATGGCTTTCTCCGGCCAGCGTCGGCTTATTCAGGCGCGAGCCGCTCTGAACCGGAATTTTCCGGATTACTACCGCTTATGGGCGGATATAATCGATTTTCTTTATCGATAGTTTTCGATGGAGCGGGTTTTTGGTAGCCCAGTTTCATAAGCCCTTTGGGTCAGGTTTTATTCACAGTAGATGACCTAATATCGGTCTAGAGTAGCTACGATTATCTTTGAGTGGGGCGAGTGCTGTACCTACCTCAATTATAATTATCTTCAAGAGTAAACCACTTGCGTACAGTGTGTGTCATAATCTACGCGTATTATGTTTTATCTAGGTATTGAGGTTTGCAGGTTATTTCTATGGTTTGCGCACTTACAAAGTAACGATAATAGGACTAAACCTGTCCCGAAAGACTAGTTATTCGCGAAATAGAAGTTTATTAGTGAAAGGAATTCGTTTTCACATACAAACCCGACTCATAAGTGGAACTGGAAATCAATGCATGCAGTTCTTCATCTAAAGTTCTAAACAAACTACCAACTACACGCCTTTCAAAAATAATATAAGTAAATAAATAACAACCTTTTCAAATGCAAATCTACAAATCCAACATGGCGATTTCAAGCGTTCCGATATTGGTACAAAGCCCCTCGATCCGTGCAATCCAGCAAAATATGAGAGGCCTCTCATAGTGCAATAACGATCGAAAGCTGGTGCATCCAGGCGCAGCCGGGTTATACCCCTCCCGCTTAAAATGTCGTATTATACGAGGCTTGCATATTTCTTATATTGCATGTTTGAATATAAGAAATATTGCTTGTACGAATGTTTTTTGTAGGGATCGACTGGAAAATTGATATGAGAGTCAAAATACGGGTTAGATATAGTGGAAAAGCTAGGCTAGGAAAAATCGATGCTGTTGCTTGTTGAATTTTAGTGCACACGTAGGTACCTATTATAAACTATGCATGAATTTAGAAGAAGTAAACGGAATTTGTAATGCTCACATCGTGGCGCATAACGTGGTGTTCTATTTTTTCTGCTTGTCCTGCTTGGGGAACATTACTTTATTATTTAAAATGTAGGTAGGCTAGGTAGGTATGGAAACACTTAGGTATGGCTCTCCTGATGGAAAGTAGTTTTTACGGTCGCGTGGTCTATAAATGCCAAGGGGAAGTCCAGAATGCCCAATTTACAAAATACCGATTCCTGCCCTTCGATGCGAATAATAACCGGTCGAAGTGGCGGTGCTCGGGCCAGGCCTATGCCCGGCAGTGGACGTCTTTCGACTGAAATGATGATGATACGAATACGACGTTCAAATCGTTGTCTTTATTGTCACAGTGTTTCAGATTCTACGAACTTGAATACAACAACACCTAACCGGAAAACTGAAAGTAGGTATTTATACCCACTTCCCTGGTGATAGTCTTTACAAAGGAACTTTTTATTTGCGCTACATATTCTTCGTACCTGTACATTGTCTAAGTTCTTTCACAAGAAAACACTTTTATTTGATCTAGATATCCTAGGTACAATACCCTAATACCCTTATCAATGTTATTGAGGAGCAAGCTGACAATAAACGTATTTTATGTGATTCCCCGGTCCCCGAAGGACTCGTTGTTAATTAATAACAGCCGCGAGGGTCGATCGAAGGTTAAGGTGCGCTTGCTGAGGTCGGTCCGTGGATGGGTGACCATCCATAACAAATCGAGACCCCTCTGTGCCTCGGAAAGCATGACTAGCCGGCTGTCATTCGCAGATGTTTCACAGTAGATACGGGTCGGTCAACAGCCCGAAATTGACCACCAGTTTTACCAATACGAGGAGTATCGTGTTACTGCGTTGTGGAGGCAGTCGCTTCGTCGACTGGAAGGTGACCCCAACAAAGTTCGGAAAAGGCTAGGCAGATTGATTTTGATTCCCCGCTCAACTTTCTACATAATATCGTATTTCTAACGTACAATCGAATGACAAATATCAGCATAAAATACACTACATCAACAGTGTCGCAAGACGATCATATTTCTTGAATAACAACAATAAAATTCACACTAGTAAATCTGTATTTTTTACGTATACATCGGTTTTCATCACTTTTGGCTCGCAAAGTTATTTAGTACCTTGGGAGAACTGGAGTTAGGCCGCTGCTGGTCGGGGTTCCAGGCAGCACCTACTACTTAACTTACTAACAAAAGATATACACAATAATAAATAATAGGCATTATCAGATATAAAGTAGGTGTACTCCTTCACTTATAGGAGACCACAGCATGCACGATAATTAAAGTTATGAATTATCTATCAATGAACTTTCTCTGAGAAAATAAAAATTATTAAAAAACAAACTGAAAGTACTTAAATGGTTGTTGCAAAATACACATTTTAGTTAATTAATACGTTGTAGGTATTATTCTAATATGAGGCTGATTTAAAACTAAGAATAGTACATTAGTAGACGATACTCACCTGACTATAAAAACCCTGCTGGGCACGAAATTATAATAATAGCTTACCCAACATATTTCCAATGTAGCCCGCGTAAACGTCCAGGCCACCATTTTATTGGTTTTCCCAAAGCTTCATCGTGAACAAAGGTACTAAGTTTAAAGCCTTTACTGTCTGGAAAAAGGATTGCTCAATGAATAGAAAAAGGTATTTTTTATCTGTGGACGTAGCTGCATCTACAGGTGCTAAACTATGGATTACTATTCAGAACACTACTTCTTAAGTCTGAATAAAATATACGTAATACAAAACTTCGTTGAAAATGAAAAACTGAAAAATGAGATATTTTAAACTAATTTGCTGGGTTTTTTTCTCTCCAAGCTGTCTTCATTTTTCGTCGCGAACTGTTCTTCATTTTAATATTTGAAAGGAAACGACTGCTTCTTCCTGAACGCTTTTTAGGCAGGTACAGGTCAATGCCCCTTTTATGGTATATTATCCAGGATGGCAGGGACATCGACGCGCAACCTGTGTTTTATTTCATTAAGTACCAGTAGGGTAATTGTGTTACGCACTATCAGTAGCAATCAATGGGTTACATTTTGACAGTTCAACAACATTCATTGCGTTATTTACGTTGTTGATCAGACACATATTTCGAACATATGAAGCAATGGATCAGCAATAATAATAATAATTTATTAGTATCTATAACTTGGTGACAAAAACAAAAATTACAATAATTTGGTAAGTACAGACATGTGAGACTAATTTATCTCCTGACTCCCAAACTAGGTTTATAGCCTGTGACTTGGGAGTCAGTGAACAATATCCTTCAAAATGATTCAGATTGAGATCGATAGTGTGTTACGCAATCAGGGTGCCAGTGCCTGAACTTGTGGACAGGCCTGCACAGTCCTCCCATACCTATGAACACTGTAATTAGAGAACATTGTAAAGGCCAATTATTTTTTCTCTATCTATGGACTAGAGCCGGCTCTAGTCTATGGACTAGAGCCGGCAAAATACTTCACGGTCAAGGAAGCGACCAATTAAAGCTGTGCTGCAGCACCTAGCTTCTGGCGTTTCATAAGTGCCCATGTAGGTTTTTGTGAAGATCATAATTTTGAATAGGTTTAGTAATCATCTAATCACTCAACGCAAACTATTAACATTGATAATCCCATCGCTACCAATAACCCGCAGACCAGGCTGTTGTGTAGTGTCACAGATTAGCTAATGTCATGATATTTGGCAGCCAACTGATATTCTACAACATTTAGCACAAACACCTGCTTGCCGCTACTGTTATTGTACATGAGGTCATAGAGGCTATTGTCGTCTATATTAATACTAAAGCTGGAAGAGTTTGTTTGTTTGAACGTGAATGTAAAATAACTTACTAATAGGCTATTTAACACCACGCTATGACCCTTAGTAGCGGAGCTAAAAAAAAAAAAAAACAGAAAGATCGCGATCGCTAAGCGAAAACTAAGTAATAGTGCGGGCAGGCGATGCGATGCGACGCGGTGGGGCGGGGGAGAAGCACGCGAACGAAGAAGAATAACTTAGTAGAATATAACGTTGTGCTAATGTTGTAAAATTATAAAACTACAAGCCATATGCCTGATAGGCAAAAATAACGCATTTCCGTAAAAACTTTTATCCACTATTCAGCCTCTTCAGGGGACGGAGTTTCTTAGTGCTCACCTTCTCTATATTAGGTACTATGTTTAAGGAACTCTTAATTTCATGCCAACCTTTTAGGCTGTGCGTTACCTCTCAGAGAGTGAAGTAGGTAAGTAAATGGTGGAGATGACCGAAGAACCTTCTTGCAAGTAATCAAATCTTGATCAAATAATGACTGGAATATACATATAAAATAACAATACAACTACCTTCAGGTTATGAAAGACTAGCTTAACGATGTGTTCACGGAACTCTTCACACGGCCGTGTCAAAGTCAAGGACCGACTCTCTCGAGCTTTGATTAGACGTCTGTTTTCAGACTTCTGAGCTTGGCTCCAACTGCAAACCAAGGCCTCTTTTGTGCCCAGAAACGTAGGAAAGAATTTTCACAAAAAAATGGTAATTTCCTTCAAACAAAGAATAAAAAAAGGTTGGTTTGTACATCACGATATTTTGGTTTGACTGTCGACCCTCAAACTAAGCAGGGCTTGTATCTTGGGGGTCGAGGTGCGATTGAGCAGAAAAAAATATGTCTGTTCAAACTACTGTCCCATCCAACTACAAATCAAATATCTGATCTCATTTAGCGCCGGAAAACACATTGATCACCACGCCACTGCGTTACATTTTCCCATTACCTTTTTAGAAACTAAATCCCGCCTATAACCAATTTCTGCGTCCAATGAAATCCTATTCCGGATCACAACAACGTGCAAACGCGTAAAATGAAAATGCTTATTGCGTTGGATGCGATAATAACCCTTCGGGGCAATAGCCCGGACATAACACGCTGTGAGCGACTCCCCTAATCGCATTATCGATATTGAGTTTCAGTACATCACTAGCATAAATAAAACTGGGCAATTTTCATCGATACAACTTCTCTTCTTCGGCGTAAACAGAGAGTAGCGAAATAGCGAGATCATTAAACTGAAAAACTTTCTTTGTTAAAAAATCATAGCTCATGAGTCTTGCTCATGCAGAAAAATAAAGTTTCTGAAGTAAATGCTGGTAGGTAACTGATTGCAACTTTGCGAAGTTATTTTCTTTCTGAGATTAAAAAACAACCCCATCTCCTGGGAAAGGAGTAATCCAGGCTAACTAATGAAGTAGGTTCCAGACTTAAATAAACTTTGTTAGCTTGAATTTACACTTGGAAACGTAATATGTCAAAATCAATTCACTCATTTAGGTTGTATGAAAGAAAAGCTATTGGCACCCCATTTCTTTTAACGCCTTTAGCAGCTGAAAAGGTTGCCAGGTGTAAAAATATACGCGAATCTATTCGGAGGCTTTTAAAGTGGCCTGGAGGCAATAGATATAGCCAATTGCCTTCGATATATTACCGGAATGTGACTTAAGTGCCTTTTTTTGGTCTTCGCAGGAAACCTTTTGAAACCCTTAATGAGTTGGATTTGTTTTAAATTGCTACTGTCTTTTGTTTTGCGCTAAATATCTGGGAAAAGGTGATTTCTTTTGCTACCTGTTTTATTGAGTAGGTGCTAAATTGTTGTTACTGAAGTTTTATCAAAATCTACTACTTTGTTTACTGGAACAGAATTCAGAGAAAGCTAAACCTGTTTTAGGTTCACTTTCAGCAACATACAATGTAGATTTTCGACAAAGGAGGTATCCAAAAAAAGTTAGTCATTATTATACTAATTCTTCAGCATCTCCAAAACTCTTTCCTAAATATATTCCGTAAATAATTTTACATCGATAAAACTATTTGCATTTATCCTCAAAAAAATTAAAAAGTAAAAAAAAAAGCGTATTAGACCAGCTATCATGAATAGGGTCTTTGGGAAAATACAAGAAATGGCATCAAATATAGTAACAAGATACATCGCAATACGTCTGTCCGAAGTGTTTGCCAATACATCAAACAGTATTACTAGAATCGAACTATATTTCAGACTTGGGTTTCTCTTATAGAGTCTAGGGTTTCTATTAAACTTGATATTCCATGTTTGTGTTTCGTGTAAGGGATGCTGAGTTGCTGATCTTCAACTAATCATATGAATGAGTGAATCCGTTTCTTCGAGAGACCTCTTCCATGATTGTCCAGACATCTTTATTAGGGCATAAGCTAAGTTCTTAGCTTTTTCTGTTAAGAGTTGGGGACAGATGTGGCCTAAGATACTAAAATAGATATTCTAGATAGGTAATCTGTCCCATTCTTGGCGAAAAATCTTTTACCAAATTCCTGGAAGCTATTTTTTTCTGCTGTCAAAGCTTATGTAATTACGGTGATTTGATTGGCAGATTTACATTGAGTTGATCCGGCTTGTAGATACCTGCCAAGGAAGATTGACAGATTTGGAAAATTACTCTTATAAGCTCAAAGTCAAAGTCATTTATTTGCTTTCCTTTGGCTCAAAACCAGATCTCATCTTACATAATCCCAGCTGACAATCTCAAAATTTTTCCTTCTTAAAGTATCTTCAACAAAATCATTAGTGTGTATAATAAATAGTTGATCCGTTTTAATTTCCCCGGGGTCCTGTGCCCGTGATTTAGATTCCGTTTAAAGAGATAACATGGAGAGAACACTGTCCTTTCCGGGACATCTTGGGGATGGAATAGCGCGGGAACATTGCCTTTTTTATACGGAGATGGTCTATGATAACATTAGTGACGAAATGCTCCGAATTTTGTACGGAGTTGACGAAAATTAGGTTAAACAAGACTTGCTCAGAAATTCCAAAACATTATGACAGATAAACAGATGACTGAGATAAGTAATCGTCTATTACGGTTACGGATCTACAATGTAGGAATGTGGTTTGCAAAAATGACCTTCACTAGACACTTGAGGAATTTAAGTTCTAGTTAAGTTAATCTTTCGAAACGATGGAATACATTACCTACTTTAGCTATTATTAGCTTATTTCGTTGTACAATTTCTCAAGTCTCTCATATTTGTGTTGGAACTTTGAACCCTTTCTGTCCGTTCTCAGAAACTTCCAGATAACTTAACTTCCTGTGGGTCGATGTTATTTTGACCGAGATATTGAACCTTTTTCAAAAGGCCATCGGGAAGGCGTTGAAATTACACAAATCTTGTTATTTTAAGATAAGAGAAGCTATTTTGATCAAACAAAATAGATGTGAATTATTTAAATTGTGTGGTAATCCAATTATTTTGTAAATGGTCTGCTAAACTTAACTGTGGGTTTGGTTAAATGATGGTCTCACCGTTGACGTAACCGAAGTCAATCTAAGCGAAGGCTTGACAGGTTAAACATATCGTATTCGCCAGGTTGTTGTAGCCCAAATACCAGTTCGTGATCGGTCGATGTGATTCAATCTGTCTAGATTTGCCCAACTATGTTTTAGTCGGCTTCCAGTCTAGCCGGATTCAGCACATTATCAGTATTTTACATGGAGCGACTGCCTATGTGACCTCTACAACCCAGTTACTAGGTAATACGATACCCCTTAGCAAGGCTGATCGTCAGACTTTTGGGAGTTCTTTTCCTTCGTGATCGGTCGATGTGAGTGTTAAAGTTTAATTTACAAATCAGAAACACTGTTGGGATACAACACGTTTAAAATGGACAACAAACATTGCAACGTATTCTGCACATATTTAATTTCTATTAAATAAAGCAACTAATATTTTCAGTATATTTGTGTATAAACTTTGTCGTGTTTGATTTAATCAAAATAAAACAGGATTTATGCGAGTATTTTGTGGAATAAATTGAAGTTTGCACGAGTTCAGGGAGGGTGGCTTTTCATTGAATAGATGTACCTATTAATAATTAGAAACGGATATTATATATACTGAGCCATCAAAATAACTGTAGGATAGAGCTCCTGCCATATGCAGACTTATTGAAGTCTTTTTGGAACGTTTAATTTACTATCAGACATGGCCCAAACGTGTTACAAAGAACGAAAGTAACAAAATACATAGGTATATTGTAGCAGTTTCAGCACAGACTCAGGCACAAGACATTTTAAATAAAAATACCTACGACAGTGCTGCCCTATAGAATCTTAGACACCTTCTATGTATGTCATGCAATAATCGATAATATACATACCATACCTACCTACTTAATATTATAAATTCGAAAATAACTCGGTCTGTCCGGATTGTTTTGAAATTGCATATTACCTGGATAGGATATTTGTTATCCCGGTAGTGCGTTCCCATGGGATAATGTCCGACCTCCACGCGGGCGAAGTCGCAGACAAAAGCTAGTTTAAAATAATGCATTCTCCAGGGCCTATTCTATTTGACCATTCACAACTTATAAGTTTATAACACTCCAAATACGGTTCGCCAGCATCCAATGATTGCCAATCAATTTGAACCAAACTGCTGAGCCGACTGTTCGGCTATCGTACGAATAACTTGCTCTTCAGATGAAGTAATTGGCGTTACGTCACTGGCAATTTATAGTTGCAGTTTACAGAGAAACTGCATTGAGTTCGGATTTAGTAAATGTGTATGTGTCAGCGAGAATTTCACCAATGAAACAAACCAATCAATCAATCTATCAAAATATTTTATTTCATATAAACTAACATGGGCACTTATGAAATGTCAGAAGCTAGGTGCATGGTTCCAATTGGTCGTTTCCTATGGAGAAGAGCTCTCCACGGTTACTCTTTTAAAAATAATTGACTTATACAATGTTTTCAAATTACAGTGGGTATGGGAGGACAGCGTAGGCCTGTCAACAAGTACCAGGTACTTGATAAAATAAAAAATGATCTACAGATCTAAAGTCAACAAGGACTACAAAAACTGAACGGGATGCGTACTTCTTAACTGCGATTAAGAGCTGTCGGAGTTAGTAATCCACAACAATGATAACACTGACAGCTGTTGATCGCGTCTAGTTTCATTGGTGAAATTAGCCCTCAGCTGTTTTTGGTCTGTGAGATGAAGATGGAAATGGATATGTGCTAAAATTAACCAGATACATGGCAGGACTTACCAAAATCGGGCAGCAGACAAACAAAATCTTTTAACAGAACTCCAACATCACACGTCTTTTCCCGAAAGTGGCGCGAAAATAATTCAAAGAATTTTTCTGACAAAGGATATATTTTTTTAAGGTACGTAGTTAAGTCAAATTCTATAATCCCATTTTAGGATTCAGCTGTTCAAACCCTTAAGGTATTTAGGCTAGGCAATCTGGCTGTTGTGACGCAATTTCGGAGACCTTAACCCAGCTGTGAGCCAGTCACCCCTAAATCGACCGCAAATAACCCTTTCTTCACAAGACAAATTACAGACACTCCCAGTAACAATTCAATAAGCCACAGAGCAGAATAGTTGCGTAAGCATGACATCATGGTAACCAGAGCCCACAAACATGACTTAATAATGTTTTTAGCGTGTGCCATCAAGGTTAGATGATACATTAGCGACTGTTACGAGTATTTACTTACGATAGAGGATTAAGTGTGTAAGCGGTATTGATTAGATTAGTTAAAAATATAGTTTTGAAAAAGCTCAAATCATGTTGAAAAGCTTAGCGAAACAGCAAGGTTGGTGTTAGAGCAGGTCAGGGGAGGCTTTAAAATAATTAAACTATAGCAGTAGTGGCCCAGGGGTAACGACCCTGACTTACGAGTTGTAGGTCGTGGGTTCGAACCCAGACAGGCGCTTTATTTCTTGTAATTTATTTTATTGCCATTACTCTCAAAAACGGTGAAGGAAAAAATCGTGAGGAAACCGGCATGTCCTAGAACCAAAAATTCGAAGACATGTGACATCTACCAACCCGCACTGGGCCCGCGTGGTGGATTACGGCCCATTCCCTCTCACAGAGACGGGGCCTGTGTCCCAGCAGTGGGAACGATATAGGCTGATTATGCTATGCTAAGTATCCATACTTATTTGTTTTTTTTTTTATTTTTGATTGTGTTTAGTTGAGTTTAGTTTTATGATATTTCTGTACGAGTCGCAATAAAAAAGTTTTCTTTCTTTCTTAAAAAAAAAACCGAATAAATTAGGTGGAGATTAATGTTGATGAGGACTTACTTAATTAAGTTAACATTAAAAGAAATTCAAGAACATGGTGTGGACATTCAAAGGACATGAAGACAGCTATATTGATAAAACTGGGATAAATATATTGATAAAACTGGGATAAATAAGATCTAAAATTAACAGCAAATATGGTCGCTCGACGAATCGAGTTGTTATTGAAACCAATTAAAACGAGTCGAGTAGCAATTTACTTGAGTTCCAAACGAAGCCACAAGAAACAAAGGGACTGTGGACGATTTGTCCTGATGAATCTGAGTCACTGGGTCGAGGACTTATTTTGTCGCATAGATCAGTCGCCGACGTCGGTGGTGAAGGTTACGTAGAAATATATTAGATCAATAAAACATGGAAGAGAAGAGAGAAGAGGAGTACGACAAGCTGAATTATGAACTCACCGACTAGCTTCTGCCCGCGACTTCGTCCGCCTGAAACTCCTTGCTCCCCCGCCCCATCGCATCGCATCACCTGCCCGCGCTATCAGTTCGTTTTCGCTTACCATTCTTTCTGACTTTTTTCTTTTTGCTCGGCTCCTTATTGGCCGTAGCGTGATTTTAAATAACGTAGCCTATAACCTTTCTCAAGAATTGCTCTATCAAACGCAAAAATATTTTTTATTTATTTAAACGTTTCGCACAAAAAGGTACAAAGGCGGGTTAATGCCTTAGGCATTCTCTACCAGTTAACCAACGGTGGTGAAGAGATTAGATTACCCCTACATACAAACCTACAAACAAGAAAATGTTACCTCTTTATAATAAGTACCTATATAGATTACTATCAATTCAGCTATCCTAGTCCTTTACTCATGATAATTGAATGATGCATAATGTAACTACACGAACGGAGGACAGATGGAAACTAGTATCATCATAACATAACATCGCGCCTATAATCCGCGAAGGGTTAGGCAGAGGTGTAACTATTATCAAGTCAACCGTATTACTGCTACGAAAGAAGTGACCACGTTTTTCTCACCAACCGTCTATCGATCATGGCTTGTTAATATGCGCTTGACGTTCAGGGGGTCAAGCAAAGTTATACTTTTATACAGGGTTATGTTAAATTGGCTAGCTAAACTTTTATTTTATCGTGTTTAGGTGTCGATACCCATCGCGTCTTCGGAGTTTAGCCAATTTAAAATAAACCTGTATAATAATACAAGTCTGAAATGATCCCTCTTTACTCTAGGATATATTTATTGATCACTATGCTTGCGCACAGTTGGCAATTTGAGACTATTGCAGGATACTTGCTATGATGGGGTACACTCATCATGTTATCAAAACTATGTCACTCGCATATCCTCTACTTGTAATTTAATAACATTATCACTAACATAAGTTGTCGTAGTATGAAGAAAGCTAGACAATGGACAGCTATCGACGCGAGGCTGAGTCAGTAGGTCGAGTGGTGCACTCGAGTTTCTATCATTGTTAACTATATTTGGATTAGACGACATTCTACAAGAAAAAGAAAGAAATATGGTTTATTATGGCGCCTACGATTAAAATAGAAATGATATCTGCTATGGTTGGACATGACTTTAGAAAAAGTTTGAAAAATATGTGGAATCCTGCAATGAACAATCGTTGGTCAAACATCCTCAGTGTTGTGAGAATTAATTCCAAGTATTCAAAATCAAAATATTTTATTTCATATACATAAACCGAGTTATTCCGGTCGGATCCCTTGAACTGATCCCTTGCTGGTTGTTATTACGTTTTAATTCTGATCCACTATAAACTTGTCATTCCGTTCTGATCCCCTTCTTCTTTTTGTTTTATTCCGGTCGGATCCCCTAGTTATCTATTAACAGATTTTTGGGACAGTCAGCAACAAAACATACGTACAGGGTTTACTTATGAAATGTCAGAAGCTAGATGCACGGATCCAATTGGTCGTTTCCTATGGAGAAGAGCCGGCAAGGACCTCCACAGATACTCTTTTAAAAAATTATAGCTTTTACAATGCTTTCAACACAGTGTATATTAGTAGGCCTCTCTTTTGTGGCATGCGGTCCATTGAATACTTATGTAAGAGACGAAACTCGATACACAAACTTTTCCGAATAGAAAACATCGCTGAATCTTGCAGAATCAACCGGTAAAGTAATTGATTGTAAAATCCTCTAAACTTCAAATGGATCTCACCATCACACACTTTCCAAAATACCTTCCAGTTAATAACAATAATAACGCACCGATATGAGTACTATCCAAGTGAATCAGGCTATAATTATATCAGCCAGCCATTTTGGTAGCCAGCCAGATCATTAGAGCATCTACCGTAGAGCCATCTTAAGACAATGGGCCTGCATGTGCTGGTATTAGGCATTCACGATGAGCCGGTGGAATGGACAGTATGCCGCTAATTACTGCGTCATACGGTGGAGGGTGGTTGATTTTCAATTGGAGGACAGGAGTATAGCGTTCTTGAAATATAACTGAAAGGATTGATCGTTTGGTGCGGTGGCTGAATGATTCATTTGATTCTTCTTCTTCGTGTCGCGCAGCCAACCAAACAGACAGTAATTCAAATTTGGTTGACCGAAAACTTTGCCACTTCACCGTGTGGCGGCGCAGAGGTCACTTTGACTGCATGTTTTGGGGCACAGAGGGCAGGAGGAGGTGGAGCATAGTTTGCGATGACACGAACCGGTCTTTCTATTCATTTCATTTAGCCAGAGATATAAATCGATTTAGACTGAATTTTTTATACCTATTTTGATCGAACGATGATATTTGTATGGCTTAGCTGTTAGCGCCTAATAATCTGCAAATGTGAAATGATGTGTATTATTCTTTTAATTAGTTGGATCAAGCGTGGGGCATCATATTGAATGTCTTTTGATGCGAAGACTTTAAAAGTGGAGCAGGGAACTGCACACATTACCCAATAGAATTCTACTTAGCAGAATTATAATGTTTATGTTTGCATTTATCGGCTGCTCGCCTCCCAAATGGACACGCAGCTTTATACAGCTGGTAAAGGCTCTTTGATTATAGCAATGAGTTCTTAGTATCAGTAGCCCCAATAAATGAGAATAGTGAAGTTCCTCATCAACATCATCTGCCTAGCCTATTCCCAAGGGCTTTGCTTCCAGTCTAACCAAATGCAGCTGAATACCAGTATTGTACATGAAGCGACTGCCTATCTGATCTCCACAACCCAATGATTAGGTAACACGTTAACCATTTATAAAAAAAATTGTATTTCAAAGACATTATTATATTCTTAAATGATTAAAATCCCACAATAACTTCCGACTAATCGTCTGTCTCCATAACGACCATTAGCCATACAGTTTCACCAATCATGTCAGCGCGTGGGCTAAGCTGCTTACCGTAAGCTTAGCCGTGTAAGCGCTTGTGAAATGTTGTCACAGCTCCTACATATATTGCCTCTGCACGGCGTAGAAATCGCCGGTACACCTACGACTTGTTGAAATACCTTTCTCTTGTGTTTCTAAGAATGGAATGAAAGTACTCGTGAGTTTTGTGTAGGGATCTTAAAACTTCGACAAGTACCTTACAATTAAAAGATATCCCTGCACATATTAATTATACTTGTCAAAACCAATCTGCCTAGCCTTTCCTAACTATATTGGGGTTGGCTACCAGTCTAACCGGATGCAGATGAATACCAGTATTTTAAATGGAGCGGCTGCCTGGGTAACACGATACCCCTTTGTGAGACTGGTTGTCAGACTGTTGGACCTGTAACGACTGTTAAAGATCTACGAATGACAGCTGGGACCAGTCGATGTGTAAGAGATGCTCCCATCCACCAGTCGACCGCGCCAAGCGTAGCTCAACCTTCGCTCGGCCTCTGCCTTCATGTTACATGTGGTTATGAATATGAAGTCACCTTTGATCAACTGCAACATAAAGCTCATCTACATGTATTCTTAGAACACATTAGGCGAAGATGTTTCAAAAGAAATTATATTTCTTTACATTACAATTTTAGTCTTGAAAGAAATACATTTTGTAATGGTTTTACTTGTTTAGATTTACATAATAATACAATAAGAAGTTCCGCTAAACTTATTTTTAGGGTTCCGTACCTCGAAAGGAAAAAACGGAAGCCTTATAGGATCAATTTGTTGTCCGTCCGTCTGTCTGTCAAGACCCTTTTTCTCAGGAATGCGTGGAGGTATCAAGCTAGAATTTATATCAAATACTCAGGTCTACTGACCCTTGGAGCTGTGAACCAATGCAATCAAAAGATACAGCCGTTTATGCCGCAAATTTTTGACACTCGCGGTAAGGGAAGGGAATCAAAATCTACAGGGTACTTCCCGTGAACTCAGAATCTTGAAATTTGGTACGAAGCGACGTCTTATAGCACAGATAAAGGAAACATTGCGAAAACCGTAAATTTTTAGTTACATCATATAATAACAATATTTTTAATCATTTTAAATTGTACGGAACCCTCGGTGCGCGTGTCCGACTCGCACTTGTTTACCTACCTAAACCTAATTCCGTCACCTCCATTTAGCGTACTTTGTTAAGGTTAGTGGAAGTGCTTAGGTGCGGTTCGGACAAGTGCTATTGAAATCAGTGCTCTGAGTGGAATACCTCGTTATTATTGAGTAACTTTAGATCTTCTAAAACATAATAGTCAATTGACTTGTCCCTGATACAAATAATTCATGAGAAAGAACTTCTCTACCACAGTTCAACCCACAGTAACATAACCATTGCTAGGCTGTTCAGCAATATCTTCCAACTTAACCTAAGTCCACTCCTGCACTGCAATTCCGTAACTCACTTTTAAGTCATAATCGGATGGATTTTAAAAGAATTTGCTTTTCCATTGCTTCATATGTTTAAAAAAACTGTCTGCTCGGTAACATATATAACGCAATGAATGTTATAGAATAGTCAAAAGGAAAGCCATTGCCATTGTAAATGTCCGACGCCATTACCCCGTTGGACAGGACCTCCCAAGTCTAATTTAATTATGATGTCAAACAAATACTCCTTACTTTAATCAACTTTCTATATAATTACCGAACAGTAGCAATTACGCTTGCTGGCCCGAATATTATAAATATCAAATGGGTGAAGGCAACCGGGTTTTCGAGCGGCAGTTCAAGGAGACCCGTTTTAAATGCGCCGTGAGTCATGTTACCATATATCATCCAACGGGTGTCGTGGTCCAATTACGTGATTCGTAACTTTTTTCTAAATAGCAAGTAGGTAAGACCAAGACTTGACATGAAAGCATATCAGAATATTAAAATTGATCTAAAATTATTTATGTAACGTAATTCAGAAATATAAACTTAAAATATGATTCTAAAATAAAATTGGTAGGTTTATTCAGCATTTAATTACTCTTTATTACACCATATAAGTTACAGACATACCTAAATATAGAAATTATACCAAGGATGACACAATGGGCGGTCTTATCGCTAAGAGCGATCTTTTAAAGACAAGCTTTGGATGGATTAAAAAGGGGAAGGAGAGACAAATACTACATAAATAACAACTTATATATATTTTATTAATAAAATATCCTGACTTAATTAATTGATTAGTGCGACGATGTGGTAACATTTGCAGGGCCAACATGGCCAGATCGCACAAGACAGGGAGGTTTGGAAGAAACAAGGGAGGCCTTTGCCCAGCAGTGGGACACAATGTAGGCTAATAAAAAAAAACTTATTTAAAACTATTAGCAAACTAAAATATGGCGTCGAACAATTCATCCGCATCGCTGGCGACTGGTAATAATGGGAAGGTATCCAAGAGACTGGCGACTGCGCCAGTCTCGTGTGTCAATGTGGCCACTGGGTCACGTTGTATGGCAATGCTTAGCCTCCGGTCAAGGTAAAAGCCAGCCCTTGGGTCATGGGAAGTGACAACCAGCCGTTTGGAGATTTCATTGAACCGACCATGCGCACTCGGATGCCACTGCCCGAGGGTTTCAAATATGATCTTAATTAGGAGTAAGATGATATTTTTGGCTTTATTGGTATAGCCAGAACTTATTCTGAGGAACACAGCGCCTCGAAAATAACACCTACTTAAACTACAAATGCCAGGGGTTCTACTCCAAAGTGCAAAGTGCGAATGTTCGGATCGGACCGACACATGGGCGAACCGAATATTATTAAATAATGCGAAAAAAACTCGGATCGGCTCAGTTGGGTCGGGACCATAGTCAATATTTGAAAGAGTGTAGGAGCGGGACCGACCGAACCAAATAGTAACTTCGTAGCAGGAAACGGCCGAACATTCGGCCGATACTACTTCGGATTAGACCCCCTGGTTTTCGAGCACCGCGCCTCGACGCTTCGTATGTCAAATAGAATGTACACGCCACTAATTGGTCCCGATTCCGTTGTCGAATCTGCAAGCCGAATAGATAGTGGTAACGATATTTTGGTCTATATCTAAGAATTTTCCTGTTACAAAAAATTTCAAAAAGCTTTCAGATATAAACTTTGCGACAATACAATATATATATAATATATATCTAGTGTTCACTTACAAACGATGCTATGCTGCTAAGCTGCCATTATCTAGAAATAAATTCATCATTCCAAATTACTATATGTTTCTTGTTGTTATTATATAATCTATGTGTTTTTGTCTTGCATTAGTATCTACATCATCTGGATTCATCTAAGCAATAGGTTGGTAATCCTACCCTCCCTGATTTTTGGGTCTTGCAAACTGAGCCATCATTAATTACCCTGTCTTCCTTGTTTCATTCATTCTACCAGTCTTCGAATTCCCTCATCTTCCGACTGTTCCACGTGTACATTCAATCTTCTTCGTTTCGCTGGCTCGACTGTATTTTAGATCTTGTTGGCCCAGAACTTTGCCACTTCCACGGCGTTGTCTGTGGCAGCGTACGTGTACATTAATCCTTGTGTTCTAAAAATGTTCTTGGTACATTTTGTAGTAGATATTTTCCACGGTACTTTATCCAATTTTAACTGCTTATGCTTTACTTTATTTGCTTTTTCCTTCAATCTAAAAATATTACAGTTATTACTTTTAACTTCTTTATTTTATCCTTGATATAACGCTTCAGTCCTTGAAACCTTATCACCATCATCAGGTTTCCGGTAAACAATAGACCGCCTTTCTGAACCAGAAGCTTTGAATTAAGCTTTAGCTGGCAATTTTAATTTTAAATAAACAGTTCCTATCCCTTGGTATTAATGAATTAATTATTGAATCTATGCTAATTTGTTAGAACTAAGTCTGGACACCTGGGACAGCCGCGTCAACTTGATTAATGATCAGATTCGGAGTTTTACTTATTTTAATTAATGTTGTTCAATTATTTGCCGTGTTCGCGTCGTTCGGATTAGCGGATAGAACAATGCTTGTGAAGATAGTCCTGGTTTCAATGAATAAATTAAGGAAATGTAAACTGTATTGTTCCTTTTACACTTTGGTTTATCCATCCTAGTTATTTTCTCGATAGACTGTCTTTTTCAGGCCAACATTTTGGAGGACTTCGTCTGACGAACTTCGTCGATCGGTGACTTGGCTTTTGATGTAACTTTAAAACTACCAAGGCGCCATGTAAAGGCAGTGTCTACATACTTAGTGCACGCAATAGGTCGATGAACTGTGGTATAAGTCTGACCTATTCAGGTCAAAAAGGTGAAACATTGTCAATAATAAATAACCGAGCAGCATAACACGAAAGAGTTATTTTTGTAACTCTTCAACAATGAATACGCTTTCCACTATAATCTAGCTGTCTAGCCATAGATTTGTCAATAATAAATACTAGGGCACCATAGCACGAAACAGTTCTATATTCCTAAATCACAGCGATATTTCGTCGTCGTTTGTCTAACCTATTCAGGCCAATAAACCCAAAGCATTTTCAATGATTTGTACCAGCACAAAAGAGTACACCAGTACAAAAGAGTACACATTACTAGCTCCTTCACAATTTGTACAGATAAAGAAGCTTAGTTAGAACTGTAGTATTGTCTGTCTGTCCTATTTAGTGCCTGACGTCAGAACTAGCGAATAGTCGACAGCAATGCGGTGTTGTATGAAAGTATACAAGTATAGTGAGCTAGTATAGTTACAGTTGAAGGCTGCATAAATATGATGAATGCTTTGATGCAGAATTTTACTGTGGACGGTTTAGAATGTTGAAGAATTCAGGAATTGAGTTATTTGGAGTAAAGTCCAGTGGAGTATGAGTTGGAATTCGGAATGCGCTATTCGTTCATGCAAACCGAGATAGGAATCTTTCAAGTAACGAGTGTCGTTTAAAATACGTCGAAGATGTTCTTTCTTGGTTGGATTTGGTTATTTAGCTGTTTGTCGTTTGTGTACTCTGATAAAATGATTCACGTTATTAGTAGCTACCACAGGTGTCCAAACATTGAGATGTCTGTGACTGACTTTTAGACGTGCATGATCAATTGTAAATCTCAAAATGACGGGGGTCATTTTGATGAATGAATTACCAGAGTGACAAATTCCCAAGCAGCATAGCGGCACATGCGGCATCAGTTTGCGCACAGCTGCGAACACATGTATATGTATGTGACATATAGGACATTACCAGACCTTTCAACTGTATTTTTACGGCCTATTCACCTATTGCATCGCACGTGCACCCATCGTGTTCTACCGTACTTGGCTGCTGACCCTCAACGACGCCTGGTTTGAGTATAAAGCAATAATTGTGTTTTACGTCTTGTCGTTTGGGCGTCGTATGGACGTTGTTGCAAAAGATTCAAACCTATGAAAGTAAAAACTAATGAAACTGAAGGCAGTGCGGTACTGCCTTCAGGGTTGTTTTCTACATAATTGCGAATATAAAACAAAAATCAATGTATAGCAGTGGAAATTGGGTATACGAACTCATATAGCTTTAGAAAATATTTGAGTTTGTAAAAGTATTATTTATTATATTTAAAACAACTTACTTACTTTTAAATAAATATTATTTATGGTTCAGCACGTCCACGTACATACATATAAATAAACCACCCCAAAATGTACCCCAAAATAATTCAGAACTTTACCTGCCAATAGCAATAGTTTTAGTTTCAGAACTTCTAAAAAACTTTTACGAATAACTTACGCATTAAGTAACAAGGTGACAGCTGCTGTATTTTGCACGTCGCATCGTTCCCGCGTTTTATTTGAACGGCGCCATCTTTGATATTACGTGATTTGCCTACTCATTTCTAAGTTTACTGTTTTGTCCGATTCTAGCGTTTGAATTGTAATTGACACTAGTTTCTAGTAAACGAGGTTTTACTGGTTTGACAAGCGGAGTTTTAGGGCACGTCTACATACATGGCAAAAAAAAAACTATTTTCTTTATCTCTCAAAATACAGTGCTATGTGGTGAATCCTGGATGATACAAAGAACAATTAAGTACTAAATCTTATTTTTTTTTCTATGACATCCAAATCTGTAATTCCGGTGTTTCCTATATGGAAGTCTACTACACTAGGTACACAATATGAAACCACAACCATTGTTACTAAAACAAGTCGAAATAACGCACCAAAACAAAAATTGTACACATAAAAGCCAGCTCAAGATCACGCAGTATAAGCTGACACGTAGCAAAACCAGGAACTAAAATTAAAATGTACTGATTTTGACATACAATATTAACAATCTGCCATAGAAAGCAGCGCCACCCCAAATTTCAAGTTACACTGGGCACCCAGTAGACTCATAAAAGTGGCGCCAAAAAAAAAGAATTGACCTCAAAAAAGCCGGTCAACAATGGCTCGTTTTCCAATCCCAAATGTGATTCAGTGTGGTCGCTGCTGATCCTTATAAGGGAGAAGTGACATCATACAGTGTGTGTCGAAATGGTGCCTGTGAAACATTGTTGAAAAAAAGTTTTCGAATGTCTGAACGACAACGGTTAGGCTATTTTGTTTTTGGTAAAGTTAAAGGTACAAACGTCATTGTTTTTGGTATTTATTGGGTTGGGTTACTCGCGTTCCATAACTGAAGTAAAGAAATAAAAATACGCGTCGACTCGAGAACCTCCTCCATTTTTATTGTCAGTTAACTGGTTTTTTTTTTAGTTTTACTGCCTCACTTACTTAATAATAGAAAATACTGATGCTTTTCAAATATTCGTAAAAGTTTCTAATTTGCTTCAACTCATATTTACGTCAACCGCAAAATTGAATTATAATGTTTATTGAATATGTCGCAGATGGATTGTAGAATTCGCTGTTTTACAAAACAACTTCGTTATGTAAAACACCTGAACAGCGGTTTTCCATAATTAATAAACTTGAACACGCAGAATTGCATAAACGTTTTGCATTTATGCAATGCAGTGAGTCAACGATTAGCGGTTTTGTAAAACAGCCTGAAATGAAACGTCAAATTGAAGATTTTAGTTCTAAATTTTGTCGCTCGTGGCTCTGTGTATCGTAATAACAATACTGACGTCCAAAACAGAAATAAATAAAACGAGTAATGCGAGTAAAAATGGCCTCAAATCAAGTGAAAACAGGGATTTTAAGGACAATATTAATTAAAAGTTATCAGAGTTTTATGAAAGACGCTCATTGTGACTGCAATTATACCATTCTGCATTACTTTACGTCTAAACGTCGGTAGCAGTTTTGTAAACCGTAGCGCAATGGCAATCCAGCTGAACGTTGTTCAGTTGTTTTACATAACGGAGCTGTTTTGTAAAACAACTAACATATAATCGCGACATATTCGCCAAAAATGTAAACAGATATTAGTTTATGGAAAAATAACTTTAATTCTAACACAATAAAGTTTAGTTTACGTTACAACTTCAAACATTTTTATAACTTTTCAAAAGTGCTAGTCAATCTGAAATCAACCTAATCTCTATTAAAATAAAGTTGATATTTGTGTAACTTGAAATAACTTCAATGTGAAACAAATAAAATTTGAAATTAGCGGTTTTGTAAAACAACGGATTCTACAATCCATCTACGATATATATATTGTTAAAATTATATTTAACGTGTGCCCAGAGTCTATTAATAAATGACTTACTTGACTGACTTTTTACTTACTTAAGTCGTTTTTTTTATTTTGTTTCAGGTATTTAAATATTCACAAAGGAGTTATGATCATCAAGCTGTTTATGCTGTTTAGCTGTTTGTTGTTTACAGGGAGTACTTTATTAGTAATTGGGTTAGTAGAAAAAGTGTATGGTCCAAGAAAAAATAAACTTAATTATAGCTGACAAAATGCATTGGTCATTGCGATTAAGAGCGTACAACAGGATAAGGGTGAAATGAATCAGACATGTAATTTACGAATAAAAAACTAATTAAGTATGCATAAATATTTATTAAAATAAACTCGGGGTCGACACTGTCAACGGAACACGTAGTTGTTCAAGCATTTAGAGGAAGCCTCCTTGGTTGTACTGCTGGCCGTAACCCGCGCCGCCGGCTCCGTAGTTGTTTTGGCCGTAGAGGCTGTGGCCTCCCCCGCCGGCCTGCATAGCGCCTCCCATCGCGTGGCCAGAGGACTGGTGGTGATGGGTCTCCTGAGAACGAGGAAATAGGATTAATATGACATTGTACGTTCTAGGAGACAACAATGTTATAAAAATGGTAGTACTTAACAACATCCGGAAGCTGACCCCGACATATGGGAAAAGGCTAGGCAGATGTGTAACACATTCTAGGATACAATTTTGTATGTGCAGTCTGCCTATGAAACCCTGGATCATACTCAGAACCATGCTATATTTTATTATGCGATGCAAATGACGTTGAGTAAAGTAATGCGTCAACGCAAAACAAGTGAAAGAGATACCCATATTAATTGATATGAAAGTCAATAAATGTAGCAGAGGTCAGAAGTGGTCCACGTTTTCCTAAGGCGATTGATTATATCAATCATACTGATAAGCTGTGTCATTAACTTAATAGTTTTAAGTAAACACCTGATCAAAATCGCTTTCCTGGTGACCCATGCTGTGGCCAACGTCGAGGGCGCCTCCGCCATACCCGCTGTTGCCATAGCCGCTGCTTCCACCAAGGTAGCCGGAGTTTCCGTAACCGCCACCACCCGCGTATCCTCCGCCCAGGCCTCCCAGGCCAATACCAGAACCAAGTCCTCCGAGGCCTATTCCACCCCCGATACCACCGAGACCTGGAAGAAATTGAGAACGTCTTAATTTATAGAAAAGGCAATTATTAACACCAGTACTATTTTATGTCTCTCTATCGCTCAAAGGTTTACTGGGAATCGATTTTAAGTTTGAATTATAACTAAAGATACAGCAGTTTTAGCGGCTAGTAAGTAGTAGGTCATTATTTTGAAAGTTGAAAGAATTAGAAGACCACATATAGTATCTGAATTCGATAAAGAATAGTACAAATATGATTAAGGCAACTGTCATGTTTTGCAGTGACCACAGTCCACGTATAATGATTCTGCAGAAAATCCCATTCTGTTAAAAAAAAACCTGTCAAGTGCGAGTAGGACTTGCGCAACGAGGTTCCCGTACAAATTTGTAGGTATGTAACTACAAATTCACGGTTTTCGGTTTTTTTTCCTTTCCTTGTGCTACGCCATTGCTTCTTGCCAAATTTCATGATTCTAGGTCAACGGGAAGTACCCTATAGGTTTTGATTCCCTTGCGAGTGTCAAAATATTTGCGCGAAAAACGGAACATAAACGCCCGTATCTTTAGATTACGTTGACTTATAAGTTTGATTTTTTCACTACTTCTAGGGATTGCAGCCTTGAGTATTTGATATTTATTTCAATTTGATAACTCCACGCGTTCCTGAGAAAAAGGGTCTTGACAGACGGAAATCGAAGTGATCTTATAAGGGTTCCGTTTTTACTTTTGAAGTACGAAACTTTAAAAATCGTCACTACAGACATCATAAGTTTTAGTTAAAGAAGAATAAGTTTATTACATACCTCCTTCAATACCGAGTCCAGCTCCGAGCCCACCGATCCCACTCCCGAGTCCGGCACCGATCCCACCCCCGAGTCCGGGACCGATCCCGCCGAGCCCGAGCCCACCGAAAGGCTTGGCCTGGACCGCGGCCACGATGGTCAAAGCTGCAATAATCTGGTGAAAGGAATAAATAATTAATTAAAACTCTTAGCAGGAAATGATTAGGTGGAAAAAATAAACATAATAACATGCCTATTGACATATTTACTAACACGAGCTAAAATTGTGCTCCAAATGAATTAACTGGAGACAAAGAAACGATATTCAAGATGACGGAAATGATACTAAATGAATACAGGGAAATTAATCCAATAGGCAAATCTAAAAATAAGACCAAGATTTTTATAAGACTAAGAGAAGCTACAGAAGACATCATAATTGGAAAGTTGAAGTAAACCTTCAACTTTCCAATTATGATGTCTTCTGTGTGAAAGGCGACGAATAAAAGATTTTCGGTAAGTCGGATAGCTGAAGGCAACTCACCATGCACTTCATTGTCACTATTGTATCGCAGCTGTTTACACAATGAAACTACGACACACTTATCTTATATACCTGTACTTATATCAAAATCTAATTACTAATTAACGAGGTCTTAACGACCCGGCCTGACGACCGTAGTAGGTAATGCGCTCAACTTTAGGGAATTTTGTGGCAAACGCGTTTTTTTACTAAAACCCTAATCGATGTGGTTTCCCAAATTATGTAGTTATACTGGAAATCGTGACGTTGCATCTGACCGCCATTTGAAATTGATGTTTTTGTAGTTGTTACGTAGAAGCAGTTGTTAAGTGTCTGTCTTCTGTGGTGGTTAGTTTCTAAGTCGAGTTAGATATTTGAATGTCCTAGTGCTCGTAGGTGATACTTTAAGTGTAGAAGTTAGTGTGTGTATTTCATAAATTTTAGAACCGTATGTGAATCCTGATACGGAACATATAGTTTGATTAAATGTTTGCATGGCACACGATTTACGAACGAAAAAAATAATAATCACGTATCTCCAAATAAATTGCAATAGTAACATCTTGGTGATGATGATAAAATCCAAAAATCAAAGTCAAGATATTTTATTTCACATAAACCTACATGGGCACTTATCAAACATCAGAAGCTAGGTGCACGGTTCCAATTGGTCGTTTCCTATGGAGAAGAGCCGGCAACAAACTCCACGGTTACTCTTTTAATAATTATTGGCTTTTACAATGTTTTCAAATTACAGTCGGTATGGGAGGACAGCGTAGGCCTGTCAACAAGTACCAGGCACTTGATAAAATAAAAAAGGGCTGCAATTCTAAAGTTTATAACGCCTACAAAGTCCTCACATTTACAAAACATAAAATAATCTATCAGAAGGATAAATAAAATATAAAAGCCTATTAAAACCAATTGATATGGTTGCCATAATATTGAGTTGAAAGTAGTAGAAGTAGAATTGTCTGTATGTAATGTCAAATAATTAAAGATTAAGTCAAAAAAGTATATAAAAAATAAACACCGTAATTTATAAGCCTGCAGTTAGTTATGCTTATCAGCCACGTTTACTAGTGAACTTTATTCAGCCAATTATGGAAGTACGGTATCGCTAAACATAGACGTCCAAAGCTACTATACTTCTAAAATATCTCCATAAAACTCTATTGTCCATTTCCCCATACAAATTCACAAGAGCCTTTAGAAAAATTCTTAAATAAATAAGCAAGCATTAATTGAACGACAGGCTCCATTCTATGGGGAATACAGCGGATTTCTTTGCTGATATTAATTAAGCCGGGACAGGCCGCCATCATTGAATTCCTGTCTAATGAATAGGTAACGAGACTGCCTGGTCCGCTAAGGCCAAGGGATTTACTCACTGGATAAATTGTACGAGAATTTTATAGAGAATTCTTAGACTAGACTGCTTGGCTATGTAAACGGGATTTCTTTTAAAAGAGTTACTATTCTTTTCCTTAACCTTTCTTCTTCCAAGGAAACTATCTTGCTGGCTATATTATTATTCTCCTCGTAATATAACCATACTTACCTCGTAATATACTTACTTATACATACCCACCTAACCATAACTTTTCAAAAGTAAACCATTTGTAATTTAAATAAAAGATATTGTGTGTTTGATTTGATTACCACTTTATTGTTTCTGGCTAGCTAGCAAAGACAAGTTGTCTTTAGAGATATATTTTCAGGTGAATTCCAATTCTGGATATAAACCAGTATTATTCAGATTATCCTAATTACCTAGTCAGTTTGTGTACCAAGATTTGCACATCTGGACCGTTCCCTTATCTCCAACAAATTATTCGAGTCCTGTATCGTCCCACTGCTTCTCATGACCTTCAAAATCTTGAATGTTCTGGAAATCCACTTATCTAGATTTTGACACCCACGTTCAGAAACTACGTAGTTTTTTAGACATATAGGTTAACTTCATGTCCTCTCTAATGACGTTATTAACTAGTATTTCTGTCCTCTTGTGATGCAAATATACGCAAATATTGGCACGTATGATACTATTTCTGTCCAACTTTGAGTTTGTGAAGCGATTATGGTGTTGGATTGTGGAACTGTCGTAGTTTTCATTGGATTAATGCTTAGTACAATTTGAATGGTAAGTTCTTTTGAAGTTAATACAATTTGACAAGCTCTTTGAATATTGTCTTATACTATTATCGACACTAGGTAGGTAGAATTGGTATAGGTACTGGTACATCTATATGGGTACACCTGCATGTAGAAAAAAGACATCAGGTTTTGGGCAGATGGATTTTTGTCAGCAGTGATATTATTACTGGATAATAGGCTACCTTACGTAAGGTAGGACGCTCTTAGGCTAGGTGGAGCGACAATCTCGTACTAGTAGCAGCTGGATGAGAGTTGCCGAAGATCAAGTACCTAGAGTGGCAGAAGATTGGAAATGCCTGTGTCCAGAACTGGACTGCCATAGGATGATGATGAGGGCGATTGGGTATTCGATAGTTGCCATCGGATGAGATAGCTAGGTAACCATCGCGGGTAGAACCTGGATGAGGCTGGCACAGGAGCGTGCGGCTTGGTGCAACAGAAGAGAGAACTATGCTCAGCAGTGGGTGGAGTCGGCTGTGGATGACGCGCGTGATGAGGACGTGCATATAGGATACGTTTTAACCCGATATTCCCACGGGATTGAAACTTATGCGGTTGAAACCGCGGGGCGCAGCTAGTCAGTCTATATTGTTCCCACTGCTGGGACACAGCCCTTCTCTCTGAGGGAGTGGATTTGATCTTAAGTGCTTTTAACGCAACTAAACCACGACTTTAGACCTGCTTAATCGTCGCTACTACAACATCGTAAAAGAACGTTTGTGTAACTGTCATTGCGTAATGTAAACTACTGTTCGTCATATAAACAAAAGTAGCGCTATATATTCATCAGCGGTTGATTCAATTAACTGTAGTAACCTTGACTGTTTGTTTACATTGAATCTATCTCACGTTGTGTGTACCATTAAGGGCTTGCATGAGTCAGGAGCAGAAATAGACGTTGTTGATGGTAAATTAATGAAAATAATAAAAGCTATGGTTGAAGTGAAGGATGTTAAGTCTAAGAACAGTTTATAAAATTTCAAAGAATACAAGGATTTTATTTAAATTACAAGCTAATAGTAACTAAAAACTGCAAAGGAGCATCTATAATTTGGGCAGCATGCGAACAATCCGATATTATCGAAACATTCTTGCAATCATACATACTCACGCCTTCTTCCTATGGGTTAGGCAGAAACTACAGAACGCCACCTGCTACAATCCTTAAATACTCATTTTACCATCGTCTTGTAATCATTGTTTTTATAAACATCAGCACCATGGGTAGTATTGCAAGTTCTTCTGCAAGTTGCAGGTGCAGTTCTTGCAAACTTCTATTTTATGTCCATCTAGATTTCTCCTATCTCCACGTTTGAATTATGACGACTTATAACTTCTTGCACTTTGTAGGTTTTTACTTAACACAACTCTTTAGAGAGAGATTTCAAATTCTAGGTACCTATTAAATTTTCCTACCTTGAAGTTTTCAATAACAACAAATGCCTATTTTCCGAGGTGAGCAGTTGAACATTTAAACTCACATACACACACAGCCAGACCCGGAACAACTACCTGTAGGCAATACAAATATTTGTTCCGTGCGGGAATCGAACCCGCGACACGCAGCGCAGCAGTCGATCGCTCAGCCACTGCGCGCCAAGCGTGTCGTCAAAAAAATCTATTTATTATTCTACGTTGTATGTTTATGCAACAAAGATCGTTGACACGTTTATGTAAATATATTTAGTAAGAATCCACCAACACACGTGGTCCCACTCAAGAAATTTACCATGCGACCAAAAATGTTCGTCTAGAAATGTGGGTCAATCGAAAATGATCGTTAATTACTGGGTGTTAAAGATCTTATTAGATGTGAGACATGATAAGTAGCACAAATATTGTCGATCAGACTGGAATGAGCTTGAATCGTTGGAAATAAGGATTATTTTAGTATGGCAGTGATATTTCAAGTGCGTATTTACTTCCATTTTTTCCTGTCATAAGTTTATGTTTAATTTTCCTGTTGGTAACCGAAATTGAGTGTGTGATTTGTGCATATTATTATTGGATAAATCTTATTTGTAGATTGGCACAAAATAAATTCGCCACAAACGGATGAATCATCTCTTCATTCTCTTCAAAACTACGCAACACAATCTCGCCTATCAGTCTGGCGTGCATTGTACAATCAACTAGTATTCTTTTAATGGAACCATTAAACACTAATTGTGTCGGTAATTTATCAGTAGATTACCTTGTAATTGTGAGAGAACCAGATGATATTATTTTACAATTAGAGATAACTAACGCGGTACATTAGCAAACTACTGATAAGCAAAGGTAGCACCACAACTACTGCATTATAATGATAGCGTCAAATACCCATTATTTAAATATATGTATCTATATATGAGTTAAGAATTTGAGATAATTTTCAAGTTATGGAACATGAAACTAAATGTCATACTTACTGGTTACTTAACAAAGTTCAAATTCCATTGCAACCAATAAGTTATTAGGATCTTTTTGGTACAAATGGTCACTCAAAAATCAACTTAGAATACATTTCACTAAAGCAAATTAAGTGGCGATGGAATGTAAATTACATGAGATTGTGAACACTGCTATAGTTATGTAGACATGTCGGGAGATCTAGCAACAGTCTGTGTTCCCTGATAGAGTGTACAAGGGTCTTAGCGCCTGAATGACATTGACAGGGGCGTTGTTGGTAAACATTTGTGAAATTGTATTGCAAATATAAGATGGCGGCGTTAGTTCCCATTCTGGAAACGCGCATAAAGGACCTTATACATAAAACCTGTCAACCATCAAATCAGTGAAAAAGTATCCACTGAGTACGCTTGTTTCATCGTAGATCTCATCCATCGTTTGACGAGTTTAAGGACAAGAAGACCTCTCTTGTCCTCAAACTCGTCTGATATCTTTATTTATTAAAAAAACTTTCTGTTATCACCAATCCGTTTTCTTAAGGCATTGACTGCCACCGCGGTCACCAGTGTCCGCCAACAATAGATTTTCTATTGTGTGCTGTCTGGCAGTCAACGTGTTAAGGCAATATTCATACCACCAAAAATTAGCTAAACGTGATACAAACCACAACAAAGAGGATCGCAGGCTGGATTCTTAGACAAAAACAAAGTAACACAATAATAAGAGAACGTAGACGAACATTTGTAGAATAACGTTTGTCTTTTTTAACAACTATTGAATTTACAGTAAAAACGTAAATCCAGAACAAAATTAAAGGTGGCGATAAAAGGGGAAATAAATAAACGTTTCCCCGTGTTTTCTAGTGCAGTGGTAGTGTTAGTACGCATTCGTGTCTAGTAGAGGTTCACCATGAGGTAGAATCACTAATCAAAGAGCAGAAGGTTTACTTCAAGACCATGGGATGAAGAACCAATGCGTTACTTAGGATAAAAGGACTTGGTCTCAAAATCAAGAGCCAGTTAGCAACGCAATCACCATTGTTTATTTTTGCTGCTAAGCAGCGTTGATATGTTTTCTTGAAGGGAGTTTTATGATAATTATAGGCACTTGAAATCTATCAATTTCTTCAGAGATAAAGATCATAGAGATTGGCAACACACTTGTGACGGTTTTGGTATTGCAGCAACTAATGAGGTGGCATTGACCAGGACCACTTACCATCACATGAGACGTCTGCTTGTTTGAACACACAACAACATTAGAAACTACATTTAATGTATTGTGTTCATTGTACACATTATTTAACGGTCCTTCGCTTGCAAGGTCTACATTATTAAACAACTTACTGAACAAGTTAGGCTTTTCAAAGTACTCCTGTCACTCTTTCATTAGGCTTTTTGTTCCAAACTAATTCCATACAAAGTAAAATATAGGTGGCTTTTTACAAATTTTTAGCCAAATGTCTAGTTACATGTTACGCTTTTTATTTTGTGATCTGGCAACTTTCAACTATAGTGTTCCGCCTCTATGTTGCAGGCTCGATGCAACATTCAATATTTACAAAGCTTAAAAACCGATAGCTGAATCCCCCATCCCAAAAATACTTGGAATCCAAATAGCAATATCGTATCGCACCTGTGTGAATATTGACAGCCTTTACAAAAAAATTTTTGCTCTTTTTTCCATTAAAACGAACCACGTTGTAGATTGGAAATTCTGCTGGTTTTAATTTAATGTGGCGAACATTCTCTGCTCGTGGTGAGTGCGGAGGTAGAGCAAACTTAATTACTACCCGCGCGTTATCTCGTTCTTTTAGATGTACCCTCTTTTCTGGTGCCTTTATAAGCGTGGCACCTTTACTTGCCTTTACTGCAGTATGTGGTACAGGTTTCTTTATCCTACTGTAGTGACTCAGTGACAAACTTGACTGAAATTGAGTTTTGGAAGGCTCTGAAAAGTTGTATAGACAACCTGACGAAAACCACAGGCAGTTTTTGTAGGTAAGAAGCATTGTAGAAATCAATTCAAGAAACCCAGTGGTAGTTCTAGCTTTAATTATGATAGTAAGTTTAACGAGTCACAAAAATACTTTAGGTACCTATACGTTTGTGTGTAGTATCCTGGAATAATATACATTACAGACACAACATTTTGAAGGTACGCTATTCAGTCCCCGGCACATTCGCCGTGTGCAAACATTTCCTGCAGCTGAAAATTGGCCAGTCGGCTGGAATGTCACCGATAATAGTTTTCTATTCTTGTCTGGCGATATGCAGGGTAGCAAACAAGATTCGGTGCACGTTTTTCTCAGAGAAAAAAAATGTAATTACAACCTCAAACCGAAACGCAGGAACTACTTGGCGGCTTGAATAGGTTTGATGGTAGTACTTTCCCAGATAAGCTCCTTCACAAAGCGCTCAACTAGGTATAACAAATTTTCACCGAACTCTGAATATATACAATGCCACTTTTTCAGCTTTGATGTTATAGAAAATCTAGCCAATTAGCTTTGTTTCGCTATAACGACAGTTGATTTGTGAGTGTATGCTGTGCGAGCGAAATAGATGCGAGGGTGTGAGTAAGAGAGTTGCCACCCCCACCCCTCGGCGCCGGTCGGTAGTACATCTCTCCGCCACCCAAGCGCCATCCGAGCGTCATCGCGTCAGTTACAGATAGTAGATGGAACGCTTCGGACGTCTCCGGTCTCCATCTAGCGTCTGTAATTTTCCAAAAATCTTGTTTAGAAAGATACGGAATATTTCTTACATTTGTGATTATTGTTGTCATGTAAACGGTTACGGGTTTCTAGATTACCAGGTGTATTCAGGTTTTTCTTAACCTCTTGAGACTTCGTCGTAAATTTTAGAGTAATTTCGTTAATCCCGCTAACTGGAAAATACTCCATTTAAAAACCAAAACTGCAACATCAAAAATCAATCGCGTCGTCCATTATGGTCGAAAATTAATAACTGTCCGGCTACCCTGATGAATCTCTCCGCGTCCCTCTTCCTCCCTCGCCCTCCTCACCTCTCCCCATAGACTCAATGACGGCGCCCTTTTGCGGCGGGCACGTCAGTACCTTACCTGATGAGGTACCGATCAGACGCATCGGCACCGCATCTGGTATGGTAACAAACAAAGAACATGTAGACACATACGCAGACGTAGGTTATGCCTGTGAGTGTGATGTGTAGACATTTAGGTCTACGTATAGTAGGTAGGGGTGTCGTATGTCTACATTTTGGTTAGTTTGTAGTTCTGCTTTTGGGATAAGGGGATGCTGACATTTAATAATGATTTTCACTTATCGCTAATGTTTGAAACGATCATTGCCGTGACGGCTTAACAGATTGGATTGGCAATTAGGAATATAGAGTTTGAAGTCTGGAAAAGCCCGGTTCATTAAATATTCAGTGGGAACATTTCTTGAGACAACTTTTTTTTTAAAGCAATTGAAGAAACTTTTATTCCTGTAGGTTTAAGGAAGTTTTGTAGAACTTAGCATTCGTTTGAATCTCAAATCTTTTATCGAAGAAACTGAAAATAGAGTACGTCTTTTTCATTTGCGGTACTTGGCCTCTTTTTCATATTAACGTTTTCCTTATGTTCTATTTGCAATTGCACAGTTATAGTACACTAGTACACTACATAGAGTAGATAGAGTACTACTTCAGACCCTTGAGAAGTTGCAGTGGAAGTTTTGGTGATTAACCCAATTAGGTGCACTGAATTTTGCATCATATAAAGACCGCTTAGTAGTTTACTAACTAAACGACTACTCCACTATAATAATACAAGCTTACTGCAACTTCAATTTAAACCAACCACTTCACACAAAAAGCAACTTTAACCACTAAACTCAAGATTCATTATCGCTCAACGGCAAGAAAAAAATGCTAAGAACATTTTTGAGAGCACTTTCCAAGGGTACTCGTCATTTACACAGTTTTAAAGGGAGAGTTCGTCCCGGGGCTGAAATTAACACCCCCAAATACATGGATCACGACGGGCCTTTGATAACGAACATTTTTAATTGGTCCCTTTGCATGTAATCCTGTGCTGTGAACTGCTGTGCATGTTTATATTCGGTGTTTTCATGTCAAGCGGGATTTTTATAGCTCTTTGGAGCAGGTGGGATGTGCTCAGCGAAATATGGATGGTTAAATCTGAGTGGAGTATTTTTTCTGGGGTGCCATAAATTGGGAAACTTCCCCAATTTACGACCTGAATAAACCAACTGCATTTTTGTGTCTAGTCCTGAAAAAAAAAGTGATAAAAGTAGTATTGCTGACAAATTGGAAATTTTAATGAATTGGTTTGATTTTCAAGTTTGATTTTTTCGAGATTACTTATGTAGTTTTTTCGCTGTGTGTAGGCACGGTCGTCAGTGTTGTATATGGACTATGCACTATGGAAGCTTGTTGACGGACACGTTGTTACTACAGCGCGGTTTATACGCCGTACCGTAAAGAAACCGTGCCCTGTAGCCTTAGATGTACATTTAAGTTACACGTAGAGGTTGTTTAAAAAAAAACAATCGACCTTCTTTCCCTACTATGTTGGGGACGGCTTCCAGTGTAACCCTATGCAGCTGAATACCAGTATTTTACTTGGAGCGACTGCCTATCTGACCTCCGCAGGAGGTGTGGTTTAATACACCCTAAATTAAACTTCTACGATCACTTTTATTTCATAAATATTTGAGCTAAAACTAAACTTGGGCCATAACGTTTTACAAAGCGGTCCTAATTAACTGTCATTAGGGACATTAGGAGCATTTTCGCTCAGTTCACGAACTCATTATTATTGCCAAACTTCTGTCGTTCTGTCAAACAACTCTGTTTAGTTTATCGACTTCTTAATTATTGATGTAACTTTTACGAATTTGTTTTTCTTTGGAGATTTATTGACAGTTTTGTTTACTGTAATAAGTAGGTAGTGGAAGTTTTTCTCGTCAGTCGCCTAATAATTAATTTAATTACCTAAGTAGGTATGGCTCTTTCGCCAAGAACCTAAATTGCTACTTCTTCTTTGTGTTAATGAGTTCCCAGAATGCAGCGTTTTACTCTTTCCTATGTCTAGAATTTTCGTGAGAATTTCGAATTGCGGTCTTGTAAATACAGAACCCTAAGTTACTTTAAGTTGGTTAACATAATTATTCTAGTTATATGTCGAGTTTCTAATAAGTGAAAAAATTACAATCATAATAAATGTATTTTATTATGATTGTAATTTTTCGCATAATCAACCTACAATGTTCCCACTGCTGGGACACAGGCCTCCTCTCTGTGAGAGGGAATGGCCGTAATCCACCTCGCGGGCCCAGTGCGGGTTAGTGCATGTCACATGTCTTCGAATTGTCGGTTCTAGGGCATTCCGGTTTCCTCACGCTTTCCTTCACCGCTCTGAGTGCAAATAAAATAATATTCTTAAAATATAAAGTTTTTTTTTTAGTTTTTTTGTATTTTCTTCCACTTTATTCCAAAATGGCTCGTTTGTTTTGATACGAGGGCGGAGTGATAAGGCTGGTAAAAATTAAACAAGGACTCAGCTTTATTGAATTATTATTATTTATTTTTCAACGTAGTTTCCTTGTAACTCAATGCACCTCATCCAGCGTTTCTCTAGCTTTTCGATCCCTTCCATAAAGTACGACTTAGGTAACCCTTCGACCGACATTGGTTTCGTGCATGATCTCTTCGTTGGAGCCTAATCTTTTCCCAACAAGCCATTTTTTTAAATTCGGAAACAGAAAATAGTCGCAAGGGTCCAAATCTGGCGAATACGGTGGGTGAAAAAGCAACTCATACCGCAACTCATGAAGTTTGGCATGGCAATCGCGCAGGTGTACACTCATGCGTTGTCTTGGCGGAAGAGGATTTTCTTCTTAGCCAAATACGGTCGTTTTTCACGCAAAATTTTACGATTCATTCACGATAAAACTGCTTTGGCCTTCTTTGGAGCTGGTTCGCCGATAGCAATCCACTGTTCCGATTGTTGCTTGGTTTCTGGGGTATGGTGGTGGATCCATGTTTCGTTTACTGTTATAAAACGACGCAAAAAATCGGTTTCATCCCGATAAAACAACGCCAAACCTGCCTCCGAAGTGGTGACACGCATGCGTCGTTGATCAACAGTCAGTAAACGCGGCACCCATCGCGCGGATCGCTTCGTCATATCCAAATGTTGGTGTAAGATATTGCGAACACGTTCGTCTGAGATGCCTACTATCTCGACTATCTCCCTCACATTTACTTCGGTCGTTCAACACTATATCGTGGATTTTAGCGATCATCTCTGGAGTAGTGACCTCAACTGGGCGTCCTGGACGCACAGCATCACTTGTGCTTGTACGACCCCAGCGAAAATCGTTGAACCACTTATGAATCATTTTAATCCACGGAGCAGAGTCCCCACAATATTATATGTCAAGTTTTTGTTTCGTTTCCGTTATTGTTTTTTTGCGCAAAAAATAATGTTTAGGTAATCACGGCACGAAATTCACTTTTCCCCATCTTTGCAAAAACGTGTTCAGTTGTTTTTCTTTAATGGCTGTCAAAAAAAAAACTAACCGGCAGTACTGGCTGAAAATTTTAATTTAGTCCTTCATCAAAGAGTTGTGAACAAGGAGGTTCCATGCAATTTGCGATCATTTTATTCCAAAATAGATTTTTACCAGACTTATCACTCCGCCCTCGTATCATTACACTGCACACCGCTATCATTACAAACTGTTCTGCGGAGTGTTCAGGGCTGAAGAGTGTATAACAACACTGTTGGATCGTCTAAGCAGCGCAGCCATTAGCGGCATCGATCTAAGCTATTGGTTTACTTAGGGTGAGGTGTCAGTGCGAGCGGTTAGCGGGCAAGATCAAAGTTTTAAATCCCTTAGTTATGCCCTCACCGTACTTAGTCACGCGAAAAAGTGTCCCTTCTGAGAATATTGAGCTCACACATTATTAAATAGCGTTTCCATGACAACCAAGTCAAATCACTGCGTCATTGTGTGTCAAAACGAAAAAGTAACGTGACTATTTCACGATTTAAATCTTTGGGCGAGATCATAAGAAGGATCATAAACAACTGACAGTTGGTCCACTACCAACTATGCCTCGTTGCTCTACTAGAGCCACTAGATCTGCAAGCGCGACTGCAGCTGAGTATGTGGTCGGGCAGTGTTGTAGGGCTTTTTTAGGGATGTCTCCGTAGCCCGGAGTTTATATTAGTGCCCGGTTAGTTGGCAATAGGCTTGCTTCCTATTATAATATTCAAAATCAAATTATATTTGGACTTGAAGTATAACTGGCGAAATGTGGGTGAACACTTCTGCATATCGTTTCAGGGATTACAGGCGTTTCAGGATTAATGTTTAATACTTCCAGTGTGCCAAAAGAAAACAGTTTATATGTAAGTAGGAACCTACCTAATGGAAAGTGGGCTTAATAAGAAAATTGCGTGTCAGTTGGTACTTAGGTAGTAGTAATTGCAGGGACGAAATACATTGGTTTGTAATGAGAAATTTTGCCAAAGGATCCCGCAGTATTGTACAGCTTTTCTATTTGTTAAGTCCTATTAACTCAGTTTCTCTTTTGCTTTATTAATTTGATTGCATTTGCTAGTTGTATTCAACTTAGTTATGAAAAATTTACACTTGACTCAGTCTCTTGAGAAATTATGGAGTAAGACCAGTCAACTAATTAGTCTCTGTGGATAAGCATGTAATTTTATTATTATTCTTTACTACAAAAACTAAATCTTCTTTTCTTCGTAAACTAAACTTTTTTTTAGAAAAACAGTAACACGGTGTCCTGCGTGAGCGACGAATACGACACGACGCGACGCTGCGAACGCGACGAACGCGATCAACTCAACGGCATACCCTACTTGCGGCCTATATGACAGTCTGCGGCGAGACGCGACGTAACGCGTACTTGTTTTGAGGGCGACCAGACGCGTCACTTCAACTTTCGAGCAAAATTATACTGTACTTCTCCATGATTCGAGAAGTAATGACCAAAATCACGTAGGACACTTGTCGCGTGTAGCATCGCGTCGCATTACGTCGCGTCGTGTTGCGTCGCGTCGCGTCGTGTTGCGTCGCGTCGCGTCGTATTCGTCGCTCACGCAGGACACCGCGTAAGGGTCAGTTCACACCGAGACGCGACGCGACGCGACGCGACGCTGCGCGCACACTTTAAAAGAGTGACTCAAAATATACTTTATTTTCTACACGAAAAGGTACACATTGCATTGTGAGAGTTCAGAATACGTTGCGCCGTGCAGCTCTCTCTCTCTTTTAAAGTGTGCGCGCAGCGTCGCGTCGCGTCGCGTCTCGGTGTGAACTGACCCTTAGTCAGAAAGATGAAGCTAGTTGGCCATTCCAAAGCGTAGTAGGTAAGTACCTATGGAGAAGAACGGGCAAGAAACTCCTCGGATACATCATTCATGTTGAAATTATACCTACATTGAGAACGACAGGTAACTGACCAGTAACTGGTTGTTAAGATCAATTAGGAAGTCGTTCCATGTAAAACACTGGTATTCAGTTGCGTGCTGTTAGACTGAAAACCGACCCCAACACAGTTAGGCAGGCAGATGATTTGATTGGTAATTACTAAGTTGTCATCTGAATTTCTATATCTCCATCCGCTAAGTTAATCGCTCCGCTAGCAGTGTGACCCAACGTTTTTAAGACGACTGCGCTGTCATTATCGAGATTCATTTTCCTCTGAGAGCGCTGAAATTCAGCTGAAATATTACGATAGTATTTTTATTGTGGACACTTGTAATCTACAGTGTTGCACAAACAATGTCAACTCCACACGATTCTTAAGTAAATAATTACATACTTGAACGTGAGCTTTTGGTGTGGTATTTCTTTTTTAAATCGTTGCCTTTTTAAACGCTATTTTTTTTTTATTTTAGACATTTCAAAATTTTAATAATCGTTCTTCAGAAGACAAAAGTAAGCATTTTATTATTAAAATGTTTCAACAAGTTTTCATTTTTTATTTACTTTTGATGTTGACTGCACGACATTGGGAGTTTATTTTATTTTAATAACATTTGCTCACGAAAATTAATTAATTTAAATCATAATTAGTATTTTTTTTAAAGAAAACAAGTGGAGTTCGACTCGCAATATCTTAACGCTACTTGCATATTTATTTCAAATACTTTTGTAAAAAAACAAGAGAGCTCTTTCTTGTATCATCATCATCATCATCAGCCTGCAGCTGTCCACTGCAGGACATAGGCCTCTATTCTTGTATAGGAGGACTTCATTTTTAGCTTTATTTTATTATTTGTTGTTATAGCGGCCATAGTTCACAATCTGTGAACATTTCAAGTGTCTACCTATTACGGTTCATAAATACAGCCCTGTCTCAGACGGATGGACACCCGAGCCTTAGTAATAGGGTCCCGTTGGCACCCTAAAAAGTATACCAATATATCTTTGTACTGTTTTAGGCTCGCTTAATATTATTTATCTACTCTGTGAAGACAGAGCGGTCGCTACGATCATTGGGTTTCATCTCGTTTGCTGAATTTCAGCCACAATATATTGCGGCCATATTTTTACGAGCCATTGTTTTTATTGCCCTCTTGTAGATACACCATCTTATCTCTTATTGTATGTCTGTCATTGTTGGTTCAATGTCACAATATATTAGGTATACTAACTACTTCGTACATTACATACTTCAATATATTTTATGTCAGTTTTGTTTTACCTAGTTTATTTCTGGAAATCCTTGTATACTTTTACAAAACACTAATTAATAATGTGATGCATGAAACAGTCCATTTACATTTCTTCCATCGAATAAAACCGAACGCCTGCCAGAAAGATCATAGCAAGCCTACACGTTACATCGAATAGAGAATGGAGTAACCGCAGGCGCTCACAGAACGACAGGTTTAGTATAAGAAATCTGTGGCTTGTTTTAATTAAACACATTTCCAAGTTGCTTACGGGACCAAAATTGATAGTTAAGTTATACTGGTTTACAGTTAAATGCCTGTTAAATGACTCAGATCTTATTTTAAATGAACTGAACTTGGCTAGAGTGGCTTGAATGTTTTATGCATTTCTTAAATTTTTTTTATTGCTCTTCACCTCGGTCTCGCCTGAAACTCGCCTCTTAACATAACATCACGCCACCTATACACCCACATTTCGCTAGTTATGTTTAGTACCATGTAATAGGAGACGAGCCTATTGCTGTCAACCGGGCAGACTCCTGGCTGCTACTGAGAAATTAGAAAACCCAGTAACACTTCACCCAAGCCGGGAGTCAAACACACGTCGACTACGAGGCAGGTCACGGATGTAGGGATCTCCCTGATGGATTCAATTGTTAGAGATAACCATAATCCTTCAGATAAATTAAAGTTGAGATGGCCATTGTGTAGTCATTTAGATACCTACCGATAGCAAGGGCAGTAAGACCAAGTTAAAGAAAATATACCCAAAATCTTTTAATTACTACAGCACAGGGGGTCAAAGGCCGAAAAGTAATTATTCAAGAACCAACAAACACGAATACCAATTGTAGTTTCTCGCCCTTTTAATTATACGAAGCCTTAAGTGCTATCCGTCCTTAACGGCACGCAATCGTTCAACTACGCACGTTCCGCACAAGTGTAAATGAACCTTTTATGTGACTATCAACCCGTAAGGGGTGTATGAAGTGTTCAGAGTTATTCGATTATTAGGGAAACATAGAATATGTAGTAGGCACTTAGGGGTTTATTCATGAACGACGATTTAAGTTAAGTGAAAAATTTATGGTTAAACAGTTGTTAATCACTACTTAACTTTAAGCAACGTTTATGAATAAAGTGAATGTCGTTAAGTTTTTATCAAGCAGTTTTGTGTCATGGTTTTTATGTGTTTTAAGTTAAACCAGGGTCGTTTAAGATATATGCTTATGCTGAGTTTTTACTAATAATATTTAGATATGTACAGTCATGTACAAAATATATATCTGAGTGTATAGTAATAAAAAAATAATTTTATCTTAGTAAATTACTATTTACTTGTTTTCTATCATGTTTCGTGATTGATAACACTACAAAAACTTTCTTAATTTTCTCCCGAAAAGACGCTGAAGTCTTTCATCTAACTAAACAATATCATTAAATAAATGCTCTCATTACCCTTTATTTCCCTCATCAGACAAACCGTAAGGTCCAGCCATTTTGCTACAATCAGATAAACCGTGACAAAGTACAGTCGGTTCCTCTGATAGTTTACCCACATTTGTGCCCGCAATCTGAGGGCCCATTGAGAGGGCGTGGAGTAAACTACACGTTATCTGTCAAACTGGGGCCGGCAGGAGTGTAGCCGAGGTAATGCGAGGTTGAAGGTTAATGAAGGGTTGAGGGTTTGGTGAAAGGAGTGTTTGTATTTGACGTGTGTGAATGCCGGAAAAGAATGGTATGTTTTGATGGTTTCCCATTTAGAAAAGGTGTTTGAATCAGGGGAAAACTGGCTCGAAGTATTCTTGGCAAAATGCTATCCGTGCCGTTCTTGGCCTCGAATGGCATCTCAAGTCAATTTAGACTGACATTTAAATTTTAGAAGCATGTTCGTTACATGCGTTGTAGATGCCGCGACAAAATCATCAGCCCGTTTGTGGAACCAACTGCAGATTATATTGTCCACTGTGTGTATAGGCCAGAGGGTGTAAGTAGGTACTGTTGCCGTTAACAATAGCGATTTCAGTAACTATGATACGTAATTAGTAATTTAATACACATTGCCCCACCCAATTTACCACCACGATAAAAATCAAGGGTGGTTTATTAAAATCGGGAGCGCGGCCTGTGTTTGTCAAACCAAAACATTAACAAACAGATGAAATATGTAATAATAAAATATCACGAACTCAATTTTATGTAAGCTTTCCCAAACATTAATTACAGACACGTTAATGTAAGTACAATATAGCGAACAATAATACTACCCCGGGCTTCATACATTTCAATATTTGATTACACAACGGTTCATTTATTTAGGGTACATTCAAGGCCAGGGCTTGTGAAACACAATGGCTTATTATTATAATTGAGAAAATGGGAATCTTAAGGGTTCGACTGTCTTACTGATTTCTGACTCGGAAGAAATCTAGAGTCAATTACTCCAGCCTATAGACATATTGGCAAAATAGGTCGGTCGATGGGAATCCGTCAAATGGAAAGGTTTTATTTTTCAATATCTTTTGATCCAGAAGTAAATAGAGATATGACTATTATCGCCGAGACAATAGGAACAGGCTGTTAATAAACTCTTAGAAATAACACCTAAATAAATGCGTACGGCAATGGAATAAATTAGGGGTGACTACAGAGATGACGATAGAGAAGTATGGGAGAAAAAGACTTGTGGCGCCGACCACAAATAGATTGGGATTTCTAAGGGCAAGAGCATGATGACGATGATGATGATGATATTTATTCTAATGGTATAATATGTCAAGCACATTAAGGTCAATTTTTACTAAAGTTCCTTATATTTTTTCCGACTTTGTCAACATTTTCAATGAAAATCACAATTCCGAAAGGTTGCATGCGCTCGCTATGTGGGAAAAGAATTCCATGACCGTGCCTACTATTCAATTCAAAGGGATACTCCAGGGAAAACATTTGATTACGTGGGCGAAGTTATAAGAACGGGGAAAAGCTATAAATAAAATAATCGTTTCAAGAAATATTTCTTCCATTTTTAGCGTTCCGTAGTAAACTAGGAACCCTTATAGTTTCGCCATGTCCGTCTGTCTGTCTGTCTGTCTGTCCGCGGCTTAGCTCAAAAACTATTGGTACTAGAAAGTTGCAATTTGGCATGAGTACCTATACACGTTAATGACGCCAAAAAGTGGTAAAATAAACAATTATTTAGGGTACCTCCCCTACATGTAAAGTGTAAACCGTTCGTGACTTATCAAGCTTTGAAGTACCAATTTTCGTAGTCAAGTGTCCCCCCCCTCTCTACCAACTAAACGGTTGTAGTCAGAAATTCAAATGTCACGGCAGTAGTACCTATATAGTATAACCAAGTTTAAAGGAAAACTATCACACTTAAGTGGGCTTTACAAGTTTACGAGTAATAGTCGACCAATTGTATTTGACTCGAAAATTTCGAACAACTCCATAGAATTCCTCAATTTTATTTTTTTGTGGAGAGTGAGTAGTGTAGCTCTGTGTCCTATATTTAAATTTAAAACACCGGCTATGACAAGTCTTATCCAAATCTCAAAAAAAAAAAAATTAAAACTTTCTGTCCAAAATTGTCGGACCATGTGAGGATTTGTATAGTATGGGAAGTCAAATTAGGTAGGTAGTCATGTTTGGCTTTTAGTTAGAGCATGGTACGAAAATAGAAATGCATGCAGGATAACATAAAAAATAAAGCATCAGACATCAATCCATAATTAAAATCAATTACTATACTTACTTCTAGAGTAAATAACGTCACAGGTGTCATTGAAAAAGAAAAAGACTTATTTGTGATTTGATTAAACAAAAATATTGAAATTAATAAAACTAAGCATTTTTTCTTACCCGATAGATAATATTTGACATCTGTCATTTACAATTTTGAATTTCGAAAGGATGCTTCGGTCCGGTAAATGTGCTTGTCAATGACATTGGTCTGTCTTACGGACAGTTCTGGCATGAAGTGAACAGTCATAAACTGTGGAATGGGCGTGTTTCATAGCTTCACGTGCCCAGACGCAGCCCGTGATTTATACCTCAGATATTATGGCGAAAGATGCTTTAAATAAGTATGAATGTTATTCCTGTACTACATTTTATGTCTGACTGTAGGTACTGTCCTAGGTACATGAACTGAACATTCCCTGACGGCTTGCTATGCTGTGGCCCATTAGCATTGCAAATTGGTTGTTAATATTATACTTAATTGGTTGCTTTAGAAGTTAATTGAAGGTGTCTGCAATAGGCAGTTAAAATTAATGTTACCGATATTTCAAAGGAATTTGATAATGATAATTAAAGTTCTGTCAGCATGGACACCTAAATGTTTTATAAAGCTCCACGTTTATTTTCTTAACAGCCAGACGAGTGTTTTCATACATTTTTCATTGTTTGCAGGTAATTATAAAACACCCTACTTACTGTAAGTGGCTTCCAGCGGCGCTGCAGTATCTCACGTAGGTGAGTGAATACTTGTGTGCGCTTGATTTTTTCAGCTAATATTCTTAATTACCTCGCCTCTACGTGGCAAGTTTTTCCACTTTACTTGGTATTCCTCCTCGTGCCTCTTTATGACCTAACTATTCATCTGGTCTATACCTTTAACAAAAAAATTTAAACCTTCAAAACGAAAGTCATTCATTCAAACTAGGCTGAGAATCAGCACTTTTTTAACGTCAAAATATCATATGACTGTCCCTCAAATCGCCAGCACTTTACCACTTCTTAGTGGTTTAGCTGGTAAGAAGAAGTGGCGCAACAAACTCCCCAGCAGCCCAAGCTAGTCTGCTGAAATGACGGAACCTAAGGGCTAGAAAAGCTTTCAACAATGACTTTCAGGTTACTCATCGAAAAGGCACGAAAAAGAATACGTAACAGCGGCGGCGGCGGCAGCGTAGAATGGCTTAGAATAGCATAAGCATAATCAGCCTCTAACGTTCCCACTGCTGGGACACAGACCTTCCCTTTGCAAGAAGGAGCGGGCCGTCATCCACCACGCGGACCCGGTGCGTGTTGACCTCTTTCTCTGCGGCCCTCCCTTATTCAAACAAGGACATTGTTATTGAACTTATGAAGGCACTGAAATATAACGAAACACCGAAAGGTAACGAAGGTAACGTCTCACGATCCTTTCTTAGGGCCGAAGCAGTACCTCTGACTAATTGTGACTCTGTGGCGTGTGAATGGTTATCACACGCCACAGAGTTACTTCACGACAAGAGAGAGGTGGAAGCTACACAGGCCGAATAGCACCATCTTTTGCTCGCAAAACAATTGACAGTGCAGCCCCTGTTCACTAAAAGGAAGACTGGAGAAGTGTAAATGAACAACTATGCCGTTTTTATTAAGACAGTTTACCTTTGATATCTGAAAGCCAGATTAAGTCTGGTCAGTAAATCTACTCAAATCTCATGTTAGCCTGTATCATCCCATTGCTACCTGAAGCCTCTCCCCATGCCTTCCAGCCCTTTCGATACAGGGCTAATGTGGACTACTGATCGTTCGTTTTTCCAGCTCGTCCCGCCGTTCTAAGCTATTGTGATTAGTTGACCAAAATATCAAAAACCCATAATCAATGATGTGAGTTGACAAGATCTAACTACATAATTATGATGTATTGAATAGGCTCTTAGAAACCATTACCATATTGTAGACATAGGAGAACAACCAGCAGTGGTGTGGTACCACTGCTAGGTAATTACCAGTATCACACCACTGCTAGGTAACAAGCATGCATCTAGGACAAGAACAGGTTCGTCCCAAACCGCTTGGGAGGCAACCTAATACCATTATCTGCGAATTGTCAGCCGATGTACAACCGAACACCTTTGCCCACTTCGGGGATTACGAGACACGTGTCGATTTTATCTAAGTGTGCACTGACACAGCTTATAAATGTTGCTCAAAGTTAAGTTAAAATGTTAATGATGTAACTAATATTTTGTTACAATATATTTTAAAAGAGTGTCTATTGAGCTTCTTGCCCCCGATAGGAACCTCCGATCCGACACTTTGGAATGGGCAACTTGCTTCATCTTTCTGGATGACCGACTCCTTTGAAAATGCAAAAGTGCCTGAAAAAATGCTTTGAGTTGGAATAATTAATGTCTGTCTAGCCATAAACTAAAACAAAAAAAAACTTTTGACGTTGACACGTGCCAACTTTAAGCAACGTTTATACACAAACCCACATAACTAATCATTTTATCAGCATAGCTTAACTTGTTAATAACACAGTCATATTTTAGTTTAGGTCTAAAAAAGTTTAAACTTAGTAGTTTAAAAAAAAACTGTTACGTTTATTTTGACAAGTCATCTGAAAAACCATCCCCGTGTATATTTTACAAGACTGACTGTAGTACTGTACCTAAGAAGTTGTATTTTAAACTAAAGTTCTCTCTTCCTCAGTAAATCAATAGCAAAAGCAGAACATCCAAATGGCTGCCCTTTTTCAGTGTCTTTGTCTGACAACCAGTCTTACCAAGGGATATGTTACCCAGTTACCGAGTTGTATAGGTCAGGTTAAGAAGTTGTTCCTTGTAAAATACTGGTATTCAGCTGCATGCGGTGGTGGCTTGCAAAAGTACATGCTACACTTTTATAATTTCATTTTTTTCTAAACTATAGAAGTAAGAGATTTGAGATAACTATACATTAGTAACAATTTTAACTTAGAAAAATATATAAAAAAATAAATATATCCATTTTTAGCTTAGTGTCAAAAAAATCAATTAAATTGTATAAGTATTCTTTACATGTTATTATATTTTAATAACTGATATTGCCTTCTCGGGCTCTGACTACAGCTTCGAGCTGGTTTGGCATACTGAACACGAGGTTCCGGAGCCGATTTTGGGGAATATTCTCCCATTCTTCAATCAGGACCTGTTTTAGTGCCCTGAGGGTGGTAGGTGGTAGTCTGCGGCTTCTGACTAACCTCCCTGGCTCATCCCAGGCGTGCTCAATCGGGTTGAGATCAGGACTTCTTCATCATGCTGATACCAACCTCCTGAATATACTCTTGCACGATCTGAGCCGTGTGTGATTATCATGCATCAGCATCGATCTATCACCCATATTTGCTAAATACGGCCCTGCATACCTACTCGAGAATCTCTTGGACATATCTTTCTCCAGTCAGAGTGCCATTTTCTATGGCCACTAACTCTGTGCGAACTTCTGAAGATATGCCTGCCTCCACCGTACTGGACTCTTTCTGAGAAGCAGTCTTGAAGGTATCGCTCACCAGGCCGCCTGTAGACACATAGCCTTCCATCAGAAGTGTAAGGTGAGAATCGAGACTCACCTGTGAAAATTCTTGACCACTCTTCTTCATCCCACTGTATGTGTTCACGGGCGTGTCGCAGTCTCGCTACTCGATGCTCTCTCTCGAGTTTGGGGCCACTCGCTGGTCTTCGGGGTTTCAGATTTGCTTCAGCAAGTCTTCTTCTCACTGTACTGTCACTAATGTAGTCCCTTCGGGTCTGAAGAAGCTGTTGCTGGACTTCAACTGCATTAAGGTGGCGATTTCTCAACACAGTGGAAACAATATAAGTAACGGTCTTCTCGGGCACTAGTACACCTGGGTCTGCCATTACAAGGTCTCTACTCAGATGGTTTCCAGTCTCTTTGTACCTTCGCTTCTGGACCGTTCGTAACGTCACACCCACCATTCTGGCAGTACGACGCATACTGATGCCTAGTTCGTAAAAAAATGAATGGTTAAATTGTAATTTGAAAAGTATTATTTTTGTTTTTAAAGCTCTTTTCAGCCATTTCTTAAAAGAAGGTTCTCGACTATGAAGTTTTTCTATACAAAATTAAACTTGTTTTATTTCGAAAGTTTAAGTATCTTGTGTACGTAAAAAATATTCCAATTTTAGAAGTGTGATACTTAGTTTTGCAGGCCAGTGTAGTTGGGGAAATGCTATGCAGATAATTATGTTCTACTTGCACAATATGTTCATCGAAGTATGTGAAACATGTGAAGAACTCTGGCTGGACATGATATTACATACATGCTACATACATAAATATTCACACAAATGTTTTTATGAAAACATGTACATATTTTTATTTCAGCAGCATGTTTTCGCGATGTGTTTTTGAAACAGAAACTGGAAGAAAAATACCGGAGTGCAATGTATTATTCAGTTGTATTCGGCAACGAACAGCGAATTTATTGGAGCTGTTAGCAGAATTTATTTTTATTCAGGCGAAAGAAAATATTGAAGGCCAGTGTGCTGTCGATACTTTAGAGTATTGTTTTAAGCTTGAGAATAAAAAAAACTTAACGGCGCAGGTTAGCCTTTACCAGAAGCGGGCATCGTACTGATGGCTCAGCCGCTTCAATATCATTAGGATTGTGCCAGAATATAGCAGGACGTGGAGGACATGGTACGACAGCGGCTCTCAAGTCAACCTTATAAAAAACGGTAAAACATCAGGATCGTCATGCTCTCAAATTCTGAAACATAAAATTACCTAAGTACCCATTTTTATAACATAACCAACTCACACACATGCTTACGCCCTTCGGGACTAAACCGGTGGCATAAACAAATAATAAAATAACATTATCTATTACGAAATTCCGTCACACAACACGTTTCACGTTGTAGCTACAAACTCGACGTCAACCCTCCACTGCCGCGCGATAATAAGGTAACGCAAAATAATCATATTTCGTCGCGTCGATCGCGTCACGTCGCGGTGACGTACGGTTGTACAAATATCGTAACGATCGCGTCGCGTGTCATGTTATATTACTGCGTACGAGCACGCGTGGGAGGTTGGTTTTTATTATGTTTTCAGTACATTGAGGTGAGCTACTAATTTATTTTGATAATGTACTGGCTTTGTTGAGGGTGTGAGGCTTCGTTTTGGGCGTGTTGATTGTCATAGATTCGTTTTATTAGTTTGCTTATTGTGTGTCGAGCTTCCTAATATTTATTATTGAGTGGGATCGATTTAATCTCAACTATAATCAAGACAAAACGAGTAGCTAGCATGGCACTTGGTACACACCTCTATCGTCATCACCTGCCTAGCTTTTTCCCAGCTATGTTGGTGTCAGCTTCCAATCTAACTGGATGCAGCTGATTACCATTATTTTACATGAAGGCACTGCTTATTTGACGTCCACAGCTTAGTTCCTGGTTAACGCTGGTCTGACAACCAGTCTTAACTGGTTGTCAGATTTTACATGAAGGGACGTCAAATAGGCAGTGCCTATTTGACGTCCACAGCTTAGTTCCTGGTTAACGCTGGTCTGACAACCAGTCATAACTGGTTGTCAGACTTTCGGACTTCTGGACGACTCGTAAGGACTATCAAAGATCCACGAATGACAGCCGGGACCAACGGCTTACCGTGCTTTCCAAAGCACGGAGGGGCCTTGGTTTGTAAAGATGGTCTCCCATCCACTTACCAACCGCTTGGCAAGCTTAACCTGATCGACCGACCCGTGTGGCTGGCTATACATATGCACCTATTAACATTTGGAATATAATTTGTCTTTTCATTTCGTTGATTCACATACAGATAACAGCTAAACTATTTCCGTAGCGTGTTGTATACAATTTAATTAAATATTGTAACTTTAACGTACCATTCAAGCCGGACCGAAAAGATCTATTAATAAAACTACGATTAAATTCATACCCCTGTCGGAAAATAACTCGCAACTTAATATATTCAAAACTGTGGTGGAAGTGCCACCCGACCCTCGTACGGAAGGGATCAGCGGCCATTATCATCGGTTTGCCCAAAAATATGCCACAGACAGACCTCCTTTGAGGTTTATTATGACATTTTTGTAATATCCCGGATATGTGCGGGACGGGCAGAAGTTTTATTGAAAAAAATGATATTGTGGGCTTCCTATTATTTATTTAGTTGATATTTTATTAATATATTAATGATTTTATTTCTGTAAGTACGTTTGTATACACGGCTACACGTCAAGCTATACAAAACCAGTTTGTCTTGGCCTCACTTTGTATTATATTTTCTCACAATGAACGGTCAGCCAATACTGGTTTTCATAGCTTGATGTGTAGCCGTGTATACAAACGCTTTTATACGTCAATTATATTTTAAAAACTAGATGAGGTCGGTTAACATAACATCACGCCTGCATTCGCCGAAGGGTTAGGCAGAGCGCAGAGCCCGGTAGAGGCGCACTTATGTATAGTACAGTGGTACAGTACACCCACATTTCACCTGTAATAGAGGGCGAGCCCATTGCCATCTATCGGGCACAAATCCACTACGACATACTGTTATGTTTATTAATATTGGTATCTACCTTATATTTGTCATTATCCTAACAATATTTTGAATGTAAAAATGAAGCCAAAATCGTTGACAACTTGGCAAAGTAGCTTGTTATGTTATGGGATTTACCTACGTAACAATTAACTCACTTTATCACGACATCGTTTTAACCGACAAAAAAACGGAGGAGGTTCTCAAATCGACGCGTGTAATCGTATTTTAAGTTCAATGATTACAGAACATAACAACACGCCTGTACTCCCCAAAGGGTTAGGTAGAGCTGAACTTATAGGTAGTACATCCAAGTTTCGCCAGTTATGTTTAAGTTCCATGTAACACGGAGCGAGCCTTCTTTCCATCAACCGAGCAGAAATCCAGAATCCGGGCAGCTGCTGAGAAATTCCACATGGAAAAACCCATTAAGCTTTGCCCGACCCGTTAATTGAACCCTGGAAGTCATGCTTAGCAGTACCGATTTGCGACCGCCGAGGAAGTGATGCAATGATTAAACAATAACATCACAAAGGAAGCCACGTAGTCTCATAAGGGAAGTGACAGCATGTGAACAGAACCCAGCAATACATCCCATGTAAGCTGTCACGCCCTTTATACATGGAGGCTTTTATTTAGGTAGTAAGTTTTTATTTAGAAGTAGTTTAGTTTTTAGTAAGTTCTTAAGTTTTTCGTGGCTAGCTGACATATGGCAAGTTTAATTTTATGTTCTGTGTCTTGTTATGTTAATTACTTAACATAGGTACAGACGCCAGCAGGTCAAGCTACCCGAAACTGTCAAATTTTCCCAATCAACCTTGAACCTTAATGCTTTAGCGATAAAGTTGAAAATCTATTAAAGAAATTTGACAGATTGTAGTAGCTTGATGTGCTGGCGTCTGTACCTAGTATTGTATACAATCAAGTATTTTCTAACTGAACATACAGCTGTGCTGCTGAGGAGTTTGTTGCGCCACTTCTTCCCAGTGGTAGCACTAGGAAGTGGTGAAGGGCGGGGGACTGTCTTTTGTAATTTTGACGTTCGAAAACTGCAGATTCTCAGCCTAATTTGAATAAATGACTTGATTTAGATTTTGAAAAAAAAATGTGGTCTGTGGAAGTTAGTAACCGCGGGTATAACCAATTCAATGATCAAGTCAAGTCAAACACTCCCGGGCACTCGAACGAGGCTTACTTTCAGCAAACCTTTCAGACTGCGAGCCTCGAACTTGTGAAGCCGCCGAAGGCATGGGTTGCCAGTTTCCGAGATTTTTTCCAATTTTAAAAACTTCGCGAGCTTGCCAGCCTCCGAACACGTAAAACTTCGAGAATTTTAAAGTTTCATAGTTGTAAGACTTGTCAAGTGTTTCCTCTGCTGGTTTTATAACTTGTTTAATGAAATAAAGCTCACAAATAATCAATTTTGCTAAAATTTCCTCGTTCTTGTTGTTATAATGAAAACGTGAAGTTTGTTTGTTATATTTTCGTACAAAAACCATTAATTAAAGTTCAACAAAGTTAAATTGAAATGCCTTTATTAAGTATTGTTGTACCTACCTACCCTCTTATATCAGAACGAAGGTCGTTAAAAAAGATGAACAAGGGACCTTATACGTAGTTAATTTTATTGAAGTGATTCTCGTTGTCCTAATTTATTTCATTTGTACTTGGAAACAACCTAATTATTTATTATTAATTAACCTTTAAATGAATCGAATAAGAAAAGAATCCTACCAAATGAATTCAGGTAGAAAACCGAACTCACAGTTCGATGCACAATACTGTATCACAATGACTCCCGCGCAGCGTAAACAAAAAATCATGTGCGTTGGCGGCGCGGGTCGATGACGTCACCCACTTAGCTAGTGTTGATAAAATTGGATGTTTGACTTGACTCGTCGCTCAGTCCATCGGCTACACCGTTCGCTTCGTGTTTTCGTGATCGTGGGTTCGATTCTCGCGGTAAGCATGACGCATAGATAGTCGACTATTTAATAGTCAACTCATCTGCAACTCCATGCAAGATAGTTGGAAGCTTAATTTGATCAACCGACATCTTCGAAGGTTGGGTCTGTGTACACTTCCTACATTTTTTGGAAAGGATTTATAATTTTTTTAATGATTTTTACGAGTTTTATTTTGAATGTTTAAAAAAAAATAAAAAAAAAATGCATTTTTTTAATGCTATAATACCATAAAAAACTACTTAACTAAAATGCATAAAATAAACACGAACTAAAAACCGTCAGTGTTTGTTTCATTACGCATTTTAATAAGAAATAATTCCAGTTTAAAAACACATTACAATAAGAATCCTAGTATGTATGTACATTTATTATTTTAAAATAAAGCTAATGCAAATATATCTCATTCACCACGCAATATTCAACTAAAAAATGATATTTAATTCTAGATTATTTTTATATTTAACTGTACTGTAATTTAAGTAAACTTCATCATATACTTTTTGTTGTAATTTTGTTCATTAATTTTTTTTTTGTTTTATAATCTAATCTTAATAATTATGTCAAATAAATATGTGTGACAGACATTTTATGCCCCTTTCGGGCACCAGTATGTGTGTAACTTTTGTGAGCAAAACTTAAGCAAGAATTTCGTATGATTAATATACAGACCTACGTGCTCTCGTACATTTGGCTTATTAAAAATGGCGGCTAGCCAACCTTTGTCTTTTATTTTGGAGCTTGCAAACGTGTACAATGTAGCGCATGTAGCTTAAGGTTGAAAACAACTCAATTTTCCTTTTTATTGATCAAATTAGGGACACGTCTCTGGAGGACTACTCTCTAAGTCTTAAATGAATGTGTTGATCCGTCAAAACAAGTGACAATTAAAAAATATCGGACGGGCAAAAACACATCAGGATTAGGGACAACTCTCAAATCGTGTCTTCATTCACTCTTAGTTCGGGTCCCGAACTAATCTTCTGTATGTAAGTAATACGGTGTTTGAAACACCCGTAGGTAATATCGGCCGAAACTACGGATTCCGCGTTTGGGAGTAGGCAATTCTAAACACGTCTCTAAACACGAAACCAGCTTCGCACGGTTTTTGCGGTTTGACAGAACATTAAGATTGCTTCGTTTTATGCAGAAGTTTAATATAAATGTATTATAGACATAAACCTTCTGGAATAATCTCTAAATGCCGTTGAAATCAGCATCAAAACCCGTTACGTAGTGAAGAACAACGCGGTCACACAGACAAAGAAAAGCGACTTTAATATGTTTCGAAGAAGTTTAAAAATATCATTAGGTACAGTGTCTGTACCCAACCGAGCGTCATATTAATTACTTAATTACACTTTCAAGTTTAATTGTAAGCATCGCTTTAACTTGAAGTTAGTTCAAATAACTTAGAATCTATTGATGCCCACTCCAAGATATTTTATCATTCACTTGAATTATTCTCAAACCATTGAAATTCAGTCTAGAGGAATCAATTATTAAAACAATTTAGGAATGTTTTATTGAAGCAACCTTCAGGGAATTTAATATAGAGGAGGGTTATTAAAGTGTATTATGTAATAACAGAACTGATCTGAAGTAGCAGATGTTCTTATCATATCGGATGGTAGCACGTTAAGTCGTTGGTCCCGTCGTCAGAAGCCCGAAAGTCTGACAACCAGTCTTACCAAGGGGTATCGTATTACCCAGTAGTTGACTAGGTTGTGGAGGTCAGATAAGCAGTCGTTCCATGTAAAATAGTGATATTCAACTGCATCCAGTTAGACTGGAAGTTGGGAAAAGGCTAGGAAGTAGAAGTTGCATCACCGGCGGATCACCATCATTAGATGGTGATCCGCCGGTGATGCAACTTCTACTAAGTACGGGAAATATTAGTCAGCCTCGTTGGTGTAGTGGTCGCAAGCGCTACTGCTGAGCATGAGGTTAAGGGTTCGATTCCCGGGTCAGTCCAAGAGTTATTGGATTTTTTCATCTGTAATTTTTGTTTGTAGCAACCTGGGGGCTGGGTTTGTGCCTGGTTGATTTGGCTCGCCCCCTATTACATGGGCCTTAAATATAACTCGAGAAATGTGGGTGTACTATAGGTACACGGTACACCTCTGTCTTACCCTTCGGGGAATGCAGGCGTGATGTGGTCTTATGTTTATGTTACAGGAAATATTACAAGTTCTTCCCTCTATACTGCTACCAAAGTAATAAGAGGTTACTGAGAAACTGATAAGAATGATGTCTATGATGATATGATACATGCGCCTGTATCCCCAAAGGGGTTAACAGTACTGTGTGAAGAACAGCCGCGTTTCGCCCGTAATGTTTGTACAGTCTTTGTTATACGCGAGTGAATACTTCGAAATTCTGATGTTAGTATTATAGGTAGAACGAAATTACAAATTATTTACTCGTAAACCATTTTCGCAGATATTGAGTTTACCTATAGAATCGTCTGGGCTGTTAATTAAAATATAAAGTAACGCTGGCAGAAAAATAATAAAACCAATATTACATATATTCAAATAGATACATGTGCATATTTTGAACTTTCAGAACTAAAAGTACCACACCTTCAAACTTGTTGTAATCCTCCAACTCGGACTCAAAGCATTTAATTCAAGTACTTAAACCAATTACAAGCGCTTTTGAATTGTCAAGGGGCTGTTCGATCGGAAAGATGAAGCTAGTTGCCTATTCCAAAGATGAAGCTAGTCGCTTTGGAATAGGCAACTAGCTTCATCTTTGGAATACCAAAGATGAAGCTAGTTGCCTATTCCAAAGATGAAGCTAGTTGCCTATTCCAAAGCGGAGTAAGTAGGTTCCTATGGAGACGAACGGGCGAGAAATTCCACAGACAGCTGAAAAACATGTAACTAAAAGCAGACCAACCCAACCACTTTTAAACTCGTAAATCCGCCCTCCCGACTCAACCCCCCACTGCCCCATTTGAAAGGTATTTCAGATCTAGAGCTGAATTATTGATGGGCAGTAAAGCAGTACTGTGTCGCCGTTCAGACGCCTGTCACAATTAGACGAGCCGAATTGATTCTGATGGCAAAAGGATTAATTGCCATCTATTATTCAGGCTCCGGTGGGTTGGATATATAAATAAAAGAGTTAGCGGCCTTGTGGCTTAATTGATTGCTTGAATATTTATAATTAATCATCATTGAATTTTATATCTATACTATATATGCATCTATACTAATAATAAATCTGAAGAGTTCGTTTGGTTGAACGCGCTAATCTCTAAACCTACTCTCCTCTCTCTCTCTCCCCTCTCTCTAAAACTACGTTATAGCGCGGGCGCGCTTTGTGATGCTGTATTTTATTTTAAAACATGAAATTTGGGTGCCTCGTTGTTCTAGCGGGTTATTGAGTTTTTCCGTCAGACATTCCTCAGTACGATAGCAGCTCTCTGTCTGGATTCGCCCCTGTTACATGGGCCTCAAACATAACTGGTGAAATGTGGCTGTTACAATATTTACACCTCCGCCTTACCTTTCGAGGATTACAGGCGTGGTGTTATATCAAGAAATTTCACGCGGAAGAAGTCCCGGGCACAAGCTAGTTCAGGGGTAAATAGTAATAACTGCAGACGATATAATAATTTTGGATAATAATACGCAGTGTTGGAGAGTTAACTTTTACCCCCTTATTACAAAACACGGTTTTTCTTTCGATCAGGTTTAAACCACTGACCCAGTTATTGAATTAAGAACCCAACTGATAGAGAAATGCAGTTCTTTATACAAAAATTACAGCTTAGTTCGGTGCTAAGTTGTCATTTTAGTATTTAGAACTTTGCCTAAATCGAAATAAAGCTCGAAATACAAGCATTGGCTCAATAGTTTAGGCTAGAACTAACGTTAGGTTTCGTTTTGTAACAAGATGGTAAATGTTTAATTATATTATTTGAGTCAGCTACGGTGCACCTCGGGTTTTAACATAATTTTATTGTGAAATTCTCAGAAGATAATATAAAGTTAACAGCGGTAATATTATTATGTCAGACATAAACCCAGTCCCAAATTCTTTATATAATTATCGTACACAAAGAATTTGGCACGAAACGCAATATTTTACGGCAACATAATTTTATGTGCATAAAATAAAACGTTATGGCATACGGAACATAAAACACAATAGCAAGTTTTCGTGGCATTTACTAAGTTATGAATTAACTTTTCGTGTAACTTTTCGCTTACGAATAAACATAAAAGCAGGAATTCGCAAATTTTCCTCTCGCTCCGTAAAAATACGACCTCATTTTGATAAGTCCTTCAATATTGTATTACGTTACAAATGTCCGTGCTTCAAGAAAAGGGAAGGCGAATTAAAAAGTAAAACGTCTGTCGTTCTGGCTGAATATTAGTTTTTACGAGGTCTTCAAATCTTTTGGCGTGGAATCGTAACAGCTCGTCGCCCGCGGCGGTCGGCTATAGGCTACAATCCTACAAGGGGAACATTTTCATATTTTTACAAAGCCTCCATGTTTTGACCACGCTTCTTTTGTTTAGGTGTTCATTGTTTATTTGAGTGAAATATTATACACACATCAAAACTGTCAGGGATCAAGTGCGTTTTGGAGTATCGCCGCAATTGAGGACCGCCATGATGTTGTCGTAGCCAACATCATGGCGGTCCTCAATTGCGGCATCATCATGGGCTCTACAGCTCTTCAGGCTTGCTGATAAGCGACCAAACCACCCGAAATCGTTTACGTGAACTAGGTTGGCGTTCCCGAAGGCCGCTGAGAGTTCCATCTACAGCACCCCGCAATCCTAGGGCCCGTTTACATTGGGCTCGCGAACATAGAAATTGGGAGGAAGAAGACTGGCGTTGTGTTTGCTTTTCAGATGAATCTCGTTTCGGTATGCGGCTGGATACAAGACGTACTCGAGTATGGAGGACCTCTGGACGTCAAGAACGTAGGAAGTTCATTCATATGGAGGGGGAACAATAATGGTTTGGGACGATATTTGGATCGGTGGAACAACCGATCTCATTTGGATCAGGGGCAACCTTAATGCTCAGATTTATGCGGAGAGAATTATTTCAGACGTGATCATCCCTTTGCGAAGCCGGTTGGGTGATTCGTTGCGACTAATGCACGACAATGCACGTCCAGACGTGCACGTGCATCAATGTTCTGCCGTGGCCTGCTCAATCGCCAGACCTCAACCCAATTGAGCACGCATGGGTAAGTTCCAAAGATGAGCTCTGCCGAGTATGGATGCCGGTTTCCCTACAACAACTTTTTGACTTGTTATAAGAACGTGGGCGGCTATTCCTCAAAGTGATTTCGATGAACTGATTTTAAGCATGCCAAATCGCTGTGATTGTGTTATTCGTTATGGTATGGGTTTCAACCACAGTTATAAGACCCTGATTCTTGCGTTGGTTGTATCAAGTTGTATGTTATTATATTATAACCGAAAATACCCTGTTTTAAGTTTAGAAAGTCCTTAATTTTCATATTTTCATACCCCAAGTTTTTCAATGTTTTCTTTTCGCTTTGGTTACAACATTATGAAAGGATTATTTAATACACAAAACCTCAGACCTTAAACAAAACATAGCTAACCCAATTTCCTCTAGAAATAAACAACACAGCCATAATTTTTTCCCTCGTAAAATAAGGTAGGCAAATAAAACCTGTAGGCCATACATTACCGCATGTGGGAATTAATCGGTACGTGCACTAAATAAGAGTGCTGGTCTTAACCGATAATCCGGGGGGTAGCGGTTTCATTAGCTAAGTGCGGGGAGCGGGGAGGGGTACGTACAGGTGGGCACTGTGGTTGGAGAGACCGCGAGCCGCAGCCAGAGGGTTGTATTTTACGGACGAAAATGATATGTATTGGCAGGCTGTTGCAGCGATGATGTAATTGTGCGTCTAAATAAAGTTTTATTTGATTTTGTACGAGCTTTTCCATCATTTGGAGCTTTTAATTAATTCTCTCAATTTATTATTACTTATTACTTTTTTAACTTACACAAACTATCTTTACAGGATGACCCCAATGCAATAGTAGTTAGCAAATACACACCAAATAAAATGAAAAATCAACTTACGCCTAATACATAAAAATCTAAATTAAAAAAAAAATACAAAGCACTTAACGGACACACACTTCCCTATGTGTTTGTTATTCCAGCGTATGGCACTCGTGGGTGCGCCGAAAATCAGCGTCAGGTAGTACGCTTGTGTTGTCATCTGACATTGTGCTGAGCTGGGGCCATTTTGTTTTAATAGTTTTAAGGTGTATTTATTTTGCTGTATTGCCAATATACGCATTTTTCTTTCCTTCAAAGTTATGCATATTTTTCCGACCAGAAGGTACTTCCACTGTTTTCATCCCCTATACTAGGTAAATTAAAAAATGTTAAATTAAATACAGGCTGTTAAAAAAATTGCGTGCCATAGCTTAGGGGTAGGTTCAGTATCGATAAAGGAACCCAGGAAAAAAAAACATTAAAAATTATTGCAAGATCAACCTAATTTAGTACCTACTAACTTAAAATAGCAATCGTTTAGAATTAAAATTATTTTATTTGTTTAAATGCTTTAATTACTTACCTACTATCGAACGCGTTGTCATTGTGCAGTCCAGCCTCATTCCCCCTTCCCCGACCAAGGACGGTGTAAGGAGCAAGGATAGATGGAAACTCAACACATCGCAGCGGTTTACAGGCAGAGAGTTTGCAAAGACAGCGTGGCACAATGACAGATGCAATATGAGGTTATGTATGTAACATGCGAGCATAAAACACAAGATAAACAATAATCCTAGCAGGTGGCTCGCTATTTAGCTTATAATACACAGTGGGGCATTGCACAGCCCGGATGCAGCAGCAATGTAATACATATTTCCGTCTCCCATGGTTAACCTACAGCCGCGTTGCCTGTCACTGACCAGCGCGCAAATAGATACAACATTGGTAGATAGATATTTACAACGGCTATCCAGTGCAGAGGGTCTGTTATAATTACCAAATCAATGAGGAACTCACCCTAGATTTGGGGTACCAGTATCTTGAGGATCAGGGAATCACTCCTGCTAGCTAAGCAATCGAATTTTAAAATGGCCGAGTGTGCTTAGGAAATTAGTGTTGTGCCATGATTTTAGTGATGTGACTTGCAACTTACTAATTGAGAAATATTTAGCATCAGTCGATCATTTCCCGTTGAGACCCTCACAACGCTACAATTGCAGACTTTTACTAACCTATCCTTTCTGAAAGACCCCACTTTTTATTTTGTACAATGCCTGAAATTGCCTCGAAGTCTCCCTAATCTTCGTTCACTTTCCCAAAATTTCTTATGTTTCTATTTATCTTGTTTAAAAAAAACCCCTTTGCAATGACGTCCCGTTAGTCTGCTATGTTTATTGGGTATGCCCACAACTAGTGGTCAGCCCCACCGCAGCGACTTGTGAGTCGCACCCACCACTATCGAGCTAGCTGCGACCACACTGTCTAATAGATTTAATGGGCACCACAGCTTAGGTGGCAGTTGTGAGACTTGGATTTTTATAGGATGAAATAGTTTGTTTAAATGATTGTATTTCTGTAAGTGGATTTTTACAAACACTTTTAAACGTCACTCATATTTTAAAAACTAGATGAGTCCAGACATAATCTAGATCAAATCAAGTGAGGACCATGTAGCCAATCTACATGGTCCTCACTGTCTGAAATGGCCTTTTGAGGAAAGCACCACACAGGTTGAGTGGACCTGTCCAGGCAGTGCACGAATTCGTCAGTAATCGTGCAGCTTAACTCAGAACTTAAGGAGCTCAATCATTCGACGAACAATTGATTATTGACAAATTAAACTTGAGATTCCCTTATACCTACATACTATGTATTTGACCAGATTACTTTCATGAATTATGTAAAGAGTTACACGTGGTGTTTTGTACTTGGATAGTTTAGGAGTACCTAAAGTATCTACCCCCATGGATGGGGTAGCAGGTATGGGTCTGACGCAGGGGCGAGCCTGTGGTCACGGCCCCGACTTACGAGTTGTAGATCACGCGATTGAACCCAGGCAAGCTTTTTACTTTGTGTAAATATTTTTTGTAAAGGAAAACATCACGAGGAAACCGATATGTCCTAGATCTACAACCCGGATTGATCCCGCGCGGTACATTACAGTCCACTCCTTCTCGAAGAGAGGAGGCCTGTGTCCCAGCAGTGGGAACATTGTAGAAAAGCGTGAGTTTATGCATGTCTGTGACATTCTTTGTGGGTCGCTTGTGTAGCATAATGCGGCTTTTTCATTTGTTTAACTTTAGTCTTAAATAATACCAAAGGGAGCTTCTAATGTCAAAAGAAGTTTACCTTTAAGCCAGCTTAATTAAAAATAATGTTTGGTCATAAAATAAAATAATATTGTAAAATATGCCAGCAAAGATAGCAGCTTGACATAATTAATAATTAATCGTCTTAAAACCGAAACCGATTCCAATAACGAAGTAATTAATCATAGTGGTTTAAAACAATTCTAATCTCAATTCTTAAAATAATTAGAAAACGAAAATACCTACCTAGTTTAAGTACCTACTTAGACTTTTAAACCGCGTTCAAAGAGCTGTCAGTGTCATCATTGTTGTGGAATATTGACAGTTTGACACTGACAACTGTTATAAAATGATTAAAAGTACACTTTGTACACAAGCATATTACAAATTAGAGGACTATATCCTATATAAGAATGCTTAGAAACATGCTGGTCCTGATCCATAGGACAATCTAGAGTCTAGACAAAATGGTTGCTAATTTAACTGTATATTTTATGACATTGATTTCACATTCTGTGACTACACACCTACACACCTTGTTAAAATTTCATCTACTTTTACTATATTTGTAGATATATAGAGAGCACCATGTATCTGACACATAATTAATATTTACCTGTCATTGCTTTATTTTAAATTATTTTTACCTTTTGTGGCAGAGTAATTTTATTCTGGGTACATCGTCTTCACATATAATTATATAATTAATGTAGGTATCAAAATATTCTAAAACATTTTAAAAGAGTAACGGTGAAGTTTCTTGTCCATTCTTCTCCATACGAAACTACGTTTTGGAAGAGGCGACTAAAGTGTCTTTTATGTGCCTATTTGAAATAAATGATTTGTTTTGACTTCTTGAACGCAGCTTAGACGTGACGTGCTGATTGCGTTCAATTTCATTGATGAAATTCGCTCTTAGATGTTTCCTTACTAAATATTATCTTTCTCTTTTCAGGTAAATATTTCCCACACTTACACAGAAAACCTCAAGAGAAGAACAAGTATGTTTATAAACATTTAAAGTAATCTAGAATCGATAATAACCGCACACATGTGATAAATAAACTCTCTTTTAATTAAATCGCGTACGTGCGCAGTCCCTTATCGCGCGTGCGGTCACCTGGGTCACGGCTTGTGTAACTATACCTAACCCAGGTAACAACGACATGCAGAAATCCCACTGTTGGAACCTTTTGGAGAAGTAACGCAACGCCTGCAAGGTGCAAAGGTGTCGCGCGGAAATACTATTGCTCGATTTGTCTAACCCTGTGCCCTTGCCGAAAGCGACTGTCACGCTATCCTTTACAAGAATTATGACGTACATACGTGACTTGATCGCGCGATTAAGTCAAATTCATATTTAAACGAGCGCCACGTTCGCGTGTTGCGCGACATCGCTATCGGTGAGGTCTTACACGACTGACGCAAAAAGTAACAATAACCCAACTCAACAAGAAGGTGCGGCTACCGCAAGTCACTGGTGCGTCAACCCCTGTCTTGAGCCCATGTCTGGGCAGAAGACTCTCTATCTCATCTCGCCGTCATCAAAATAATAAATACCAGCCTATTATTGTCCCAGACCTTTTCTCATACAGAGCATAACGTATAACTCCAGATAAACTCAGAAAGTACATCATCATTCTTCTCAACATTCTTTTTCAAACTCGGAAAAATATAAGAATAAAAAAGTCACATTGGAACATGCTCGGATTTGAAAACACAACCTTATTTATGAGAGGCGAGATCTTAACCACTGGGCTATCACGACATTCATCACAACAAAGTGTGACAAAAATACGCTGTGAAAATATACACGGCAGCTGGTTATTGATCGCTTAGTATCGAGTAACAATCACAATGCGAAAGCACGGTGGCCCTTCTGAACCTGTCTGCATAGTGATAGCCTGTGGACCGTTGATACAGCCCTGTTAACACAATAGTACCTCATTATGTATATCGAGTTTATTTCATCCGAACATCGGTAGATTGAGTTTATTTGCAAGAGCTTGTGCGATTTAAATTAAAATTCAAATCTCGGATTCTATTGGAAAATCGTCGGAGTTAGTCCTCACATTGATCTATTTCTGTAAACTGTTATTAATACCACAGGGCGGAAAGTACATGAAATGAAATTGTTTATGCTGTGAATAGGATATCGGAATCACTTTTACACGTCATATTAGAAAAAAAGCTAGATGGAGTCGACATATCCTATCTGCCTACTAAACAAACTCATATTGACTAAAGTACTATAAGAAATAGCCGATCTTCAGTGAGATCACAAGTAAGCACAGAGCCGTAAGCCTCTTTCTGTAACCAGAACCTTGAACCAGAAACTTAACTATACGGCGTCATAGGCTTTCGTTGTGTGTTCTTCCTTTGTCTGTATTTTTATCTCACGAAGCGACGGGCGCTTTATTTACTTGTGGTAACCAACTGTACAAACACGCTATGAATGTGTGCGTGAATACGAGTAGCGTCAGCACATAACACGCACGCACACTTCCGACTTTGCTGTTGTCTCGGACGATACCGAGAGCTCCTGCGCTTACACACACATTCACAGCGTGTTTATACACTTGGTAACCACGAGTAAAGTGCGCGTCGCTTCGTGAGATAAAGATATTATATCAATTATGAGAATACCAACCCATTCCACAGAAATGTATTACCGTAAACTCATAGTTTTCAAAGTCCATTATAGGTTAGTCCCATAAAAGGGTGAGAACGCATACCTTTCATAGTAAGTAACACCTACCATCACCTCATACGCCAACACATAATTCGCAACTTTTCCGATCTCCCTTCGATTATCAAGTCATCTTGAGCCCTGATCCCCAATACCAATATACCAATTTCCAATACATTGGCCATATACGGCGCCATATATGGGGCATCCATTGCCGGGTCGCTTCGCCAATTCGCCTGAACGGCCGAACTTACGTAGCGAGCGATACAAAAGTGACGCTATAATCCGGGACCCGGGCAATAAGGGCCATGCTCGGTGCAATACCGATCGCAGTTTACTATAATAATGACGTCACTCGGATATCAGGGAGCGGAACTGTCGCCTTTCTTTTGTCACAAGTTTATGTTTATAGAGACTTTCTGCGATCCCGTCGGAATACGTTCTTGGATATTTTTGGTTGCCGTGGTATTTTTTGTAAGATAATGGAAAATTTTGTTTGTTTAAACTTAGAACACATAAAAAATTAAAAAAACTTAAATTTGACCCAATGAAGAATAATAAAGACGTAATGTTTAATTAAAACATACACCCGTAATTACCCTAATGAGTTATTATACAGTCCAGACATGTTCATCTCATCAACTATAATGGCCGCCGTCCTAATTTTACGACAGCACTCGCGCCATCTTGTTCACTAATACAGACGCCATTTTGTTGTTGTTTGCGCCATATTTAAATCACCTGGCCATAATAGCCAAAAGGCCTTCACGTTATAGTAGCCATTTAATAAAGGCCCAAAAGTTCATAAAATCAGTAAATTGTTCACGTTTTCAGTTTAGTACCGAAACCTTAAAATAATTATGTTCTTGGTATGTAAATTTTCGTCTCATGAAAGCCGTACCGTAAGTTTTGGAGACAGTTTATTAGGACTGAAGTCGTTCTTGGTAAAATGGCCTCACGTTTCTCGTAATTTTCATTAAGGTTGACATAATCTATACTAATATTATATAGAGGTAAAATTTGTTTGTTTGATTGTTTGTTTGTATGTATGTAGGAGGTAATCTCCGGAGTTAATGGTCCAATTCTAAAAACGTTTTCACTGGTAGAAAGCCACATTATTTGAGTGCTATAGGTTATAAATTATGTTTACATCATGCATTTTATCTGAGCTATCACAACTTTAGTCTAGCAAGTCGGAAAGAAATTGCATGCGTTGCCCAAACAGTTATATATTACTAAAAACAATGTATGGCAATCTGGTCCGCATTAAATAGTTCTACAAAAAAGTCCGCTACACCATAATCTCTTTTATATTTTATCTTTTAATATCGCTTTTATGTTGTAAAAAAGTATACTTTTGACATGCTTACTTCATCATGCAAAAATCATGTATTGATTAATTGTTCCTCTTTAAAAGTTCTAAAAAAACGTCCGCGACAGCTGTCTATCTTTTAAGATTGGAAGAGTCAATCTTAAAAGATTGACAACTTTTTTTATGGTAATCAATTTTGTTCGAAATTAATGCATTATTTGTGAAGGTAGGAACAACCGGGTAGGTCGTAGTAGTAGTAGTAGTAGGATGATATTAATCCTTATCGAAATAAACACGTGCCGTAAATAAATAATAAATATTCATCACAAGTATTTAATTGTGAACAAAATTGCCCTTGACATCACTTGATTTCAATAAACATCTTGGGAGATATCATAATTTCATCAGGGTCGAGCATATACATAGAAAAAAAGCCAGAGAACCAAGTAGGTAATAACGCGGGCGGGCGATGCGATGCGACGGATGGGTCGGGGGAACAAGAAATTTCACGCGGTCGAAGTCACCGGCAGAAGCTAGTATGAAATAATAGGCGTGCGCCGCGATATGAGACCTAAAAGACTCGAAGAAGTTGATTTTAGGACTCCCAAACGGTCTAAAAAGTAACAACAAATAAGTATTTAAATGCTTACAATATCTACGTCTATCTATTCTACTATATGCTACGTCTACGGTATACGAAATCATTTCGTAAATTGGCTCAAAACTTTATTCATTTATTCAACTGATGGATTTTCCTTGTAACATGTTAGGCATCCATTAACAGTAATAGAATTCGCGCACTTTCTTTTTCAAGAACCTTTCAATATTTTAGCGAATAAATAGTAGCGATAACAGCCATAGATATACGATTGCAATAACCACCCCGTGTGGTTGCGCGGCCGGCATTTGGCAATAAATCAACCAATGATGTACGTGTATTGCGTATGTGTGGATCGCACTACACTACACGTTTTCATTCAGTCGGTAATAATTTCGTTAGTGCGGATAGTGGTGTCGTCCACAGCTTCGGATTTATGCGTTCATAGGTTTGTATTGCGTTTTAAAGTTTGATCTTGATTTGTGGATTCAATATGCACCGGGAAACGGTATCTGCTGTCAAATATTTTTTGAGTTTGAATGATGCCAGCTCTAAAACAAAAAGCCGAAAGTTGTAAATTCATAAAAACGGTATATTTTAATGAAACATACTTAACAGTATACATATAGGTACACGCAACAAAAAAAAAAAAAAAACACTATAGGATGAGTTTTACGAATCTTGATTCAAATGAAAACTGAAAACAACCTGAAACGGAACTTCAGATGACTTATTCTTACCTCTCCGAGCACACGATTATGTACTCTAAAAACATCTAAAGTACCCCGGAGCCAGGAGTGCAATGAAAATAAGTCGCAACTCATACCAAGGCGAGCGATGGGTAATATTTGTACAGGTTTTCAAATAGATATCCTAGTGATACTAGAGACGATAGAAAGATAGTCAATATTGAAGGTTTTATTGCACTGATTTTCTTTTACAAACATTTGAAAAGGAAAACGGAACGGATATCGTAAAACAAAATGAATCTTATGTTGTGTGTACAATGAGAAATAGGAATCAGCTTTGTTGTGCTCCAGATAAGTTTATTTACCTACAATAAACATTTTCTATTGTCCGTTTCAAATAAATAAATGTGTTATTTTGACAGAAATATGCAGTAATATCGTTTATTCACAACAATATTTCCGTAACACATATATACGTTAAACGCTAAATGAATCGTACGAAGTGATCAAATCAACAAACAATTATACAATACCCTCATTTATTGAAATACCGCCGGCCGGCCCGCTATCATTTACTATTCTATCATTAATTATTGAAGCATTGGAAACTAATGTAATTAACAGGAACACAGGTAACTAATATCCCCCGACGTAGCCCATAATACCCTGCCGTTGCCCATTACCGGGGCAATGTGGGCAATCTAGGTCAGTGGGCATAAACGTGTGAATTCTGAATACAATGAAATATTCAGTCGTGAATGATGAGCAATGCTTTTTATGTTCCAATTATCTTTTTGTACGCTTCGTCAAGATTTTGTGATGGGTTGGTTTATTTACATTTCATTCGTTAAGCTGATATTGTGTGGTAATTTGCATCGTTCATCAAAATATAGACGTATCAGGTACGTTTTTTGGTTTATGCAAATTTTTGTCGGTTTCGTTGCAGGTACATTTATACCAGGATATTAGTTGCTTGTTTACACCCTCATTGTTTTCTAATAACTCTAAACACATTAAGGCATACTGTACAACAGAGCTTAGCTCTTAGGGCACGACTACACAGTAAAGTATAAACTTAATCGATATTCCGAGAGTTCCCTCTCAAGATATAATGGCGTCTTGATGACTCTTAGCCGAACACTTACAAAGTGCGTCGAAAACCGTTTTAAAGACCATTCAGAGTTAGAAAACTTTATAGGTATAGGTATCAAGATTTAGGTAGTGTTGGTGTTTGATTTAAGAAGTGTTTCTTTTCTCTACAGTACTTGAGTTATGTTACGATTAGGTTTTTTTTTGTCCAAGTAAATGACAGCATTATATACGAACTAGCTGCACCCCGCGGTTTCACCCGCATAAGTTTCGATCCCGTCGGCATATCGAGATAAAAAGTATATAAATATAGTAAATATGCTATATGTTAATCCTGGCTATAAACTACCTGTGTGCCAAATTACATCCAAATCCGTTCTGTAGTTCTTGCGTGAAAGAGTAACAAAACATCCATCCATACAAACTCTCGCGTTTATAATATTAGGAGGATTATATTATATCGATTGCATCTTTTGTATAACACCTATTTCATTATCGTAGTAGTATGGGGTACAAAACACTATGTTCGTAACGACATAAAATTGCAATCAGTACAACACATAACATCTCGCCTGTACCCCGAAGGGTTAGTTCGGCTACACTACACCCACATTTCGCCAGTAAAAGTTATTATCGTCTACTGTATTGATTTAAAGTTGCTAAGTGTATCTGTATGCATGTTAGTGCTCGTGACTGTACCCTCGCTGTTGGTAACACTATAGCGGCCAATGAAACTGTCGTACATCTTAATTAAATATTCTGTCAAAATAAAATTTAACAGAAATACCACATGCGATGCGAAGGCAGAACCTATCCGAGATCTTTTTATATGGCATCGATCATTTTGTATACTCTCAATTATACTTTTATTTTAATAAAGTAATGGATATAGTAAGTACCGTCGCAGAAGTTATAATATGTGACCTGCGTTGGTATGGTAGCTTCACCTACATGTATTTTTTTAATTTCCTGGATAAATTACCTTAATTTGGCTCCCCTTTTAATCGAGAAAAATACATTAAGATAGAAGAGTATCCAACTATGGCTCACCAAAGTGGCACCGGTGACTGAACAGTTGTGGGGAAAGCGGTTGTCATGGTATGTGATGCGAAGGAGTAAGGAAAATGCCATGAGGAAAGTTTTGTGGGTGAATGTGGATAGGATAAGAGTAAGGGAGGCCAAAGAAACGATAGATGGACTGTGTGGAAGATGATATGGCTAGAAAGGGGATGACTACCGAGATGATGACTAATAGAGAAGTATGGAAGGATTAAGACATGCAGCGCCGAACCTAAATAATTTGTGGAATGAGGGAGAATAATGATGGATATAGTACAGTCACGAGCAAAAGTATGTATACACTCTGGCTTTATTCAAAAGCGATTTACTCCTTTGTTTTTGAATGAAATATTATGCTGTTACGAACATAACATTTTCGAACCCATAGGTTTGTGTAATGTGTCGTATTTCTACGTTGCATTCGTTATTTCACGAAAAAATCGCATTTGAAAGTTGCCAAGTATTGACATAATGGTGCTCGTGACTGTACCTACTTCGCTAACTCTTCCTCAATTATTATTATGTAGTACCTATTGTGGTAGCTTAGCACCAAAATCTAGCCAAACAGACAGACAGGGAGACCAACTACCACCTAGTAAAGATATCATAAAATAAAGCCGTACGGCTTAGGGTAAGCAGGACTACATCAAACCAAGTGCATAACGCTATTATCCTCTCTTCAAGAGTATTAGATGTTCGTAATCTATTTGATATTCTGTGCGCGCAGTATAAGATATGGTCGGTGCAATAACTGGGCAGCCCGGAGTGGACTGTGCCTTTATATTGCTGGTACAATGACTTGGAATGGGGCGAAATGTGGATGAGAGATGGGATTGAAAATGTCTGTGAAGCAATTTTGTTTAAGGTTTTTAAAGTTAACGGGATATACTCGTACATAGTTCTGTAGTCTTTGGTCTTGTACTATTTTTTTTTAAACCTTGCCCCAAACTAGGAATTACTCCTGTATCGTGGTTGCGTTTACAAACATTTAAACTCACATACACTGACAGCCAGACACGGAACAACTACCTGTAGGCAATTACCGTAAATTGTTCCGTGCGGGAATCGAACCTCCGACACGCAGCGCAGCAGTCGATCGCTCAGCCACTGCGCTAACCGTGTCGTATGTGGGGATATATTTGATATATTTGTGTATATATTTAATCAAATAACAATGTTTATTTAAATATCAAATACAATAATAAAAGGACAAGAACAACACGTCAGCCTAGTCAAATAACCCGCCCGTAACTGCCCTAATTAAATATAAATAAATAAAAGCTCGTAAATAAATAGAAGTGATTACTAAAAAGTGACCGTTGCCAATTAGCCGACTGACTAATTAAATATTACTTAGTGTATTTGATTGAATTTTGTTTGTAGTCTGAGAACGTCAGCAGTTAGATAACCGGAGGTTAATTTATTGCCGTATTGCCGTCTGCACCTAGCAGGTATAATACTTGGAATTTAAAGGAAAGATCTGCTAATAGGCTAGTTTCCTAAAAAAATCTAATCAGTTCGTCAGTTAGATTATCAAAAAATATTGAACCCGTATTTTTTCTTTTGACAATTATATAAAAAATGATGAAGATATCGCTCCCAAATTTTGACGCGCTTTATCTTTGAAATTTTTCGTTTGATTGACAAAAAAAAATACATGTCCATTATTTTTCTATAAGTAATCTTAACTGACGGACTAATTTAATTATTATTTTTTTACCCAGGAAACTAACCTATTTAATAAAAAGGACACACAGAACATGGCTTTCGGAAAAATCCATGATGAAAAATAACAATAAGCCATTTTTATGCAATAGGTGAATAACCTACTTGCGTAGCTAACCGAAGATACATGCTACGCGTCTACGCGATCTACGGCGTAGCTCGCGCTGTGCTACGCTCTTTCGTAACCACGCCTTAGCTACGTTTTAGGAACCTTTCTCTATCAAGCTGTCTTTAGTGGTGTAGCTAGTCCTAACCCCGTCTTTAGTGGTGTAGCTAGTCCCTTTATCAACATTTATTGGGAGCCCATTCTTTCCGACTGCGTCGTAGTTCCAAAGGAGGGAATTGTTTTTTTTACATAATAAAGGTATTGGCATCTTGACTTGAAAGGTTAGTTTTTCTATTTGATTTACTAAATGAACACGGGAGCTTGATAATTGGACCGCGCTCGTGGCATTACGTTAGTTTTCATATTTTCACTAGCTGATCCGGCAAACGTTGTTTTGTCATAATTATATAAATTATTTCTAGCTGCCCGGCGCTACTTCGTTCGCGTGGTGTCCTACCCCCTACCCTACCACCTACCTTACTCCTACCCTACTCCTACCCTACTCCTACACTACTCCTACCCTACTTCTAACCTACTCCTCCAAAATATTTTTTTGTAAATCGGATTGATAAGTAGTTTCCGAATTTATCACCTACATACAAACTTATATATACCTTTTTATAATATTAGTATAGATTTCAAAGCAGTCAGATTCAGTAGAGTATGCGTTCTTGGGACCTGTCAGTTTCATACAAACGAAAACGAATACAAACGTGTTGCACGTATTTGATCTTTATGAGCTACTAGAGTTGTCGCACTGACAGGTGTTAGGGACGCAATCTCACGACGACGGCCAGACTGTAAGTATTCGCTGACGAAACTATTCAAACTGAGGCCGAATATTCGGTTTTCCATCCACCTTATAACCAATATTCAGTAGTTCGGTACAACCCTAGTTATGACAGCTATTATATTTGTTTGTCTATCACTATTATTGCGGCACCGTCCAATAATTATTATCAGTGATCGCTTTCAATCCAATAGATTCAGAGGGAGAAGTATTGTAGTCGTGTTTCGTCAACGAAATCAATATCGGTGGTGAATATCTGTCGTTATTCCGCTCCGCCGAGCGACAGTAATCTACTGTTGACGGTGCCCAGCTAGACGGTACCATATATAGACAGGTCTGTACAGAAGGCCGGTTCCATACAACGAGCGCCAACTGGCACTCGCACACATAGACGCGTACATACAGCGACATCAAAAGAATGCCAGTCACGAGTCAAAAAAATATGAAATATTTTATTTCACATAAACCCACATGGACACTTATGAAACATCAGAAGCTAGGTGCACGGATCCAATTGGTCGTTTCCTATGGAGAAGAGCCGGCAACAAACTCCACGGTTACTCTTTTAAAAATAATTGGCTTTTACAATGTTTTCAAATTATGTACAGTAGGTACTTATGAGAGGACAGTGTAGGCCTGTCCATAAGTGCCAGGTACTTAATAAAATAGAAAATGGTCTACAAATCTACAGTCCTACAAGGCCTACAACGCTCTCACATTCACAAAATATAAACGAGTCTTAATAAAAATTACCTATTTTAAATAGGTAATTTTTATGACATGATCAAATGACATGATTACTATTACAACCACTAATAAATAGTTAAAATTAGAATTATAGAGTGCGCTAAGCCGCGTATCTATGTGTGCATGCGCATTCGCTCGTTGTGTAGAGCCGACTTCCTCTACAGTCTACACAATATGTATTTTGTGTCTGACTGTACCCTGTCCGGCTATTTTGTACACTGGCCGGTAAATAAAAGGTGTGGTTCCGAACAATATGAATAGATAATGTTCTGAATTTATGTTGGGGATAGAAACGATTTTAATTTTTAAATTCTTATAAGTGGTTTCAGGAAGGTACCTGTTCTTTAAGTAAAGTGTCGCAGTGGCTTTTTTCCATTAGTAATTTTTTTATGGGAAAGTCACGGTGAATCTCCCGGATCTAAGGTTTCCTCGCCTTACTGAAGCGAAGCGGGGCAAATATTAAACTGTTCAAAACTTATAAAACTTATTCGGGGTGGAAAACCCTCATGGATGTCTGTCAGACTCTTACTGACTAAAAACCACCCCGGTGTTCCATCTCACACCTACGCCGGTGGTCGCGGGAACGTACGATCCTTCCGCATCAGGATAGTACCCTACGTCCGAAAGGAATTGTTGACGTAGGTTTTTGTTCAAGTTCCAATTATAAGTTAACTTATACTGAATTTTCCTTTATTTTTATCACGTTGTTTACTACTAAAACACTAAATTCAACAGAGGAAACTATAATAAGCCAACTAAGTAGCAGTAAACATAACTATAACATAGGACTTAAACATAACTGGGGAAATGTGGGTGTACTATAGGTTACACCTAACCTAGCCAAATGTGGGTGTACTATAGGTTACACCTAACCTAGCCAAATGTGGGTGTACTATAGGTTACACCTAACCTAGCCAAATGTGGGTGTACTATAGGTTACACCTAACCTAGCCAAATGTGGGTGTACTATAGGTTACACCTAACCTAGCCAAATGTGGGTGTACTATAGGTTACACCTAACCTAGCCAAAACCCTCGGATTTCCAAAAAAAAGTTTATTTTTTCTGATGCAAAAACATACTCATCAAGTGATCACACAGCCTGACACTCCATTCCACATTTCCCTTTGAACAAATTATAATTACATTTTCATTGTGCCGTGAACGTGACACATGTTTCACGTTACATTGTTCCCTCCAATATCTGCCGCCATTGTGGCCAATCTGTTTCCAGCAAACACGTTTAGACTAATTAGATGATTACGCTAATTACTCTGTGTTTTACACTGCGGTGGACAGATTCCGTCTCGGAATAAACAGAGGCATATGTAGGAATTTGTTGATGCGTGAATAGGCAGATATTTTATGAAATTCCCGCTTAAATAGGTTTCCAGTGCTTGCATGTGTATTTCTTTCTCTCTTTAGCGTTTTAAAAATTAAATTTTTAAAACGCTAAAGAGAGAAAGGCGTTAAGAGAAAAAAAATAAGGAAACAATTTAGAGACCGAGACCAGTCTTCATAATCATACGAAGACTGGTCTCGGTCTCTAAATTATTTCCTTATTTTTTTTCTCTTAACGCCTTTATTTGTTTCCTTTAAACCTTCGTTCGTTAGTGGTGGTGGAAGACTTGTCTTTAGCCCTTGACGTTTATGGGCTTAACACTGCTACTTTTAGGCCTGTAGGTAATACAGAACCCCACTCGAAACTCAAGAAATACTTATAACTAGTTTAAAGTAATGTTTGAGTTAAGATAGGTTTTGTAATTTGGCTCTTGAGATATACCGAGTTATCCCACACTTTTAATAAATACATTACTTGTTCTTCTTTGGCCTCGCCTTGTCCTGACACGCGGGATCGGCTTTCCCAATCATCCGAAGCCATTTATTTTGGTCACCAACGCTAACACCAACACGAACACACCAACTTAGGTGTTAGTTATTATTAGAAGTTAGTATGATAAACAAAAGTTTAAACTTTCCTACCACCCACATTCACACACGGGTTTCACAAACAAACGTAAGACAAAATGAATATAATTACTAAGAATAAGTCCTGGGATAATTTCACAAAGACTTGCAGAAATACGTAGGAGTTGCATGCACTCAGGAAAGCGCGATATAACGCGAACGTGACTACTACAACCTCGCTTGAGCGTCGCACTCCTAATGGAGCGATATGCGTAGACACAACTATCGGAAATTATGCTAATGTAATCTTACAATTAGTAAGTAAATGACGAAGCCAACCTGCTGCAATACGCAGGTATTGCAGCAGGTTGGCTTCGTCATTTTAATTGAAACAAGAAAATAAGTAAAAACAGAAAATCCTCGTTGGTCTAGTGGTCGCAAGCGCTACTGCTGAGCATGAGGTCCTGAATTCGATTCCCAGGTCGGGTAAGTGTTATTGGGTTTTTCCTTCAGGATTTTTTTAGTAGCAGCCCGGAGTCTGGATTTGTGCCCGTGGCAATAGGCTCGCCACCGCACACATGGAACTTAAACATAACTGGCGAAATGGGGGTGTACTATAAGTACACCTGTGCCTTACCTTTCGGGAATTACAGGCGTGCGTGCAGCCGTGTGACGTATTTTGTATCTATGCAGAAAAAACTAAACTAATTAACGTGAAAACACACCCCTATTACATTAATGTATTTCAATCTTAAGCACTAATTATCTTGTGGGCTTCAGCAGGTAATGTAAGAACACGAATACGTACAAGTTTCAAACCAATTAGGTACCAATCTATGAAACAAGACGAAGCACGTTATTCAATAACGTCTTCACGCTGAACGCTAATTGGCGCACGTTTGATACAGGGTCGCGCGTCGCGTCTTGTCATGCGATGTGCTGTGCGGCGGGCGCCTTACTGCTCAGAGAAATTACACCGTGAATAGATGCAGTTTGTAACTATGTATAATCATATGTTTGAGACGGTCGCGTGGGTAGCGATAGGCGGACAAATTAATGATTAACGTGTAATGGAACCCTCAGCACTATTTAGTTGGGGCAAACAATTATTTTAATTGAAGCAGCGCCATCGCTTAGAATTTAATAGCTTGAAATTGAAGTGGTGTGTGGTAGGTTTATTTCAATCTTATTGCTTGGTAATCGTAGGTTTTATTTCTTTCATTTAAATACGGCAATTAAACGAAAAATGTGTGTAAATAACTTGATCAATTAAATAGCATTTTCCTGTTGTTTAGTTATTTACGATATACGTTTTCAATCACTTAGTAACACAAGGCTATCGTCTGGAAACGGCACAAGGAAAGTTTTTCATCGAAATCCTATTTATTAGTATTGAAAATAACTTGTAACGTCCACGTTCTTATACAACGACCTTAATAAACGCCCACTGCTTTGCATTTTTCAAATACTTTACAAAAACAGTCTGAGCTTATCGTTACATTACTGACATTGATGAAGGAAAACATCGTGAGGGAACCTGGACTTTATGCTCTGAAATCGCACAGCCCGTCTTGAGCAAGCGTGGTCATCAATGCTCGTGCCTGCTCTGGACGAGAAGAAGCCTTTGTCCCGCAGTGGGACAATAAAAGGCTGGTATTATATACAATTACACGAAAAAAGTCGCAAATAGACATCGAACTAGGGTTGAGCCATTCATAAATAATGCTGCGGCGGATACCGGCTCTAATTACAGCGTATCCGTATCCGCAACGTTATCCGCGATTGATTTGTTGTACGACCCAGTCTGTGCCCGCATCCGACATCGTTCGGGATTTCATATCAAATGTCCGTTGCTATAAATAATTTTGCCTCCAGACTGGTATTGACGGTTGCGTTTTTGCAGAAAAAAATATTCGGTAAATGACCGACTGGTATTTTAATAAAAGGATAACGGTCATAGCGTCATGTGACCATAGATCACACAAAACATTTATTTGCAAAAGTTGGGAGGGTGAAGTTGACCGCACTTGGGGCTAGAGCCAACGTTTGACGACCAAACTTTGGCTGGGTCATTGGCACTGCCTCTGGTATTTTTTGGCAAAATATTCGTTTAAAAACTACAGATATTTAGAGAAAATATATAAATATAGAAAAGCACAAAGGTACTGCTTTATTTCGATAGAAATGTCTTCCACCAGACCTTGCGACCGGAGAGCTGGCTGAGAAACGTAGACACAGTGTGTCACACACACAAAAAGACAATACCTACAGGAAAACTTTAATTAGACCCCTCCCTCCATTCCGACTAAATTAGACTAAATTGCATACTAAACAATGGCGGCTGAAAGGCTAGCTGCCATTGTTTAGTATCTAATTTAGTCTTATAATGCTCACAATCGACACAGACAGTGGTTGTTTTATCACATAGTTTGTTCGCCTTCTCCGTACACCTCTATAACAAGAGAAAAATTGCCTTAATTTATTTAAAAGCGAGAATGAAATACCGTACCCTTAAATATGCATAGGAATGAAAACCGATCGTCCTGCGACCTCGCGCTGTGTCTCTAATGTATTCGACCGCATTCTGCATCGCAGCCGGTTCAGGGCCGGTCAGGCGCCGAATATCCAAGGCTTTTAAATTATGGCGCAAGCCGAAGGCCGAATATTTACCGCCTGAAGCTTTGCCTAAGTATTCCTGCCGCATTGTTTATGCCGCGGTGCTGTTAATGATGACGTGAGGTGTGTCATAACTTACTTGTCATTAAAGAGTCTTTTGAGATGCCTAAATGACTAGCTGTCTTTCTATTAAAACCAAAAAAGTATTCCACTGAGATCCATTCTCTTGCAAGGTTTCGTCATTCACTATTTGATAACAGAACCAATCTGTAATTCATTGACGGTTGTGTTGATAAGTTTTCGGTTACGCACCTTAAGAACTCGTCTTTCGGATATTAACTGTAACCACATCCCTGTTCCCTACCATAATTTGGGGTTTATTCATAAACGATGATAAAGTTAAGTAACGCTTAAACGTCAAAAATGTATGGTTAAACAGTCGCTAATCACTGCTTAACTTTAAGCAACGTTTATGAATAAAGCGGAATGTCTTTATTTATCAAAGCATAGATTCAATAAATATACTTTCAAGGTTATGCACCATAGGGCTGGGCAGTCGGTAGCGAGACATAAATCAAACAGGCCCCATTTATCAACTGGCTACCTACCTGGTATTTGTGTGCCGACATTTATTATTTGATAGCGTTTAAGGCTTGTGCAAACTATGCGATGGGTCATTATAGGGTATTATTTTTGGTGGTTATTGTGGTAAATCGTTGTTCTGGCATTGGTCATCATCATCATCATCATCTGCCTTGGTGCTTTTCCCAACTACATATATTGGGGTCGGCTTCTCGTCTAATCGGATGCAACTGAATACCAGTATTTTACATGGAGTGACTGCTTATCTGACTTCCACAAACCAGTTACTGGGTAACATGATACCCCTTGGTAAGGCTGGTTGTCAGACTTTTGTAACGACTGTCAGAGATCCACACATGACAGCCGCGCTAACGGCTTAACGGTCTTGGTACCTATGTAAAGATGGTCACCCAACCACGGACCTCGGACCGGACGGTTGTTCTGGCATTGGTATAAAATTATTAGCTTCTCCTAATAAGACCTTTGTTGTGTATCCCGCAAAAATCCGAGCTCTCATGTACATTCCTTTCAGATATTTTACCACAGCAACCAAACAGCAATCTTCTTGCAACGAGAATAAAGATCACTGTGATGCAACATCTGAGCTAAATAACTGTGAAAGGATTGTAAAGCAAACTTATACCCATCACCACCACCCATATTACCTATGTTATACAAATAAAATAGACTTTGACTTTATTTTTCGATCAAACGTTCATGGGACCACCAAGGTCGAAATCAAATGACTGAATCGGTCAAAAGATCATTTGAGCAAAAGTTTTTCGGGCACACGTGACGCACTCGATAGGAAATGAATGCTGCCTGCTTTGATCCCCACACAAAACAAATTATATTGCTTTTTCAGTAGTGGGTATTTCGTACGTAATTAGGTAGGTACCTACTTCTGGGAGAATTATTTTTCAGGATACAGAAGTATCCTGAAAAATAATTCTCCCAGAATAAGGCTAGGCTAGAATAAGGCTTATTAAAGGCATGGCTATTCTCAGTTAACTTAACCTCCCCCCCACGCGTTATTATTTTCTCTTCATTGACCCGTTGTTATTGATACTACAAATAAAATAAATATCTTTTTTCTTTTTAAATTTCTTTTGGCTATTTTGTAGCCTCCAAGTTGACTTGACGCCTTCAGTTCACTTGTTCCTCAAAATGATGGGAATAACATACGTGTGATAATAAGAAATTGTTGGAAATGGCCTATTAGCGATTACTATCAACTCAAGTAAATGTGATCGGTAGAAGACGACACGTGTCGACTCAGCCTTTTCTTTATTTCTTTTTGTGTTTTCTTAAAATAGAGCGTGGAAAGATACTTTATTGTTGATGTTGACACAATGATTTTATTTCGTTGCCCGGTAGGCTTTCATAACCAACCGATTTTAATCTGATATGGCAGATGTATTGAGTACCCTAGGTTATGCCACAAAATATAAAAAAAGAACGGACGACCTTAAGGAGGTTGCCTGGACGGACTGGATGCGGAAGGCGGAGGACAGGGCGTTGTGGCGCAGCGTGGGATAGGTCTTTGTCCAGCTGTGGACTGCGATAGGCTGAGTTGATGGATTGTTTGATATAAGATGCCAAATTATTAAAAAAATCATAAATATGCAAGCAATTGAATGTTTTTATTTTGTGCCTTGTATTTACAAGGCACATATTTGTTTCATCATTTACATAATAATTATTTGTTTGCCTATGGCGAAAATGTACGGAAACTCGTTTGAGTTTCCGTACATTTTCGCCCTATTACATAGGCCTTTACATAACGGCTAGCCAAATACAATAACTCGAAGAAAGACCGCGTAAACAGCATAAATCATTAGACGAAACTAACTAAACCCTAAAATGTTCCAGTTTCAATTACTAAGCGTTACGCGTGTAAAGTTTGTAGGAGTTGCACGCCGCGAACCAATTAGAGGGAAGGAAATTAATTCGGTGACGAGACGTGTCGACGCGTCTTGTTGACGAGAGCGATGCTGCCGAATGAACGCGCCGCCAGAGGGTTCGGGAAATGAGAACTTTTTGAATTTGGAAATTTTATGAGCAGAACACGTAACTTTTTTATACTTACATAAAAACTAGCTGACCCGGCAAACGTTGTTTTGCCATAAAAGGATTTTTTTTTTTTTTTTTGTATGAAAAATAGATGTTGGCCGATTCTCAGACCTACCCGATATGTACACAAAATTTCATCAAAATCGGTCAAGCCGTTTCGGAGGAGTATGGCAACGAAAACTGTGACACGAGAATTTTATATATTAAGATAATATGTGTATGTTTGCTATCAGCCAGTCAGCCATATTGTATTTTGTAGTGACGTAACTACGCGAGGGATTTTAAATTAAATGACCAATGATATATGATGATGAATATCCTACAAGTAAAACATGACTGAGCATATTAAGTCCTACCTGTTCTTTACAATCTCTTGGGGCCCCTAAGTGAAGTGATAATGGCCTCCTTACGTTCCTTTAGCAATGCCAGCATCTTTCTCCACCAATTCTCACTCTCTCGCTTCTCTTCCCCTTCTTTACGGATGTTTTTTTCTGGTAATATTTAACCAAGCTAATTCTAAAACTTACGCACCGATCGTGCTTATCGTAACTTTAGTCATCTTCGATCGTTTTCTCGCCACAAGTTCGGAAGGAAAGTAATTTGCATGTCGAAGACGCTCTGCCTAACGAATATGTATGACACGCCGAATTTGGCACTTTACTGTGACAAATACCGCTTAAGAAAAGACAACAGAAGTTCAACTATTAAACTGAAGGCCAAATAAATAATGGTTGGACTGTGTGGAATTACTATAGTGCTAACGGCCGCGACTTACAAGTTATAGGCCGTAGGTTCGATCCCAGACCGGCGCTTTACTTTGTGCAAATTAATTCATCACCACTTATCTCAAAACGGTGCCACTATCTTAGCAGTAGCTGAGATAGTGAGATGACGGATGACGACCTTGACGGCTCTTATAGACGTGGTATTGAAGAAGAAAACCTGCTCCTCGGACTCCAAATAAATTCGGATAATGGAGGACGATGATGACGCTGCAACATAGGGTGGGTCACCTAAAAAGGCAGTGCCATAAATAACGTTACATGTTGTTTTAAAATTTACAGCAGAAACAAATCGCGCGCGGCGCGCGAATTTGACACTCGCCAGTTGACAAACAAGTCAAATCACCTTGTGGTTGGTTCTCTACGACAAATTACGGTCTCTTCTGTTGGTAATGCTTTTGCACTGTGGCTTTTTAATTTGAGAAACACGGTGGGAGATTTACTGGGTTTTCTGTCCTTATATTCTGTCGTGACATCGTAAGAAAAACATGGGTAGTTGAGAACGTGACTGATATATGAGGAGGGTAATTTTACAAGCTTATGTGCTGTGTCAACTGTCAAGCTGACAGAACGCTGGCGGGGAACCTGATTGGGGATGATTTCTTTCGTGTTTTTGTTTGTTTTATCAAGTTTAGACACACTTGTGTAAACGTTTGGAGTGTTGTTACTTCAAGTTAGTAAGTAGGTTAGAACGAGAATGTGGAAATAATACCTTTCTATACGTATTTCTGTCGCCTAGGAGTATTGCTGTGTTCCGGTTATAAGGTCATTCCAGAGTATAAAATAAGTAGAATTTTGTGTAGAACATCTTGGTTCTCGACTTTCTTTTACACATTTTCCCCTTTATTCATAAACGTTGCTTAAAGTTAAGCAGTGATTAGCGACTGTTTAACCATACATTTTTGACGTTTAAACGTTACTTAACTTCGTTTATGAATAAACCCCATTATTGTCTTGTTTTCTTTATCGCCGGTCATTATATTCATCGATGCTCCGTCAAAAGATTCTTGCTACTGGTTTCAACTTACTGATCTCCATGTCATAGCTTAGGTAATATTTACTAATTAAATGTGACCTAGTTCAACTCCGATAGCTTCCTAACTAATCGTTACAGACAACATCCACAAAGACTCACACTATTAGCCCCAGTCCTCAGGGACTAACACTGATTGATATAGGCTCCAGAACTAATTAGTCCAGCTTTAGGCACCGGACACAGGACGTCAATTAGTTACAGTATGAGGACGAGGCCATCTAATTCGATGGCTCGTAATGAATGGGCGTTTAACTAATGTGGCGCGGGTAAGGATTCCTCAGGCGTAATGGCGCCGAATTAAATATAAACCTGTTGTCAAACGTATGGTATAGTCCTTGCAAATCACGAGCGCATGTCATGCAGCCTTTTCCAGATATGTTGGGGTCGACTGCCAGTCTCACAGGATGCAGCTGAATATCAGTATTTTACATGAAGCGACTGCTTATCTGACCTTCACAATCCTCTACCCAGATACCTGTGTAACACGATAGCGACCTTGGTAAGACTGGTTGTAAGACTCTCAGGCTACTGACGACTCGCAACGACTGCCAAAAATCCACCAATGACAGCCAACCAATGGGAACAACGGCTTAACGTGCCTTCCAAGCCACAGGGTCTCGGTATTAGTCACCTATCCACGGATCAACCGCGGAAAGCGTAGCTTAACAAGTAAGAGAGAGAGTATGAGTTATTATATTATTAGGTGTAAATTGCAACTATAGCAGGTAAAAATTCTCGGGTATCATTTTAGAACATTCGCATTCTAATATCAGTCTCAATTTCTCAAACATACTTCCAATAAGTATTTGACACCGAGATAATATTGCGACTAGATTTTTAATATTTTTAATTTCGGGAAGTGGCCTTCCATTGTATTTCTGATATAAACACAAATTCATATCATATTTTCATTCAGAACAATTCACCCAAGGACGTTGAACCCCGCTCGCATCCACCACAACAATGACAACTTCTAAACTGTCGAACACAAACCAACATGGCGTCATCGCTGTCATCCTACCCTCAAAACTTAATAGTTGTGTGTTATCACACAAGTTCTAACAACAACTGCTGTAGCTTCATGTTGTTCGGCCAACCGCAACTTAGTAACACTTGAGCTGCGAAAAGCGCCCTTACCGCTACGACATAAAGGCGCTGTCGATGTCAAATAGTTACCGCAGACAAGCAGTTGTTCTGTTCTTCCGACTGCGGTAGACCAGTGCGAGAGACTTTGTGTGTGGGCTATGTGGTTGCGGTGGCCTGAGGTTGGGAAAGTGTTGTGTTTGGAGGGTTTTTAAACCTTCTTCGAATAATGTGGACTTTTTCAATTCGGCTGTGTTCTCTTTGCCAGTACGAATGGAGGTTTCGGTGGCGCAATTTTCATAGAGCAATTCCTATGAATAATCCGCTTTATTCATAAACGTTGCTTAAAGTTAAGCAGTGATTAGCGACTGTTTAACCATACATTTTTGACGTTTAAGCGTTACTTAACTTTAGTCAACGTTTATGAATAAACCCCACAGTTCTTCCATGTTTCCTGTACGATTGGGGGTATTGTTGTAAATAATAGTGATCTATGTAACCTTGTTTGTGAAGCCTTAAATAGACTAACGACGTCTCCGTACGTCGTTAGTCTATTTAATCGAATATGACAGGAACAGGTGAAAAACAAATATTTATTTGAAGATAATGTAGAAAAGTAAAAGAAGGAAACTACAGTAAACGTATAAAAGAAGGTACTCATAAGTTTCTTCATTTCTAGAGTACCAGGTACTTAAATTCGCAGTTGATAACTTCTACTTGCTTACCTTAATATCGCCATTAACTACAAAAGCAGCCTCGTTGGTCTGGTGGTTGCAAACGCAACCGATGAACATGAGGTTCTGGTTTGTATTCCCGGGTCGGGCATAGTTTTGTTGGGTTTTACTATCGGGATATTCTCGGTGGCAGCCCGGAGTCTGGAGTTATACCTGGTTGATAGCAATAGGCTCGCCCCCTATTACATAGGACTTAAACATAACTGGCAAAATGTCGGTGTACTACAGGTACACGTCTGCCTAATCCTTCGAAGAATACAGGCGTGATGTTATGTTATGTTTCATGTTAATTACAAAGCCAGCTATAAAGTCATGCCCTTCTATCACCTAAGAAAAACATTTAAATACTGAAGAACCAGCATAGATTCAGCGTCTGGAAGTCAAACGACAGGAATGAGTAATGTTAGGTCCTCCAGACGGCATGTGACCTAACTAGTGACAGTTATGAGCTCATATGACTTACGAGCCCAAACGGATTCCTCGTAAAAGTTTTACGAGTTTCGCGAAGGATAGATTTATGTATATCATACAAAATAACGCGAAATCTTACCCTTCAGCGTAAAACTTTATCTGGAAGAAAACAATTTTGTTTAGGATAACTTGTTAAATGTGTTTTGGTCATGATTTCTACGTATCGTTGGCAAATTACTAGTAGCTTGTACGGTTTATTGCAACTAAGCTAAATAGTTTTCTCATTAGTGCTATGAGCGGGTTTACATCATTGCGGCATATGGGGACCCTTTTCTTCGTCAGCCCGCAGTTTAACCATAATAATATAATAATATCCCTGGACATTTCACACAGCACCATTTGTCCCAAGCTAAGCAACCTAATGCTTGTGTTATGGTAACAAGATGGCTGATAAACTACTTATATACATTTTTTTTTTTTTGTAAATACATACATATTATAGATAGAAAAACACCCAGACTCGGAACAAATACATGTAGGTCATACAAATATTTGTTCCGTGCGGGAATCGAACCCGCGACACGCAGCGCAGCAGTCAATCGCTTAACCACTGCGCCAACCGTGCCGTCGAAACCATTTAGCTCATTATCATCCACTACCGGACCTCGCCCACTGCTGGGCATAAACTTGCCTTTGATTGGGTCAGTCTCCGCCATCGATGGGCCACACTCGCACAAAATTCATAAGTTCATCGATTATATGATATAATATGCAATAAAATTTTAATCAACAACGTCATTCTTATTAAAAATAAATGCCGGGACAAGCACTAACTTATTCAGCGAATCCCGTGGGACTATTTAAAAATGGAATTCAGGTCGCTCATTGGATATTACATTTTATTAATTTTGAGCGGTCCGCGGAGCAAATTGACGGATTTCGTACGGGCCGATGGAGCGCAGGCATCGCTACAGGGCTGGCAGGGATACGATTCTGTATGTTCATATAAGAAAACGGGTAAAATGTCGCAAGGTTTCATAGAAAAATGGCTGAATTAGAAATTTAAATAGTGTATTTGTGATGTTTGTACTTGTACCACACCCTTAAAGAATACACCTTTCTGACACACGCTGTGAAATCATTGAGTTTGTTTGTTTTGTAGTCTTTCGTTTCATATTTTATTTCACCAGTCCTTCAACTGATTACATTGATTAAAGTTATAAGTTATATATAGCTCCTTTGAATAATCTAATACACGTTTGTATAAATTGCGCAAACGCTAAAATATTCCTATTAAATGCAAAACAATGGCGTCATTGGCTGTGCAAAGTTTCAATCTGCCTTGCAAATGCTTTGTTATGACTTCCACTGATGTCATGATTTTATTAATATCGAGTGGCAGCCCTACCTAGTGTTGTGCGTCGAGTGTCCGCTGCATCGCATAGTGCAGCCCAACTCGATCATCATAATCGGTTTCCGAAATACGCAGGGATCGGCTGGTCTGGTTAATTGGGGGATTTCATACATATGTAACGTAGGTATCATACATATGTAATGTCGGATCTGTACATGCTCCGGACTGCTACATTTGTTTAGTAAAGTGGATAGATAGAGAGATTGCCAATGTTTTTGTATTGAAATACTCATAATACGACTAGCTTTTCCCGCAACTTCATCTGCGTGAAATTTCTTGTTCCCCCGACCCATCTCAACGCATCGCATCGCCTGCTCGCGCTATTACTTCGTTCTCGCTCAGCGTTCTTTCAGACTTTTTTGAGCTTTTGCTCGGCTCCTAAGAGTCCTAGCGTAATGTTCAGTAGCCTGTAGCCTTCCTCAAGAAGTGGCCTATCAAATGCTAACAGATTTTTCAAACAAACAAACTCTTCAGCTATTATATTAGTATAGAATGATATAGATTAAATAAATACCTGATGGAGGCAAAAACCCGCGGTAGGAACTTGTTTTCTACAAGTGTTTTATATACAACTTATTTTAGGTGTAAACGGTAAACAAAACTAATAGAATCCATGTTATACATATACATTGGCGTATACGTGGGATTTGTAAGCTTCGAATTCAAGCTAATAATAGATATTTCATTTGCTATCACTTCTTATTCTGAATATAAGAAGCAATCGTTACTCTCGCTACACATAATTCCAACATTCTATATCATTCGATGGTGAATACGGGCTATATCGAAGGGCCCATCCCATGGGGTAGACGATCCCTTGCCCGGAGCAATAATGGGCGACCGTATGAATGCCTGAAATAGCGTCAATGAGATCGTCACACCCTTCCACCACACTGTGACGTGGGTCTGTGGGAAACGTGACCAATTTTATGGGGACCATGCTTTAAGAACGTTAGGGGTTTTAGGTACCTACTCCTTTAAATATGTTAGTTTGTTGATCATTTCTTTAACTAATGCAAGGATTAAAGAGGTCTTTGCGAAATGTTGTTTGGCCCTTGTGGGGTGCATTTATTTTTATAAAGTTGTTATATTAGAAAGCCTTGTTTGTAGGACGGATGAAGCAGAGTTTTTGGGCTCGAACCAAGTTCGCTAAACCGTTGACGTGAACGAGTCTGTTACTACGTTGAACTTTTGTTTAGGTGCTTTTGTCAGTAAAGGCACCCAGGGTAAATCCTAAGCTGGATCTTAAAAGAAAACCTTTAAAATCAAAAATATATTTGAAATAGGCTTGTTTAAGTGTACTCAAGGCGATGTTCTTCAGAAAGGGCAGGTGCGTAGGACTCGTAACCGGCGTGCTGATGTGCGTATATGAACGTAAACGAGGCAAAAGCAGTATGTAAAGGTGGCGTTCTGTAGTTTCTGTGTACCCCCATGGGCAAAAGGTTTGATTTTATATATGTGTGTGTTTCTTTCAAAACTAAAACAGCCACCACAAGGAGTACTACCTCAAAAAACAAGAGAAATCTTTCATCATCAGACCCGGAAACCCTTCTGGTTAACTGGGCAATCCGTAACTTAAATAAAGAGGCGAACGGCCGTAGGTTCGAATCCCGGAAGATTACCATATAAATTGTGTGCACAGGCCGCCGACGTTCCACTTTAAGTTACTTTATTTGGGAGTAAGTAATGGCGTTATATTTTAAGGCAACAATGCTGAAGGGTTTACAGAAAAGCATATAAGGGTTGAGTAGTTTAGTTTAGAAGAAAACAATTTTCTCGATCTAAGAAGTTTTTCAAATCAACGTGTCGTTCTTTCCTCAAAACACCATCTCAGACATCGTCATCATCAAATTATGAGACTGTAACCTCTGAGTTTGTTTCGACCTTTCTTCTCAGATTAGTCAGATAGGAAACGCCGACCTCATCTAGTTTTTTTTTTTTTAAATATGATTGACGTCTAAAAGTGTTTGTACAAACCTACTTGCAAAATAAAATCATTTATCATGTATAGATGTAACGACAATTTTGGACACGTGTACGTAAATTCAGAGTTTTCATAAATTTGTTTTATCTCAAATGTGTCTATGAGAAATTTTCTTAATTTTCTTAAGGCACGTAAATGGCACGAAAGTGATGCAAAATTAGAGGTAAAATAACTGTGAAAAGACGATACTAACGCGTTAGTAACCACTTTGTGATTGGTTGCGTAAAGTGCAGACCACTATTAAAATACTAGTGCTGCTCTCAAAACGAAAACATTATGAGGAAACCAGCATGTCGTAAAACCAAAAAAATCGAAGACATCTGACATCTATCAACCCGCACTGCGCCCGCGCGGTGGATTACGTCCCACCTCCTCTCACCTGGATTATGAGTGCTGTGATTTTGGATATACGGTACTCATGGGTAAATTGAGTTTGTAACTTACTCCTTGTTTTACTTTTACACCTTAAACATAAAATAATGCAGATACCTTTAATCCATAATACAGTATCAGGTGTTCCACTGTTCTATTCAGTTCAGTAAATAGAAAACAGATCCCTAATAACTGCAGCGCGATGCTAAGCTCTGCTATCGAAGTAATATTAGATGCTTATACTCTCAGCCACTTCCCTAATCCCCAGAGCGAGTTTCCCGATTCCCGGAATTGAGGAGTCCCTATCTTTGCTATACGATATTATCTGCACAAAGGGATGTTACATCCCTACAAATAATTATGAGGCTGTTTCTTATACTGGGTGGCGCAAAAGTAAAGACCCTATTTGGTTCAGCTATAACATTTTTTCTAAATTAGAAAACTAGATTTAGATTTTTTTAAATGTATATTTGTGCCATTAAATTTCGTACCATTAGGATTTAAAGATGATGTCTTTTAAATGGTGACCTCCAGAGTTGATACACATTTGAGCCCTATTTATGACATTTTGCATAACTTGCCGTAACACTTCCTGCGATATGTTCGTTATTTCTTGACGAATGTTTTCTTTTAGAGCTGCGAGAGTCTGTGGCTTGTTCACATACACCCGAGATTTCAAAAAACCCCAAAGAAAGAAGTCTGGACTGGTCAGATCGGGTGATCTTGCAGGCCAAGGCAAATCGCCAAAACGAGAGATAACTCGGCCTGGAAAAGCGTCCCTCACTAAGTCCATAGTGTCGCGCGCTGTGTGTGCCGTAGCGCCGTCTTGTTGAAACCAGATGTGCTCCAGCCCCAATTCGTCCAAACTGGGTATCAAAAACTCACGTAACATGGTTCTGTAGCGTTCTCGTTTGCGTGGCACGTCGCCTCGTTGATGTTTCTGGACACTCTTCCACATCTTCGCGCACAGCATCGATATTTTCAGCTGAACGGCCTGTTCTTGGTCTCCCAGACTTAGGTCTATCCAATGTTGAGCCAGTTGGTTCAAGGCGTGTGGCAAAGCGTCGAATTGTGCGACCAATCGGTGCCGGACGGTGGGGAAATCGTCGACGAAATTCACGTTGTGTTCTTATCACTGATGAATTATTCCGTAAGAACATTGACACAATTATTCCACGTTCTTGGGGAGTAAAACGGTCCATGTTTATTTTCAGTGTATTTTACATTTGTTCACTACACAATTTTCAACAACAGAATGACAGAAAATGTCATATAAAAAAAAAAAAGGTATTTTCTTTAGTGCCACTACTTTTGCGCCACCCAGTATAAGATTTGAAGGAATTACACGAATTAGGAAACAAATTATATCGTTGGAGAGCTTACAACAACAACAAACAACTTGTACCTTTTTTGTCTGGCTGGCCATTATTCTCATTTCTCAGTCTTTAATTGGTTCATATAGACGCTCCGTATCAATCCGTTAATATTATAAACTGTACAAGTTATGCCGGCTCACGAACTAACTTGGGTTTCTCTTACTAATAGTTCCGAACTTAAACATAACTTAAACACCGCCATCTATCGGCGACTCGGAAAACTACTCGACAAAGAACACAGCGGGGCTGTGTGTATAGGTGCTTACGTACTTAGGACCAGTCTAGTGTGTGCTACCTTTCTCTACTTCAAGTTGCTAAGTAAGCAGTTAAGATAAACGGAACCTAGTTTCCCTTACGATAGCGAGTCAAAAGGATTGGAATGAACAAGCTTTTAGTCATTTATAATATAGCTAATGATGTAAATTGTTTGTAGGCAAACAAAGCCACAGCCGAACACATCGTATGGCTGGTAGATCTGAGATGGCGTTTAGAAGATACGTGGTAAACTTAGTAATTCTCATTTTTTACTTCAGTGATGGAAGGTTTATTAGATTAGAACCTAAGATAGGTTAATTTACAAACAGTTTTATAGACTCCATGGCAACTTGAGCCTGCACAAAAATAGTTTGTCCTTCCAGTAGTCACTTGAATAGTACTACTACAGACTACTATGTACTACGATGTGTACACAACATTTAAATCTAATTATATCATGGTTGAAGGAGCCAGAATACTTATTCACTTAAAAAGCTTCGTGTCTATATAACCAGATGTCGCTGAAAACCAGTATATTCCGGTGTTTACCGGTAATCTTCCTACCTACCTTCCTATCAACACGCGGGCTACAATCGTCTTTCTTAAGTTAAAAGCAAAAAAAAACATCTCTGAGACAACGTAACGTGTCGTAAAAATAAAATTACTTAGTACACACAGGCTAGCGATAAAGCGCTTTGAAGCGATACGCGTGGCGATAAAGCGCTGGAAGCGATCTCAGCTGTATCCCGTCAATGATGGCAGCGCTTTAAGTTAATGACTTGTCTTGATTGTTTCTTCAGTGCAAATGAAGCTTTTTATTGTAATGTTCGCTTTAAACGACAGTTTGGCGTAGGGCTTTGGAGAAGCGATAGCGTGACGCGAGATGCCGTAAGTGACGTTGCTACAAAAGTCCCTTTTAGTATGTATATGATCAGTCTATAATGTTCCCACTCTGCTGGAACACTGGCCTCCTCACTGTGAGAGTAATGGGCTGAAATCTACCACGCGGGCGCAGTGCAGTACGGGTTGGTGGATGTCACATGTCTTTGAATTTTCGCTTCTGAGACATGCCTCGTGATTTTTTCTTTCGCCGTTTCTGTAGTAGCTACTGAATTAGTTGCAGCCACATACTGCAATCACGCAGTATGGGGCTGCAAGATTTCATGTTCAATGCCGGGTATGGTTATCTTGATTTGGTTCTGTCCAGTTTGCCCAACAGATCGATCGCCAAATTGGACCGAGGTGAATCTTGTTAGATAGTTGCCGAGCGATAGCATCTTGTGTTGTAATATTTATTATTCTACAAATCTTCGTATGACCCCTTCATGAGAATTGGTTGTAATTGATGTTGTTAAAACACGGAAATCCTGTATTTCTTTGTGCAATATCTATCTCTATCTTCGTAGCTATATCTGATAAAACTTCTTTGAGCTGAATTCGTCCGCAATTTCGGTATCAAAACCGCGCCCTAATGGCTGTTTGTTTGTGTTGACAGTATTTGATTGTGAAGACTTTGGGATGTTCAGAGAGTTAAAAACTCATATCCATTCTCAAATAACCTTTTATGAGTCATTGGAACTTTTAACTTGATGTGTCAGGAACGAACGCTTTATTAAAGCACAGTGGTTTTAGAAGCTATATTATTTTTGGGAGCTATTCTCAGTAGCTAACTTTTTAGCGTTTGTGAACGTCACACGTGAATCCCTATATTGTAAATACTCGACTACTTTTAGTCTCAATAGAAGCCCATATTCTTGAACTCTTTACCTAATTTAACTTTACACATAACGTTAAAGTATGAAATTGCCGATTTGTACTGAGAAATTGAAATTAGTTTTTTTATTTATTTAACATATTTATTTAATCAAAATAATTACCATTATTATCTATACATTGCTGCTATCTAATAGGAAGGTCATTTATGCCTTTGCGATAGAATTCTCGTGATCTAGATTCGACAAACTGTGTGAAAGCATTTTGTACTGCCTCCTGAGAAGAAAGCTTTTTATCACGTTGAAAATTGTCAAACGAATAAAATGTGAGTCTGTTGGAGCAAGGTCTGGCGAATACCGAGGGTGACGAATGCAGTTTCTAATTGCAGTTCCTGTAGAGTCAAAACGGTTTCTCAAATCATGAGGCACCCATTTCTCATATTTTTTTATTTTATTGAACTGACGCAAATGCGTCAATATTGTTGGTAAGGTAACGTTAAACCATGCCGCTAATTCCTGGGTAGTATCGGCTTCCACCATCTCTTTCAATTGATTGTTATTCACCTACGTGGGCGGTCTTCCACGTGGTTCGTTCTTCAAATCAAAGTTTCCATCACGAAAGCGTTTAAACCAAAATCGGTGCGTTCATTAGCAGTCCCCTCTCCAATCACAACATTGATATTGCGAGCTGTTTCTGGCGCGTCATTTCCGCGTCGGAACTCGTATTAAAAAATAACTCGAATTTTCGAAGTATCCATCGTTCTTGTCTAAGCTGAATAAAAAAAACAATTGAAAGTCGATAATCGAATGTTGCACATTTTTTTAAAGACGAAGAGTTACCATTTGAAACAAGTTTCAGTCAAAAATCTCAAACCATGAAGGTTCTATGTCAGTTCGAAGTACCTATTACAATAAAACGGCAATTTCATACTTTAACCCTTATTACTTAATTTCATTTTTAATTGATCCTACATGGGAACAACGACGAGAATGCTTATTAAATTTTCATTACGAAGTTAATTTAGAATGTTCTTCAGAACTTTATTATTTTCAAGCGTACAAAGCCACACACTCCTTAATGAACAAATAACTTACAAAGCCACAACACTTTCCTAAACAAACACATACTTTTTTAATTAACCCTAGAGCACACTGCAGTACGCAATATTTAATTAACCTTAATTTGTTCCAGGTAAACAAACACACAGAAGAAAGCTTCAAAGAAAAGTACATTAAGAGGAAGTGGACGGAGTAAATCTAATATCCCCAGGTCACCTATTTACCGGAAGTGCTTTAGAAACCTCTAATAAGCCGTGACTCCGGTCATCTAGTGGAGCCTCCGCTGGCATTCGGGAACTTAATGACGTTTGAGAATATTTCTTGAAAGAAAATGGCTTCTCGTGAACATTTATGTCGATGGCAAAATAGGACTAATAAATTAGAGTGGTGATTGAAATATTAATGTGCGTGTTTCTAAAGGCAATTTGTGTTATTGGTGTTGCCTACAAAATTAACAATGTCGTGTACAATTCACTAATGTGACACAACTGAAATAACACAACTGACCACTTTGACTGATGTTACAAAACTTAATCAAACTTAACAAAATGTCAGTGAGTTCTTTGATATTTCATGGACGACGTAGGTAGCGAAAAAGTTCATTAGCTGACTACTTTTGGAATAAATCCTACCTATTCATGTTAAGTATAGAACGTTAGATTTTATTTTTTTCATCAATAGTTCGCTTCATCAACATTGACTTCAATTTTAGCAAACGAGCTTTTCAGTAAAATGGAGAACACCGCTTACCCGCATAAAACACAGGTGGTGTATAAAAATGAGATAGCAATGTAGACTGTACCTACAGTGCACGCTCATTGAAAAGCATGCACACATCAAAAACACATTTAGATAGATGTCGACTGTGCGAAATATTTACTTTTATTGCAGTATTTTCGAAAATGATGACAATTTCATGTTCTTATTACTTGCTTATGGCGAATCGGCAAGCGTAGTGTAGGATGCCCTCCAGCTAGATGACCGACGACCTCAAAAAGGTGGCTGTGATAGACTGAATGTGGAAGGCGGAGGACAGGGTGTGGGGCAGCCTGGGCAGAGACCTTCGTCCAGCAGTGGACTGCAACAGGCTAAGTTGATTAATGTCTCAACATTAAGCAAGTAATCAACTCAACCTGTCGACTCATGTTTAGATTGGAAACTGCTTTTAACGTAGAACCCTTAGGTTCTTCTTTTAGGGTTAGTTAAAATACACAGATACATTCATTTGACATTTGACATTAACGATGTTCAGAGTAAAATTGTAATCCGTTTTTAGCAATCGCAACGGATTTGTGGGCTGCTATAATAATTAAATGGAGGACAGATTTATAACCTATTGACTATATATCTTCTATATATATAAAATTCAAAGTCCTGACTGACTGACTGACTGACTGACTGACTGACTGAGACATCAACGCACAGCCTAAACCGCTGGTCCTAGAGACATGAAATTTGGAGGGTGTATTCTTCGTGAAGAGTAGGTATCCACTAAGAACGGGTTTTTCGAAATTCCACCCCTAAGAGGGTGAAATGGCGGGATTTTGTTTGTATGAAAAATCTTATTCCTTGAGTTATTAAACTTGAAACTTGGCACGAATACTTATCTAAGTAAATTATGAAGTCGGGATTTTTTTGTTTTTATAAACTACCCCCTAAAAGGGGATTGGGGGGTTTCAAAGTTTGTATGGAAGAATTTTAGCTTGCGGTCCGATTTACTCGAAACTCAGTATTTATACCTGAAATTGAAAGGAAAGAATAATGTGTATCAGGGTTTTTCGAAAATCTACCCCTGACGGCCTGAAAAGGGGTAGTCAATTTTTACAAGGGAGGATTTTACAGTGTGGCTTGATTAACTCGAAAATTGGTATAAATAATCTTTGAGTCAAGTTATGAACACATCCCAAATGATTTTTCAAAATTCCACCCATGTGGGGGTGAAAAGCGGGGATACAGTTTATATGAAAAATCTTATTCGTTAGGTTAATTATCTTGAAAGTGGGCATGAATACTCGCCTAAGTAAGCAATTAAGTTTATCATTATTAGTTTTTCTAAACTACCCCTCAAAGGGGATATAGGGGTGTTAACGTTTGTGTGGAAGAATATGAATGCGCGGTCCGATTGACTCGAAACTCAGTATTTCAGTTTCAGTTTTTTTTTTCTCAGTACTTTTGACAGAAAATAATTAATAATAAGTATCTAAAGTTGTCGAAAATTGACCCCTGACGGGGCAAAAAGGGGTACCTACTTCGATTTTTAAGGGGAGGATTTGAACTTGAAACTGTGTTAGGTACATTTTTACACCTAAACCACTGAACTTGACTTTGATTTGGCAAAGAGATAGGTGGCATCCTGGGGAAGGACATACTTTTTATCGTGGTAGCAAGTTCCCGTGGGATAATTTCCGACATCCACGTGGGCGAAGCCGCGGGCAGAAGCTAGTTGACTATACAATTCAAATCAACTTCTAGGTACTCTTCAATGGCAAAATACATAAATTGGATTATATTCAGATTTTACCTTTATGATATCTCTATTGTCCGCGTTATTACTTTTAAAGCCAAGTCTTCGTTTTTTAAAAGACTCGTATAATTTCAGTAGCACCTAGTAACAAATGGCTCCTTAAGTATTATCCCCTCTAAGCAGTTGATTTACGAGCCTGAACACGTCCGGTATAATTCGATACTGCGAAATGCCGTATAACAACGTTAAACCTATAATTTAGTGATGTAATATAATCTATTTAACCTAATTAAACTCGAAGCTTCTCAAAATTTTCTGTTGGCGCCCAGCTTGGGACTCTTCCTAAAATTGATATTTGGCTGTAATCTCATCTAGATCTTAATAACAGTAATATTTTATGAGTGGGATTCTATATTTTATTGCTTGCTGGGGTTCTATTTCTGGAACGGATTTCATTAATTTTGTATTCGATTATTTTACCTCAAACTTCGCTTGCGTCGCTCGGGTAACAAACCTACCCAATTATTTGCGGCTGCCATCCGTATTTAATCCTCTTATATTCTCAATTGAATTACAGAACTATTCCTGGTTACCGTCAGTTTTCATTTAAAAATTTTCGCTCAAAACAAAGTGTGCTCATTTTTAACGCGATAACAAACAACAAATGAAAAAATTAAACTTTTCTCATTTATATTATTAATTCTCTGAAACTTGAACGTTGCATAATGAGAACATTCTTGACTCCATTTTAATCTTACAAGCTTATTATCTCTGCTGGGTATATTATTTACGTTGGTAATGTCTTTGTTTACACGCATGGCTGGCAATGCTCCTGAAAAGCTGAAACGAGCATGTTTAGAGCACGTTTTAAACTTGTTTCGGGTTTGTGAACAGCTAATGAGCTGTGGCAGACACAATGATTCAATCTGATTAAATTATTTTGATCGCATCCCGGTGCCTCGCCGAGTTGATTGGCGGGTATTTGCATGTATAGAATTTTGCCTGAAAATAGGGTCAGGAATTTCTTTGTTTATAAATGGCAATAGAAATACTTCTCAGAAATTCTTGTCATTAATTACATCTTTTGCATTTTATAGGTAGATGAGCAAGTACCGTGTTACCTACTGCCTACATCATGAATATAAGCTTCGCATCTTATAGAAAGTAGAGTACTAATGTTCTCTCGAGTGTAGGATTAGTAGTTGCTTTGCTATGAGAAGTAAGATAGTATTTCCCACATTTTCTTCCTCCCAATATTTTCCACAACATCAGTGCACTAATCCTCGCAGTGTCGAACATAGCGTTCAATCCGAAGCTGTGATCCAGCAGAAACTCATCAACGTACACTCGCGAGACAGCGATCCATCACCGCGTCGCGTTGTAATTAGCTCATTAAGCACAATGCGCTCCGTATCGAGCCGGCAATGGATGGCGTGCAAGCGAATTCAGTCGCTAAATGCCTTTTGTTAGTGAGTGGAGTCGTGTATTGGAATTTAGTGATAGTCACTGTCATTATCTGAAGCTGGGTAATGTTATTTTGAAAATTAAAGTTTGATCATCGGCGGATAATAAAGAATGCGGCGGATAATAAGCTGTTTTCATAGTAGAATGCGTAAATAAACCTAAGGAGAAAACTAAGACTAAGCACGAAACTAATGGAGGTGCTTTAGATAATCTAATTCGCCTTTTAGCCCGTCAAGCTTAGTTGCCTAAATCTGGTTCAATCAATACGTCATTAACTTAACCGTAACGACTACCAGTTTAACCCTTCGAAGTCAAGGGTTCAACCAAATAGGCGTTGTATTAACCTTTAAGCGTTAGTGCTCCAGGCAACATCAACACACGGCTTAGAGTATTAACATAATGGCTCTAAAGATTATGGTAATGTTTAAATAATGACAGGGCTCGTATCGCTGCGGGCCACTATGAAGTAATTTTCGCTTTAATTTTACATCTGTTGCATGTTGCCAGCTTAAGTTTTACATATTGTTTTAAATGCAAATGCATCAACTGTTAACAATCAATCCTCAAGTCCAGCGAAATCTGCATGCCACTAACTTTCTACATACATATCAATGAACTTTAGCAAGCAAATCAAATAGTTCTACTAGAGGCAGACTATATTCTATTAAACCCTTTGGACCTCAACCGTTTAATAACGTCAACAGACGTCCAGCTCGTTAGGCTGCCGAAAGCCAACTGACAAACACATTCCCCCCACCCCTGCCCGGTGAGTGATGGCGGCGCTCGGACAAACAGGCCGACGGAGATGGATGGCCGGACCGACACTTAATATTTGCCACCATTAGTTCCATGTACTGCACGAAGATTGAATTGCGATGTAGTGTTTGTGTTGTGTGTTTGACCACTTAAATATGATATCGTTCTGTTGGTTGAACGGTAGATTACGATTTTATCTTTTGTAGTTTTGGCGTTCGGATTTATTTTTTGGGCTGTAGTTCAGGACACGTATGATAGATACTAAAACGACTGATAATGCGCTAGTTAAGAATTGATAGCAAAGACCTATGATAAAACTGACTTGATGATAGACGTTATCAAAATGCCAACCTCGCCAGCTAGCAACGAAGTTGATGGTTTCTTCAACGTAAATTGACATCAGTCACTATCATCTTTTGCGGACAAGGCGTGAAACTTTTACGTTTTAATGTAATTTCTTTTAGCAACGACCTTCAGTCTTCGCAAAAAGAATACCCTTACAATTTAAAAGACGTATCAAATAGTTGCGGTCGTTCCGCCGGAAGCGCTGGCGGCCATGACGGCCCGCCATTAGCGGCGGATGACGCGCGCCACCCGACTTCCGCCCATAGAAAGTACCTACACCACTAACGGGTATTTTCTTAAAAATGTTAGTTGAGATAGTCTTTTAGTGAAAGGTTGCCAGGGAAAAGATTTTTCATAAATGTAATTTAATTTATAAGCGACATAAGAATATAGTTTATAGAGTAACATACTTCTGGAAATGTATTGCACTGTTTTAATTGAACCTTTATACTTTAAACCCTAACCAAAATCCTAGTAGGTAGTAACTTAATGTACAACTGGGTAATAACTTAGCAAAATTATTTTGTAGATTATCATCAGCTCAACTTTATTTTTATTATTGTCACCACAACTTTTCTTCAGCCCAGGTATAGTCGGCACAGTTAATTAGTTTACATAGCGCATACATCGGTAACTGTAATTATTATTGTGTGGGTATGCGTAATATACACACGCGGTTACATATAAAATAAACGGGTTCACAATGAAGGAATATGAGCCCATATTTTAGTCTAATATAACAAGGTTCGCATAGCTAATTGGTGTAAGCACCTGCGATAGCAACTGATGTAAGCTAAACGACGTGAGTTTGTTCCGGAAACTGAGGAATTTTGTTTTGCTTTTTACTTTTTGTTTTCAAAGACAAAGTTTTTTGTTGGTTAAGGATGGACGTAAATAGTTTATCAAAGTAGGTAGGTATATAAATTGGAGCAAAGTAAAATTAATAATAATAATAATAATATAAGGTTCATAGTCGTCTACTAATAAAAATAAATTCGACTAATAATGACTCTGCAAACCTTCGTTTTCTATCACCACATTGTTCTCCCAAAATTAATGTATGACCTAACAAACTGTAGTCGGTTTTGTCGGTGCGCAGTGGACAGCAAAATCTTCCGCGCTGGCTTGCTGAAACGTAAACCAGCTGAATGTAGGTGATTTCTCACAGCTTGTAAGCGCACATTCTTTGCTGTTGCTGTTACGCAGGTGGACAAGAAGGGTTCAGCCTTGTGCCTTCCCACGAAGTCGTGATGTCGAGCTAATGAATTTGCCTTTGGATTTGGCCCACGTCAAAGATGTTCTACGTCCGCTGAAGCCGTATATCGGCGGACCCATAACTGCACGGTTCTCCTCTGCGGATACGAAACAAAACAGTATTTAAAATACTTACCTATAATAATAGCTATTATTATAATAAATAAATATATATACCTACCTAATATATTTATATATTGTGTATTATAATATACTATTTATATACCTACTATATTTATATACTGTGTATATAATATAGGTACTTACGAGGTGCATTCAATAAGTACCTAGCCTCATCGCCAGAGGGCGCTGTAGTTTCAAAAGAGTTTTACCATAGTGTAGCACATTCTTTTTTAATTCTTTTTTCAAATTTTCATTCCAATCCCTTCGTTTGTTTTAATTTGACAACTTATGGAAGCGAATGTATCCATCGGTTTTACAAAAATGGAAAAAGAGCAATATCGTTCGGTGATTCGATTCCTATTTTTGGAAGGGAAAACGCGCATCGAAATCAAAGAGCGCTTGGATGCTGTGTACGGTGACTATTCTCCATCGATGGCCACCGTCAAGCATTGGTTCAACGAGTTTGCACGTGGCTGTACGTTGGTTTTTGATGAACCACGTCCAGGTGCACCGAAAACAGCTGCTACGGAGGAAAACATTAAAAAAATCCATGATCTCGTATCGGCAGATCGCCGATTGAAGGTTCGGGAGCTAGCTGAGACTGTAGGCATTTCAGAAGGAACAGTGCATCATATTCTTCACGAGGAACTCGGCATGAGAAAGCTGTCGGCGCGATGGGTGCCGCGTTTACTCACACCGGAAAACAAGTGTAACCGTGAGACCACATCGGAGATGTGTTTGGCGCTGTTTAAGCGGAATCCAGCGGAGTTTTTGCGTCGTTTTGTGACCGTCGATGAAACCTGGATCCACTGGTACACACCAGAGACCAAGAAGCAATCAAAACAATGGATCCAGACCAGGGAACCTGCTCCAAAGAAGGCGAAAACTGTAAAATCGGCCGGAAAAGTTATGGCCACCGTTTTCTGGGATTCACAAGGTGTGATCTACATCGATTTGCTGCACACATGGTTTGAACTTACGACTTCTCGCTCACTGACCAAAGACGATAGCCATTATGCCAAGGTTGCCATAGTAATATAATGCGAAATATTATATCTGATTCAGTAACATCAATGAATGATTACTATTGCCATACGCACACTACTAAACACAGAGCTCGCTCGTTTTATTTAGTGTTTGTGTGCATAACCATGAATTCGATTGTTCCACTGTACGTATATTGAAAAATTTTAACAATCAATCACTATAACCTACAATATTACCCGACATAGTTGCTTTTCCTCACACAAAAAGATATTAAAAAACTTGTTTAAAGACTTTAATAAAAACGCACTTTGATTTTCCCTCGCCTCCGGGAAATCGAGGACCGTTAGGTAATACTACCTACCTTTACGACGCCATCTTGAAGTAATAACGTTGTAAAACATCAGCTGCAAGTTTAAAACCAACGAGTTTTTAAATATTTGTTGCCTGTTCATTCATCGTGTTTTACGATAGAAGTGTGTATTAAAAACTCGTAAGGAATGAACAGGGCCTTTAAACGAGTATTAAAACGCACGAAGTTTTCTATTTATTCTAATATTTTTGTCCATCGCTTTTCTGTGAAAAATCTCTCGAATTCTTTCTCAAAATTAGTATTGTGAAGTTTAATGGTTGTTGATTTTAAAGACCTGAGAGAAAGAGAGAAACCATAAAACACTCGCCGTTTTCTGATATAACATTTGCTTTTTCCATATAAACTACCTAAAAGGAATACTTCGTTAACGTATTATACCTATGTAAAATAATAAGCTTCTAAGTGTTCTCTTTAAATCCTTTTCCCGGTATAATTTTTAATTAAATAGGTAATTGCTAAACCAGTAAAGTCTCTCCAAAGGTATTACTAAGAGTTCAGAAAACTTTCTACTCCAGAAAATGATGATGCACCTTATTGTAATTATTTAATTTTCTTGGAAATTAACTCAAGAACTTAGGAAGCCTTAGCCTTACTGGTTTCTAGCTGGACCATTGCATTCAATTATTCCATTCATTCTTGTTGCTAGATTACGCATTGCAGCATTGACACCAGCCCGTCTTTTTACTAGATTAGACATTCTCAACTACTTTGCATTACGAATCCAGTTTAGCCCGATCACGATTAGGTACTTATAGATTTGCTGACAGAACGTTGCGTCAACCCGCCCAGTTTGAGGTCTTCATCGTCCAATTAAGTCTTCATTCCACCAATCACCTTTCGTGAAATCATCGGCATAGTTGTAAAAAGATAAACTAGCGCGTGTCCAAAATCGGAACTAAACCATCCATCCATGCCATCTTGTTTTCGAATACAATTTCACAAATAAAAAAAAATAATAAAAAAAAGTGTTTATTTCTCACCACAAGCCAAAAAAAAAAAAAACAATACAAACAATATTTTACACAGCAACAAATAGCTGACGTTTTTTTTTGTTGTGGATCGCTGGTGCCTGTGGTAGGTAGTAACACCTGTATTATATTATAAATATTGCTGGTAAGTAGGTAAGTCCTATGATGTCATTCAAGCGACGAAAGATCTTTTTGTGATATGAGAATGTCAGTTCAACAGTTATAAAAAAAAATCCCGCTGCATAAATAACCTCCTTCTTTTTTTGAAGTCTGTTAAAAACTACATCTGTTTGTCCCGCAAATTCTGTTCAAACATTATGTTACGTCACTACTCAACGGCCAAGATTAGTATTCCAGCTTCATCCGCGAGGATCAAAAGTTTAACTTATACGCGTCCCATAAATAAATAAGGTGTTCCTTGACGGCCCCATAAAAACGAGCAGTAACACTTTGGTGAAATATTAATGTACTGAGTGCTAAGACTAGTAGGTTTCGCCGGAGATTTTCACTTTATTAACACGAAATCCAAGGAATATGTGGCTTGAGATTCCGGTTAAATTGACCTCATGAGCGAGCGTCTAAATAAGATTACATTTCTCACTCTAAAATCGAGTTGAAAAATACTTTGAGCTAGTTTGCCTGAGATATTGATGAAAACTTCAATAAAACAGCACCCCAATTGCGTAACACACAATCAATCGGAATCTAAATAATTTTGAAGCAAATTGCTAATCAATGGCTTCATAAGTTCGAAAAATTTGTCTGCTCAATACGTAAATAACGCAATGAATGTTGTTGAACTGTCAAAATGAAACCGATTCCGATTAATCGTGTGTTACGCAATTAGGGTGCAGAATAGAAAGCAAGTCTTTTAGTTAAAAAAACTCATTTAAGTATGACGCCCTTACACCATGTATAACTTGCTTTATTAACAAACTTTTTGTATAATACTATATCGTTTTTTTCTAAATATTTTGTTTTATTTTTCCCTTGTTGCTTAGTTTGCATACACTGTTGATTTTTCACAATATTAGCTACAGACGGTGACAAAGGTGCCGATGACTTTGGATCCATGAGATCCAATCGTGACCTTAACTGGTGCCCAAACACCAATTGCGCAGGGGACAACCCAGTAGCAGAGTGAACTGAATTACGATAATCCATAAGATATCTTAGTAATTTCACTGATATTTCTTTCGGGCTATGAGACGACATGATACTAGACTTTATTCCCTTTTTAATTACCTTAACGAAACTTTCGGCCTGGCCGTTACTAGGTGGGTGATAGACCGGTGACGTCATATGCGTAATCCCGTTTGCCGCGCAAAATAGTTCAAATTCCCGCGAACAGAAAGCTGTGCCATTATCACTTACTACCGTTTTCGGAACCCCGAACCTTGACATAAAATCACATAGCTTCTCAATCACCGCGCCTGAAGAAGTAGCCGTATTCATGTTGTAAACTTCGACCCATTTACTATGTGCATCTACCGCTACCAAATAAACGCAACCTTTAATCGGACCTAGGAAATCTATGTGTATTCTGTAAAAGGGGCAAGATGGAAATTCCCAGTGAGACGGCGGCGCGCGCGGCGGTGAGGGGCGCAATTGAATACAAATATCGCATGAGCCTATCGTTGTTTCTATAGCCTGGTCTATTCCCGGGAACCAAAATCTTGATCGCGCTTCGGTCTTAGTTTTTACTATGCCTAAATGGGAAGAATGCAATTCTTTAAGAATGACTTTGTATAAGCTCGAAGGAATAACAACTTTATGGCCTCTCATGACACAACCATTCTCAAAGGATAATTGTGATCTACATAAGTAGTACGGTTTTACCCTTATATCGTTTATCTTCGGTGGCCAACCATTTAAAATAAAGTCTTTCACTAGTCTTAAAACTACGTCACTACTTGTCTCTTCGCGCAATTTATCTAATGTCACGGGCATACTTCCGTCTACTACAAAACAAACATAAGTCGCGCGGTCGTATGATACTTCGCAATCACAACAATTACACTGTTCGGTGCACGCGCACTCGTGAACCGCGCGCGGCAAGCTCGCGCGGGAAAAATAATCGGCGCTGTTTTCAGCGCTGCGAACATACTCTATTTTATAGTTATAGCTGCTTAAGAACAAGGCGTACCGCTGTAGCCTATTTGCTGACATTTCTGGTATGCCTTTATGGGGCCCGAAAATTGCCAATAGGGGCTTGTGATCCGTACGCAGGATAAACGGTTCCGATCTGCCATACAAATATTGATGAAACCGACGCACACCGTAAATAATGGCGGTTGCTTCCTTTTGGATCTGAGCATATCGCTTTTCAGCAGAGTTTAAGGTACGCGAAACAAATGAAATAGGTCTTTCCACGCCGTCTGAACCTATTTGTGAGAGGACTGCTCCCAATCCACTTGGGGAAGCGTCTACCGTTAATATTATCGTCGCGTTCGGGTCAAAATGTGCGAGAACCTGTTCCGAAGTCATGGACTTTTTTATTGACCTAAAAGCAGAGTCATGAGTATCCGTCCATGTCCACTCACAACCCTTTTTTAGCAGATCGTACAACGGACTGAGGATTGTGGATGCGTTAGGTACGAAATTCCTGTAATAGTTAATTAGCCCTAAAAACGATTGAAGCTGATTAACATTTGTGGGCACCGGAGCATCCAACATTGCTTTAATTTTCCCCGGCGCTTTTTTTAGGCCATCCTTAGTGATGATGTAACCTAGATAACTGATTTCGTCTTGAAAAAAACTACATTTACTTTTTTGTAAAGTTAACCCTGCTTCTTCTAAGCGTTTCAAAACGAAATTTAGTTTTTGCAAATGCTCCTGCCTATCCTTTCCTGTTATTAGGATATCATCTAGAAGGCACAACACTCCGTCTATACCGAATAACAGGCCCTCGATAGCACGTTGGAAAATAGACGGCGCGCTGGCTAACCCAAACACTAGACGTGTAAATCTATAAAGCCCGCGGTTTGTATTTATGCAGGTTAGGTTTTTTGATTCATCGTCCAAAACTAACTGGTTATAGGCCATAGATAAGTCGAGTTTGCTAAACTGTTGACCCCCATGGATCTTCGAAAACAGTTCATTAGTTGTGGGAAGCGGATACTGTTCTACTAGTAACTGTTTATTTATACTAACTGAATAGTCGGCACACAATCTGACTGTCCCGTTTCGCTTTAGAACAGGAACTATCGGTGAAGCGAATTCCGAATACTCTACAGATTCAAGAATACCTAAACCGACCAATCTGTCGATTTCTTTATCGACCATTGCTCGCAACGCAAACGCTACTGGACGCGCTTTACAAAAAACCGGTTTTGCTCCTACCTTCAATGATAGTTTTATTTTGTACTTATTAAATTTCCCTAGTTCATCCGAAAATAACTTCGGGTATTGCAGTTGCAATCCAGATTCAGAAGTTTCGCAAAAGTTGACCGGTATTAGCTGTAAGCGAAACAATGATAAAAAATCTCGACCTAGGATGGGCGGGCCGCCGTCGCGGACCACATACAAGTACATAATATTCGTTCGATCCGCGTAGCGTATCGATAGACGCAACGTACCTAGGCACACAATTTTCCCGCCATTATACGTTACGAGCTGTTTACGTGTACTTGATAATGGCACCTTTATGAAATTACTTTTGTAAAATCCCTCCGAAACAACGGTTACCGCGGACCCGCTATCAATTTCGAATTTGAATGGCACGTTATCAATCCAAACAGTTTCTACCATGGGTTCTCCCCTGAATGAACGGATATAATACAGCTTACCGTCATCGTCATCCTCACCCTTGTCACCGCCATCCACCTGTACGTAATTATTCACCTTTGGGCACATTTTACGCAAGTGGCCTTTTACGTGACACTTTTTACAAACATAATTAGCGAATCTACAGTCAGCCGATTTATGATTCGTATAACCACATACACTACATTTCACCTTCACTACACTACTACCACTTTTCCCTTTATCCGCTATCTTGAACAGCTGCTGGTCTGCCGCAGACGCCTGTGCCAGCGGTCCCGCACTGGCCGCGGCGGCAGCGCGCGAACATCGGAGGTTTTCTGCCATCTCCACGACCTTGGCCAGCGTGAGGTCGGCCAGGTCTTTCGAGTACAGCTTCTCCTTTTCTCGTCCAGGCTGCATCCCCATAATGAACTTGTCGCGGAGGGCCTCCTCCACGTTGAGAAAGGCGCATTTTTCAGTCAGCCCTCGCAATCTCGCTGCCCATTGTGAATGAGTTTCCCCGGCTTGTTGAGACGCCGCGTAGAAGTTATGACGCTCACCAAACCCGACCCGACACATTTGGGGGTAGGTAAAATGGTTGTCCAGTAGTGATAAAAGGTCTTCGTAGGGCACGTCTTCAACGGCTTTAGGTAAAACTAAATCCGTTGCTAGTTGGTAGGTACCCTCAGTGAGTGCGCTGAGCAAGATGGCCTTTCGTTTTTCACCCGCGGGATCCGTCGTCTCGTTGACGCCATTTGCAACAAAATATTGCGCTATACGCCCTTTGTACGTTTTCCATGTCTGTGTATTATGGTCGAACGTATGTAAAATTCCAAATTGCACAGAACTAGACATTTTCACGTAGTAGGTAAACTTCTCGTCGCCAATGTTAAGTACGCGGGTGCGGGGGTGTGTACACAAGTGAAACGATCGCTGGCTAGCAACGCACTGGTTTATTCGAGAGTTGGACTCGTCTTACAGTAGATGGCGCGCGGGAGTGTGCGCGCCTTGCACAGATACATAACAAAGACCTAATATGTCTTCAAAAAGTAAAAAGCATTGAAATCAAAGCTAGAATTAATAAATAACCCCGCATTGAATTTAATTTCGGATAAGACCTTTTATAAGATCTTGATTACAATAGACTAGCCAATTACTATCAGACTTCTTAAAACATAATAGAAATTGAGTTACCGCACTATTTATATATATTTTTTTCTTCTTGTCATTTTCAACCCCCGAAATCTCGTGGGGTCATACCGAATAAGACCCACTCAATATATCAGAACAAAACACGTCAAAGCTGTCGAAATAAAATATGACACCCTGTATGTTTTGTATATGTCACTTATCACCGTGATGTCACACGAGAAGGACGTGTAATTCGCTGTCGTAACACTTAAGGCTCCAGCAGACCGGATGCGTATGCGTAGACGTAAGCGTAGACGTGCACGTACCACTGAGTTGTAATGTATGGAACTGTATGAGACAGGACACACCGCTTGCGTAACGTTGACGTACGCGTCGTAGACGTACGTTACGCAAGCGGTGTGTCCTGTCTCACACAGTTCCATACATTACAACTCAGTGGTACGTGCACGTCTACGCTTACGTCTACGCATACGCATCCGGTCTGCTCGAGCCTTTATTTTATAGCTATTTCCCGCAGCTATTTCCTTTACTTGGAAGATTCTGTTGGAGTTATAAAATATCTATAACTATACATATTACCTATAAATTGAAGCCACTTTTCGTGTCTGTCTGTGTGACCGCGTTATTGTTCTAAACTACGCATCGGATTTATTCCGGAAGGTGTATATGAATTATACTATTCTATATGAATTATGTATTATTCTATTATATTAGTATTATTCTATATACTAGTGATTTCTTTATTATATGTATGTTAATTTAGGATATTAATACTAAACTAACATATAGCTAAAAAAGTAATTTCGATGTTTGTTCTGTCAAGTCGTAAAAACCATACGAAGCTTGGGCGGGTCATTATTGAGAAAACTTGTAGTTTCACAACTTGTTACCTAAATATCAAAAGAAAGAACAAAGTTTACTTTTGATGTGCCAATCAATCAATGTCTATATTCCTTCGTAAACCACCCAACCAACAGGAACATGTAAGTAAAGGGTGGAAACCAGAGCTTAGCGATCCCTTGGAGGATTTGCAAATGCTTGGGGAAATTCTAACAACGGAACCATTTATGTTTCTTACGTAAAGTTTTTGGAATCCAATGCCATATTTGCATGGTGGTTACTAACGAATGGAAGAAAATGTCGGTTGAGTAGATTAACTCCACTTAACCAAAGAGATAGAGAGAGAGAGAAGAGAGAGAGAAGAAGGAAAGAGAAGAAGAGAGAGAACACTGAGGACCGTGCCTACACACGGCGAATCAACCGTAGTTTTTCACGGCAATGAAAACGTGTGCGCGCAACGGCGTTAATATATTTATATGTGTTTGACTTTAACTATTGTTAAATGTGTTTGAGTTTAACTATTGAACCAGAAATAAGTGCTATAACCGATAACGGTCGGTAAATAGGAAACGCAGGCTAACTTTACCGGTCAGTTTCATAAGCCTGATTTGAAACCTGTACAACGTTTTATAATGCATCTCCCGCCATTACTTAGAGTTAACAGTTCGGAGTGTTCAGACGCGTCGTTACTTTAGATTCACGACTCGCCAACAAAAGGTCAGGCAGAGGGTTAAGCGGGATCGATTTTATCGCAACCTTGGGTGTTTAGAGTAGCAGTGTAGGGTTGGTATCTTGAACAGTTTTGTATTGTAGTGCTATTAGAGATAAAATGTTACAGAGCTCGTTCGTTCGTAACAATAACATTAGGTAGGTATAGTGGTATGATCATCATCGTCATTTTCATTGCCAGCTTTGGGATGCCGAGAATAATAACATGCTCCTCTATAATCCCTCTCTATTGTTCTCCAACATACAATACAGGATCCTAGGGTCCAGGGTCCTTATTATAACCTAGTGCATCAGTATTGAGTGGAAATTGCTGTTTCGGAAACTAGGTCTTCCTAATAAACTAATGGCATAGTAGTTATGAGGTCAATACCTAAAATACTAGTTATTTGAGTATGGCGGCGCTCAGTGGCTCGGAAACTGAACTAGGTTCAGCAGCGATTGTCAAAGGACCTCGTCTTGGGTTCATTGTCAGACCAATGGACCGGAGAGCTGTATTACACGTAGTTTAGTTATTAGTTAGAATGAATACATTGACGCTACGTCGATGATGTCATTGTTGCTTACTTCCGGGATGTCATTAACGTATACTTAAAGTGTTTTAGGTATCTTTTAGGATCTTTTCCCCCAGAAAACTTCTGGTTCTCGGATGGATGGCAATATTTGTTGGTACTATTATATATCTCTGTGTTGTTAAAAAGCTTGTTCTGAGAACATACTATCTCAATACACGTATGTTAACACACGAGGGTAACAAAGGTCTGATCACTCGGTACCAACGGATAGCCCTGAGCGGTTCTGTTAAACATGCTGTTTATCAATTTGGCAAAATAAACAGCGCGAAAAAAGATCACGCTCTCTTTCATCATTTCATCTAAATAAAAATTACATTTAAGTATTAATTTTATCAGCAGGACTACTCCAAAATATACGAATCGAGGTAAGTATACAAAAGCGAGCGAAAATATATAAATCAGCAAGCCTAAATTATTTTAGTTCCACGTTCTGCATTTAAAATCCGAATTTAATAAGCTAAAGTTGTTTATTTCGGTCGAAGTTTGTTATTTATCGCGCGGAAGCCGCGCGGGGCGGACGCGTCGCGTGCCCTGCGCTGATAAGCCGCTGGATAAATCCTGGATTATAGGAGACGAGAGGCAACTTGTGATTTATTTGTATCGCTCACTGATTCGGGGCCTAGGCTTTGTTGAATGTTGACTACCCTTTTAGAGCTAGCTTTGAGATAGGGTTATTTATGTACATACGTTTCACGGTCGTTGGGCTGTGTTAACAGAGATATGTTAATGGAATCTATTGATGACTTCAGTTTAGATTTCTATTTTAAGAAAATAGGTACAAGTTTCGAATCAATTACATCGAAATATCTTATTTTGTGCCCCGAAGCACTCCAATTTATTTTGCTTTATTCAGCATCTTTTATTTATTATAATTGAAAGAAAATACGCAGCTCTTAGGCCTTCTTTCAAAATGCCTGGAATATATCACAGTTATATTTTTATTTCTTTAAAAGGGTCGAAGGTTTGTAAATTGAAAGCACACAGAAATCCAATAATGTCAACGGGTTGAGTTGATACAGTCTTAAGGCTTTCCCACGATGGATGAGTACATGTTGCTTTTAACCCGAAAAAGGAGCTGGTGTAAAACTCTTATGCCGGATATAGGGTCGGTTAAGTAAGGGACCAAGGGTACTAAGGTATCATTCAGTGAAATGTTTCCATTACCTTGATTCAAGATAAAGGGTTAATGTTAATCACTTGTTAGTCTTTTAAAGGATTTAATTTCTGTCTGCACGTCAAACAAGAAACTTCTTCTTACTACGGTGATAGGCTCTACACCAAAACTAACAAACATATTCATAACCATTTAGAAGAAACAGTGATGAACTATCAATCCATCCAGAATATATGAGTTATTAAATGATCAATAAAGTTTGTACCTTAAAATAGCTCATTATGTTCATGTTCAGTTGTTCATGCACTCTGCCTAAAACTGGGAGGAACAGACAAATTGTTTCCTTTTATTCTTTTCCCATAAAAAGGACTTATCACACCATTATTTCAAATGTGCACTTGCAACGTCCACCTGAACAGCCCTACCGTCCCCATTTGTCCAGATAAAGGATGAAAGCCGTCACGAAGGACAAAACGTTTGGATAAACAAAAATAAACCTCCAGTGTCCGCATTTTACGAAAGCAACATAATGGTCCTATGGAAAATACAATATATTGGCAACTTTTGTTTCCCGTACATTGCTTTGTTTGCGGATACGCGGTGACCGTCATAAAAATCGGATAAGATGAATTCCGATGGTCGGATTCAGTTATGAAGTAGTCCCACGCTGGGCGCCAATATATTTTTATGTTCATGATTCATTCATAGCTGTCACCTGGGACTCCCAAAGGGTTAGGTAGATATGTATTGTGGTGCAATATCGCTTATATGGATAAAGATTTTTTATTTTTTTTTTATCAGCCTCCAGACATATTAATTTGTTTTTAGGGATTTTGTTATAAAGTAATACTCAATTTCATCTCATATACCTGTATATAAGCATACAAATATAAAATCAGCACTTACTTATTCAGGGCAAGCAATATATAAAATAATTGTTGTAAGCACAATAAGAAAACGATCGCGAAAGTTATTCTGTCATATTTCTGATAAAGGCTCGGCTTTCTCGAGTAAAGCCAAACGAATTGACCTGTCAATCAAACCGCCTACTTTCAGACCAGTATTTTCTTAGAATTATTTCTGTACATAAATAAATTCTAAGAAAATTGGATCTTATTCATTTTGTGTAACAAAAAGACAAATTGGGAGTTGGCTTAATGTAAATATAATCCGATAAAAATATTGTACCTATTTTTTTTTTCATCTATATAATTATACGTTCTCTAGGAGTCTTACAGAATCCTTTGTTAGTATGAAAATATAATTATATGATATATGTGCTCAAGTGAATGTTATGCGTGGAAAAATAAGCAGTACTCCCATAATTTAGCAAGTGAATGACGTAATAGCATAATATTTCATTAAACAATGGGACTCCTGTTATCCCACATAAGCTTCAGGCAAAGCCTCATAAAAACACGCTCCACATAAATAAATTAACCTCTTAGGTAACTGTCTCACTCAAATACCGGAACGCGTCAACATTTTAAATCCTACCCACAAAAACTGGAAGCCGACCAGATTCGGTACGTCGCGTGCTCTACGAACGGGTTAGCAGTGAGTAGTCCATTGAAACTCGCCGGATTATCCGTGTAAGCGGCCGGATTAAGGCTGACAGTCACGCCAGAAGACGGCTCCTCAACTCTTATCTCGCTATTTCAATTAATTCTGTGTTCAATCCCTCGCTGCCCTTCCGACGGTGCAACTGGATCTCGGCTTAAACCCTCTTCTTCAAACTTCCAACTTGTCTGAACATGTAGAAACTTCACCGAGATATGAGGGTATTTAGAATTCTTCGCGTATTTGGATGGAGGAAAGTAATTAAAACCGAGGAGTGTGCACATATCTTCAAGTTTGATTTAGTAGTTGAAGTGGGTTTTGGCAAATATGTTTAAATATGATTCTTGTCTGTAATTACTTTCGCTGCGCTAGCATAATGGGAACGTTTATAACATATTAAACCACTACTTGTTAATAAACTTATGTAGTTAAACAAACACGTTTAACTTATGGAAATAAACTTTGTTAATTTGAAGTCGTCACACAGTTTATAGAATACACCTAGTTTTATTTTATTAATAAAACAATCTGTAGAGTTAACAGCATCAGTTCGAAATGTTATTCTCCTCTCGTCCGTTATAATTGAAATGATTCCCACGTGAGCGCCAACTAAGCGGGAACCAACAAAAAATATTTTATTGTTTTCAACATGTTAAAATGTTATTTTACAGCAGCGATATGTTGTTATACACCTGTATAAGTATATTTTGTAGCATATGTGTGCAGCTATGAAATTTTATGGCAGCAATAATTTCACGTGAAATGGTAGTCTATTCTTGAGGAGCTCGACGTTCCTGTTCAAACTTAACGTAGGTTTAATAACTTGGGTAAATGGCGTGTGTTTATGTTTTTATTGTGTTTGCTTAACGCTCTTCCGCTCCAGGTAATTTGAAAGGATAATTAAATTGGCAGAGACATGACAAAGAAATAATGATGGCTACGAGTTATGTTTTTAGATGGAGAATAATATTAAACCTCGGTCTTTTATTGTAGAACCTTTGAATATCAAGGAGCTATAAAAAATACCGCAGCATTAACTAACTACTAGGTCAAGAATATCGTAAAATATTCGTATTTCAAAGAAATATATTTTCTTATTCCTAGAATTTTAGAAGAATTGTTTTCTGTGTTATATATATATATGTCGCAGTAAGATGGTTATGGCCGTGATATAGTTATATCCCTAGGGATATAGCTACTACTTATAACATTGTTTGTTTTGGTTGTGACGATTGAGTACTAAAAATAAAAGTTATTTGGTTGGACCGTTGTATTTAAAATGAGTAACCAGTTGCGCAAATCAAAGAAAATATAAACTTATAATTATTTCACTAGATTAGCCTAGTAGGATATTTATGAACCGCTTTCATATAAGTATATTACGGTATAAAGCTATATCCCTAGGGATATAATTATATCACGGCTTTAACTATCTTACTGCGACATATATTATATATAACTAAGATTTCAGGGTCTCCCTTGATTCATAAAAAAAAAAAATACAAAATTCCTTCCCAAACAATTTTCCGCATAATTTCATTTGCCAAATTATTATTTTATCAAATAAACTCTTCACAATAATTGTAACGCAAACCTAAGGTTTGGCAAGTGAACGTTTAAACAATAACTTGCTTACCAACTAGTACTTTTACCAATTTTAATGTAGTCAAATATTTTAGTTGGTATAACATATTTTATGCAAAATAAAAAGCGACAGCCTGTCTGACCTCAATTTACCATTTCTATGCAATTAATTGCTTAATCAATGACAAAAGATTTGCATCTTTATGTCAGTTGCACAAAATATACAAATTAAATTTCAATGTGTTTGGTATTACATTATAAAATATGTTTCTGGCACTCGCCGGCCGCTACCGCGGCACCGTTCGCTTCGCTCGCTCGGTTCGTGCGTTCTGTGGTCACAGTTCTAACCTAACCTAACTGTTTCGATTAAAAATATATACATATGTGTGTTACGTTGCAAATTTCACTAAACTCTAAGAAAATTATAAACTACACATGTCAATTAATATTATACAGGGTGGAATTTTGTAATGCCACCTGAAGGGAAAGTACTCTTAATACTGTAGATATACAATTTTACTCAAAGAAAACATTCCTTTATTTTTTAACAGAAAGAAAACTGCATTCAAAGATTTTCAAAAATTCGCTTGCCACAGCCGGGAATCGAACCGACTAAAATCTGTAAAAATTACACCCTGTACTTTTATTGCATTGATCGTTAGGATCAATTATAAGGATGAAATCTCTCTAACAAACTTGATAAATAAAATGATAGGAAAACTATAAAATCTTAAATTATTTTAATTATTATTAGTACAGGGTGTAATTTTTACAGATTTTAGTCGGTTCGATTCCCGGGTGTGGCAAGCAAATTTTCGAAAATCTTTGAATGCAGTTTTCTTTCTGTTCAAAAATAAAGGAATGTTTTCTTTGAGTAAAATTTTCTATCTCCAGTATTAAGAGTACTTTCCCTTCAGGTGGCATTACAAAATTCCACCCTGTATAATATTAAATTAAATTTTATCCAATTTCCGGTTACCGATTGAGCTGAAATTTTGCATGCAGGTGTAAATCGGACGACAATGCAAAATTATTATGACATGGAGCTGATCTGATGATGGAACCGGAAGGTGGACAGAACCCCATCGAGTTTGGACTCGTTTGTTCCGACTTGACGAGTACTTTGGTGCTAGATATTAACCAGGGTCTGATGATGGAGCTGGAAAATGGCCATGGGAACTCGGTAATTATAAGACACAACCCCATCGAGTTTGGGCTCGTATGATTCGTTTTAACGGGTACTTTGGTGCTAAATGGTAACCAGGGTCTGATGATGGACACTCACTTTATTCGATTTTTTTTTAATTCTCTTCTTAAAGTTATGGTTAAGTATGTTTGATCTCTGACTTGTCATTTGTTTTTGAATTATGTTAAAAGTTTAGTTTAGTTTTACCTGTTATTTACTGTCACTGGCGCAAGCCGTTGTAATTAATTATAAATAAATAAATTGAGCTGAAGGATGGCCATGGGAACTCGGTAATTAAAGACACAACCCCATCGAGTTTGGGCTCGTATGAGTCGTCTTGACGAGTACTTTGGTGCTAGATGGTAACTAGGGTCTGATGATGGAGCTCGAAGATGGCCATGGGAGCTCGGTAATTTAACGACACAACCCCATCTAGTTTAGGCTCGTATGAGTCGTCTTGACGAGTACTTTGGTGCTAGATGGTAACCAGGGTCTGATGATGTAGCTGGAAGGTGGCCATAGAAACTCAGTAATTAAGCGACACATCCGCGTCGAATTTGATTCGTCTTGATGGGTGGACCGTTTTAGATGGGTGCTGAGTGTTGGTGGTTTGGTGGACGTGAATATGCGACCCCATCTTTGGGAAAATAAGTTCGTTCGTTCATTAACGGAAAAACACTGCTACGCGCTACGAACTACGCCGTAGACAATTGATCTCGCATCAAAAATACTAAAAGTTAAAAGAAAAAAAAAACTTTTTAAAACAAGCTTTTATTACTTATTTGTTAATAAAAAGAACTAAAAAGTTAAAAATAATTTAAGCCTGATAAGAAAAATACCATAACCAGGTACCTAACCTACTAAATGTGAAAAGAGAAGTTGCTAAAACTTGTTTGGGTAATGAAATTTTGTCAAAATAATTTTGGCAAAACGGCAGGCTCCCGAGATTTCACGATACAGTGAAGATAGCTTCGGGGAAACTGTCGTAAAAAGATCTCAAATACTTGGAACCAAAAGTAACTTACTATTTTGTTGTAAGTATAAAAATAGTTCTGCATTTTCCTGAAAATGTCAAATAAACAATATCGTCGAATAATAAGATTGGACGATGGGACGATGAAATATCTTAATGGATTCTGTATTTCACTTTACGTAAATTGTTATTAATTTTTCGCTCTTTGTTTCGGGCTTCGCTTAGAGTTTCGAATACTTTAATCAGCTTACGTTTTAGTTTGCAAATATCATGTATTAATAGAACATTACTCTGTATATGTATAAGGTGTTAAAAAAATAACTCTAAGAAAGTTTTGGAGTTGTTTGGAATAATAAATAAAAAATAATCACGAAAAGATTTTTTCTAAATAACAATCCGTTTCAAAGATATGCAATATTTTCACTACGCACAAATTTATTGAATAAGCGCACTGTACATCGTGTAGGCCGCCGCTGGTGTGGCGCCGCGCGGCCGTGCGCTCGAGTTCGTTCAGCCCTGCGACAGGGCAAATTCGTAAACAGCTGATTTTAACTTTCCCATCACATTTTTCTGACTTTGGACTAGCAGTTTATCGAATTTCTTACAAGTAACTTTTTTAGTGGCCATATTAATGAATTACTGTTTTTAAATTAAGTAAGCTCGATAAGTTCAATCAACCTATTTACAAACATTTATAAACTATTTAAAAGAAGTCTTAATTTGTACCTTATTTACAAAAGGTGCTGAAAATGTCCGCCACTTTGTCCAATGCACAAGTGAGCACGACGGTTTTCGTACGTCCACCAGTGAGCATTGTGGATATTGAATAAGCCCACTCTACTAAAAGTGTACTCGTCCGTCCATAAAATTTTGCGACCAGGTTCTTCCACCAACCACCTACAGAATCTTAGCCGTGGTTCGTAATCTGTGGGTATTAGTTCCTCTTGAAAAGTGGTACGGATGTTGGCCTTCTTCATGCAGCAAATTCCAGGCAGTAACGTGACTTATTCCTAAGTCCCACGTGTGCTCGCGCATTGTCGTTGAAATAGTCCAACACTCTATCTTCAATGTCACATGCGAGCCGTGGCCTACCAGCATCTGCTTGAAGAGGACGAAACTGGCCATGGTCTAATAAGTGCTGATAGACCACCAGAATGGTTTGGACAGCAGGCGTCGTTGGTCACCATAAAGTTCACGGTATCAGTTACGTGCCGCGGCTAAACTCTCACCGGTCATGAACACACTATCATATCTAAATACTCCCGATTAGAATAAGTAAACGGCATTGTTTATACGAAACTGCGCGAGCGCGCGGATGTAGCGAGAAGACACACGACAGTACACCTTTACCGTGCGACAGATATCGGACGACTAAAGTGCGCGGGAAGGGTTGGTAGGAGCCGCGGGTAGGGGAGGCGAGCCGCGCGGTGCTTGCTACAGCGCCGAGCCGTAAGCGCAGCCCTGCGTACAGCGCACATAAAAATGTTTTACTAAATGGTTATTTTTATGTGAAAAAGTAGCTCGAATTTTTTATTTTGTATTATATATTAGTTTTTTGATACTGAGTAAGAACACGAAATTCTTAGAGTACATTTTTTAACACCTTATATATTATAAAACCACGATAGAATTCCACTTTTAAGGAACTTATATGAAATATTGCAAGAAAAAAACAAGGGCTTGTAGCAATTCCATTAAGAAAAAAAGATATAAACATTGTTTATTCCGCACAAATGAAGCGCACATTATAAAATAAACACGATAAACATACACACATATAAAAAGTAGCTAAAAGCCTTAAATGTGTAGTTATATTCCAAATAATAAAAACAATCTACTAACATCCCCAAAAACAAAATAATATAAATCTCAGCTGCCATCTTGCACTTGACACACGTCACACATACGATCGGTTATTTGTCGGCCATATTGTGTCGCCCTCTTTGCGGCGTCTAGCTGTGTTTGACTATCGTTTCGGTTACAGCCATGTATTGTCTTATCCTCTGTCACTTGCAAGGATTTCCGGGTTACATCTTTTTGTTTACGTAAGATAATCATAGTAAATTGAATCGAATGGCTACAACATTTAGAGAAGCAGTAGGTATTAGAAAATATGTTTGGATTGCAAGCTTTTATGTAAAACTTTTGCATTCAATGGTAGTAAAATGCGCTTAATACTAATTAAAAGATATATGACTTCTTCTTTCTCCCGTTATCGTCCTCCTCACTTTTCGGCGCCAAGTTATTTTGTCTCGGGTGGTCGATTATGGCAATTGAGCATTTATAAGGTCTCTTTTAATATTTGATACACGCCATACACACGATCAGTTTTTTATTAAAGAATATGTTACAAAAAACACGTACCATGAGGGCTGGTTCAAGACGACACGGGAAAAGAATATTGGAAGGACTTGCAAGGCCAGAAAAAAGTGACAATGATAAACTATTATTAGTAGATAGGCATTTGCCCTGCAGTAGAAAGTGATGCCGTGACAAAATTCAATATTTCCACCATGTAATACCGTGATTGATTACCCGCCAATTGCAAACCCGGGAAAACTTTCCCGTAGTAATATTTCAAGATTTACACGGATAAGGAACCTACATATTGTTTTTCTCTCTTCTTGTTTCTCTCCCAAATCTGGAGTATTTCCTTTTATTTGAATTCCCCTTCCGTTACATGGAAAGTAAAATATTGTCACGATAAGTGCCGGTCCAGCGCAAGCGCCGTAAACGTCTGAATGCCGGCTGTGATTACAAGGACAACTTAACGACCTGCTCTTTGTATGGCAACATTATCACGATTCGAAACTAGACGTGCCCAGTATTTATTGTTTAGGATTATGCTGTTCTGAATAATATTGAGAATTCGTTTTATATTGCACCGAGAAAGGAATTGGATGGTGCTTTGCTCGCTTTCAGCGGTAGATTTTAAAGTTGGTTTAGCTTATTTCCAATTATAATTTTGTTTTAAACAACAATAACTGAACTATTTCAAGTAGCGATCGTACTTTGCATTGAAGAGGCATTTGTTCAAAACTTTAGCTATCGATTTAGAAAGATTATTCAAAATCTTCCGAATATCTGTATTCTATAGTACCGAGCTTGTCCATATTCTCGGACCCCAAACCTAACCACATCCCAGCTCCCCCGCTTGTAATTTCCGCCAATAAAATCCCAATTTGGCAAACTTCAAAGAGTGTGTTGACAAAGACTATGCGCCCGTACTTTCACCAAACTTTTCCGAAGTTAACCGAACTTGGCCGAAGTTGCTCCGTGAACACTGCGCCTGCCGCGGTTGCCGCGACCACAAACCCAATTACCTGACTCGCTATACAAACAATAGGTCAAAGTGACCCGTGACAAATTATTATCCCGGTTTACGTTCGGCGCAAATGACGGACTTGGCAAGTTCCCGCCATTGCCGTAATTGACTTGGCCAAACCTTGTAAGAGTTAATAACGTTAAATAAGCTGGCACGTTTTGATTGGACTTTATTGAATACACACGAAGCCTGAAACTTAGTGTTGCCAACATTATAAATAGCCTTGACAGGGGGCAATTTGCTTATTACTTCCATAAAGTATTATACCTACTCGTTATTGAACAAGAATTTAAGTCCTTCAGAGAGGTTTCTGAACCTAATTAAATTCACAGTCCTGCCTAGTAATATATGAACAGTTGGTATAAAAGAGAGAAATCTGACGTCATCATTTACATTCCTATCTGTTAGTATACCTAAACCATTGCAGTCCACGTTTAGGATTTTTTTTTATGGCCATTGGTAACAATAGGCAGCCGTAGACCAAACCAACCTAACGAGCAATTCCAGGGTGCAGCGCGGTTGAACGACTTGAGGTAACGCGTCGCAGGGTTTTTGTTGTGTAACTTTTAGGGTTACACCACTGGCCAGCCTGCAATAACATGGTGGCAAAGTGATGGTTGAAAAAAAGCTTTGTCCCAAATCAGCATGGATGACTCATTCAAAACGGTCTCATAAAACTACTCACGCAAATAGAACACAACCGTTGCTTTTATTTTATTTCTCAATTTCAACCCTTTTATAACATGGCCATCGTAACTTCGAAATAAACTTTCGAGTTGACAATGCAAGGTAAACAAAGTTAGGTTTAATTTTGCTGAAACATTGTCTATTCACGTAGAATATGTTATTGAAATTGTGTGTGTTATTCAGTTTATTTTATATATATTTTATGGAACGACATGAATCGTAAACGTCTTACCTCGTGTCCTAATATAACCGATCGTTGCGCGAATTTGCGATCGTCGGCGAGACGACGCGTTCGGTTCGCCGAACAAAATGAACGCGACGATCGCTTATATTAGGACACGGCCTAAAGGTTTTATTTTTGCTTTGTTTTGCCAATACTGATACTTGCCGGATATGACAATATAACAACGAAAGTTTTAAACACGTATCCATTAAGTGATCATCTATACTTGGTCATACAGTAAATTTAAGTTTAGCAAATGGAGTCTACCCAGAAAAGTTAAAATTAACTCTAATTAAAACTTTATTTAAAAAAAAAAATGACATGAGCTGCTATCGTCCAATAGCGCTTTTACCAGTCATATCGAAGATATTCGAGAAAGTGATCCATGATGGTATTTATAGTTATTTTGAAAGAAAAAAAATACTTTGTAAAGAACAGATTGGCTTTCGTAAAAATAAATAAAAAAATATAGCAGTATATAATTTTCTCCACGACATGGATAGAGGTAAACAAACGTGTGCACTATTTATGGACCTCAAAAAGGCTTTCGATTATGTAGAGCACAAAATACTCTTAAATAAATTATACGCCTATGGTGTCAGAGGAATATTTATGATCTAATTAAATCTTACTTAAGTAATAGAACACAAATAACAAGGATTTGTCCCTATGTGTAAAAAATTATAATTTATTCATCCTCATGTAGACAAGTTGCATCTGGCGTTCCACAAGGAAGTGTATTGGGCCCGCTTCTTTTTATAATATACATCAATGACCTTCCAAAAGCGACAAAATACAACACATCCTATTTGCTGATGATAGTACAGTAGTGTTCACAGGAGATAATAAGTCACACATGGAACCTGAGATAAATATCACTTTAGATAGCATTATAAACTGGTTGGCATCAAACAATTTACACATTAATCTTGACAAAACAAACTTCATGACATTCAGAAGTAGAGTAAGTAAAATAGCAAACATGAACATAAACTACCGAAATAATAAGATCCAAAAAGTTGACGTTACGAGATTTCTGGGTATGAAGATGGATAATAATTTGAATTTTAAAGAATATATCCATACATTATGCACTAAATTTAATACCTTTTCTTATGCATTGCTTAAACTTAAACAAACGGTCAGTACTTCTGTCGTTACAGCCTACAACGGCTATGTTGCACCTATTCTAAAGTATTGTGTTATTTTTTGTGGTAATTCTACTGATAAGGAAGCGGTGTTTAAAGCCCAAAAGAAATGTATACGAGCCATAACTAGTATAAAAGTAACTGACAGCTGCAGACCATTATTTTTTAAATTAAATATTCTTACGTTACCATGTAAGTACATATATTAGAGATTATAATGTTCGTTAGGAAAAAATATACAAACTACTTTAATAAATTAAATAGTAAAAGATACAAATTCAATATATGTTTACCAAGCAATAAAACAGCGTTATTAAATAAAAGCATATTATGTATGGCTCCACGCATATATAACCATTTACCAATTTCACTTTTGGAGATAGGTGACATAAATATATTTAAAAACAATATAAAAACACTGTTACTAAAAAAAGCATATTACTCTGTCACTGAATATTGACAGGATACACTTATATAATGTTCTCTCTCCATACGATATTTTAAATAATGTATTTTATTGTTAAATTCTAGTTTTGTAGATTCCTGTGTATTTGTAAATTTGCATGCCTTTTGGTAGGATATGGCTAATGGACACTATTGTTTGTATGAGAACTTTTCTTATGAACCCATATTCGCAAATTAATAAATGATTATGATTATGCCTCTCTTTAGTACATACTTAAAACTTTAATGTTCTGTATCAAAAAGTCTTACTTGAAGAAAGCGTCATCTGACCGAAGCTAAAATGGTCTTCTGCAAATTAATTCAAAATCAAAAGTCATTTATTCAAATTAGGCTGAGAATCAGCACTTTTTGAACGTCAAAATTACAAAAGACAGTCCCCCAAAAACGCCCGCCCTTCACCACTTCCTAGTGCTATTGCTGGGAAGAAGAAGTGGCGCAACAAACTCTCCAACAAATCCCCAGCAGCACAGCTGTCTGATCAATTTAAAAAAATACTTGATTGTATACAATACTAGGTACCTATGTTCGGTAATTAACATTACAAAACCAGAACATAAAATTAAATTATTTGCCATAATATGTCAGCTAGCCACGCCAATATACCAACGAATATAATAAAAACTATTCGTACTCAAGCTAAAAAATAATTAATTAAAATGTAAATAAAAAAACTTACTAGGTACCCAAATAAAAGCCTCCAGGCATAAAGGGCATGACAGCTTACATATTTATGCATTGCTGGGTTCTGTTCACATAGCTGTCACTTGAAGTCACAAAAAGATAAACTAAGACCATCGAAGTAAAATAAGTTAATAACAATAACCTGTCAGTAAGCTAATTCTGGAGAAAGAACATAAACATTGTCTTGCGTTAAACTAGGGCGACCAACTATTCTTATCGTGTAAGTAGTCGTTGATGGAATAGTATGCCTTTGACCAAAGAGAGGATTTTAGTTGAGCTTTAAACGCATTAAAAGGCAAGTCTAGAAAAGAAGAGGGTATCTTGTTATAAAAGGTTATACCAAGCCCAACAAACAAGTTATGAACCTTATGAAGCCGGTGAAAGGGGGCACGTAGTTTGCCAAAGGTATCAGGGTGTACCTACGATGAAAGTCCCGTTCTGTCTACCTGTTCTTGAATCACAAGGAACAAGTAACTGAGCGATAGCCGTTTTGCGTGGATGTGACGCATGTCAACTATTTCTTAATGTTTTATTTTCTATAATATTGTTCTTATGTTCTTTTGTGCGTCATGTTTACCGCAAATAAACGTATTTTCTTTCTTTCTTTTCTTTCTTTCAAGTATAACCTTTATATTTCCAAGTGAGAGCCACTGGGGATTCGATATTATATATTTGACACCTGACCTTTGCACGTTATTGCTATATTACCCACACGTAACTTTCGAATAGGATACGGTAAAACGGGTTGATTTGTGGCACGGAGTAAGAAAGAATGGAGCACTCATCTGGGAAACTTCTAAAATCTGAAATAAAATAAATCTAATTATTTTATTTCTATTATTTGTTACCGAAAGGGCTGGTCGGCACTCGCAAAAGACAAAATTGTGTGGAAAAGGGAGAGGGAGGCCTTTGCCCTGCAGTGGGACAGTACAATAATTAACTAACTAACTAGGTTAGTTAATTTGTTGTTATAGCAGCCATAGTAGTACACATTCTTTCAAAATTTCAAGTGTCTACTACATATAACGGTTCAAATGATACTGCCCTGTGACAGACGAATGAACAGACAGCCGGGCCTTTGTGATAGGGTCCTGTTGGCACCCTTGGGTACGGAATCCTTAAAAGAAAGGGAATAGTTGTAAGTTCGTTTTCACTAAAAGATTCTTTTGCTTTCAAGGCCCACATTTATATAACAGACTCAATAAATATCTGCAATTCTACTCCTATCCAAGTAATACCTTAAAAAAAACTGTAACAAATTGGCTACTTGAACAAAATTACACCGACACAGAACGGCTTCTTCTTTCTGGAGATAGGTTCTACTAATTGCAACTTTCCCTCTCATACACAACACACACACTTCACATACATAACTTACACCTCACACCCCCACACTACACACCCTCTAGTTGTACTTTGGCATCTTTTTTTTTTTTTTTTTTTATTTTTATTTTTTCTCTTAGTTCATAATTTTATTTTACTCAAGTTCCATGTAAAAGTGACCATTATTGCTTTTATTGTATCTTTGCAATGCCTTAATACATATGAACCAAGGGTTGGGACTTGTATCCTTAATACAAGTTATCCTGATAACTTAGCAAGGGTGCAAGTTACGACAATCTCTAGTGCTATAATATCCACAATTAAGTCATAAGTATGTTAAGTTAATATAGCTGTATTGTTGATACGAATAAATACTATTATTATTATTATTATTATTAATAGTCGTATCAAAGATCGTATTGGGTATTGGTCCGAATGATAAAGGACAATAGAAATATTTCACTTAACGTGACTCAAATAGTGAAACGTCACAAAATAGGGGAAACGAAGTCTTATAGATTGAGACGTCTGATTCTTATTGCTCGTCTCGAAACACAAAAGATAATATTTTTGTCAAAATGTTATTACTCTATCTTTCCATTCATCTCTATGATATAAAAAACATATTTCTTTTTATAACATAGACACCATTTCGAAATTTAAATCTGAATACCAAGAAAAGTAATAAGTTAAGGCGCAGTCGTAAGCATTTCACATCAAAGGTGTTTAAGGCGCCGTTGCCCCTGGAGGCGGTTCTGACAGTAAATGTGGCAATATCGCCGGCGTTTGATGTGTGTTTCATTACAACCTGGCGGTATTACCTCTCCTATGATTATTAAATATGATATATTGGCGCGATAGGGCCTCGACTGTCGAATCAAAGGTGAAATTGTGCTCGGTAGAACTATGATATAGCTGAAGAGGTGTAGTTTATTGTGTAATTGTAATGTTGGTGTGGGTTATGAGGTTTCCAGCTTTTACAGAAACGGCGCATTATTGTATAGCCGAATATTACCATTTTCGGTTAAAGATATATTTTATTTACTAAGGGATAATAAACAACTACAACATACTCGTAATATATAATACATTCATTCAATTTTCATTTTAAAATGTCTTTCGCCTCCGTTTATGGTTGACTTGCTTTGTTATACAGAATTAAATTGAATAGGTGCGCCAACTGGAAATAGAGGTGCAGTAAGTGCCTTTATTAAGCGCAATACACACTGAGTCCGCCGGGCCGCCGACCTATGTCGGCAACCGACGTGATTCTTTTCATATAGGCCGCCGCGCGCCGGGTTGTGTCGGCGGGCTGTATCGGCGGGCTGGATCGGCGGCCCGGCGAGCTCAGTGGGTATTGCGCTTTAGAGACTTTTCCTAAAACCTCCACTTTTCTATTATGAAATATAACACTAACAATCCTCTATCATTTGTTCCAGGTACACAACTGCTTCCCGCTACTCCAGACAGTAATATCTGCAGTACTTACATTTTAATAAAATAATATGAAGGTAGCATCCGGTATGGTTCTCGTGGGAAAACTGAACATCTCCCGTTTCTAGCGGAACCGTAGGCGGATACTGTGGATAGAAGTGGATAATATGGCGTATTTACCCATCCTCCCACTCGCTGGGTGGCTAGACATAATTATGTCGGCCTCCGCTAGATATGGAAAACAGCTGGGGGATAACGGACTGATTCACTGTATCGTATAATTACTCTAAGTATGTATTCACAAATTAAACTAAATTTAAGTTCAGTGCATCTTTTCTTTCTATTTCATTAAGAAAAGGACAGATGATAAATAGGTATTAGTTTAGTAGTAAACTAATATTTATCTTTTTTATTTTAGTTTAGTTTGTGAACCAGGGTATCGGCGCCAGTGTGTGCCAAGCCAACTAAAATATGTATGTAATGTATATAAAAGCAAGGTTTAGGTAAGAAGGTACCTTTGGAGTCAAAGACATATTACCACAATTAAATTGGCCAAACCCCGAAAGGTAAGAGCGGACACTGTAATGAAAACCCTACCCACTGTTGTGTTTTATATATTTCTTATATATTATACATACCTTGGAAGGTTTAAAGTACCGCCACGTGTAACCCAATTTCATTACAATTTACTCGAACACAATATATCATTAGAACCGATATCCCTTACCCATTTACATATTTAACTTTATAGTGTCGACCTTCGAAAGACCTTGGTCCTTCCACCCGAAAAGGTTGTTCACAAAACATGTCCGTCACACGTGGACATTAGCTCAGCTCACACTAATGAGAGCAACTTTCAACGTATACCCGCAAAAAGTTGTGAGTACAGCCAGAGTACCGTTTTCGACAACTATCTGTAATTAGGGGCTGGAGCAGACCTGCTTTTTGGCAGTTTTACCTGCGAGGGAAATTCTAATTTGAGCTTTGTTTATTTAAATTAGGGAGTAGCTTTCTCTTCAGTGGTTCGGGAATTGTTTAGTTTCCTGGAATCAGAACTTTAACTAAGCAGGTAAAACTAATGGTCAATCAATCCGACCCTTCGCCACTGTTGGATATATGATATCCTGGTATTCTGCCTTTTGTATCAGTCTACCTTAAAGTGGTTAATTATCTAGCCGAAAAAGGCAGCCGTGGACAACGGGCCGTTCGTATATTTGATTACGGTGCTCAAATATACGAGTGGCATATTGTCGACGGCCGGCAGCCGCAGACTTGTCGACGATTGCAGTTGCCTCTGTCGTTGTCGCGTGTCGCTCGTGTGTATGAGCAATTGAAAATTGGATAATATTTCTATTCATTACAGATTACATTGCTCTGATAGCAATTATATAGAAACCATGTCAAAAGTTGTAGTAATCAGTACGCGTAAAATATTCCCATGTTTTTTACGTAATGTTTAAACCACCACTCATCTCATGCTGTTGTTCTGCACGGGGGATATCGAACTAGTAACAAAGTGAAACTGAGGCAATAGTGTATTATGATGTCGGGTGCTCCAAACTTGTGTATTGTGCCCTCACAATATAATCCCGAAATTCCATATCAAAATGATGTAGTCAGTCCTACATCATTTTGATATGGAATTTCGGGTTGTGAATATTTTCGCCCGTTCTTTGATAGGGCCACGAGCAAACGAAAAGCAAACCAATACGAGCGGTTGGTCTGTGACCGCAAGACGAAATAATTCTTATACAGTGTTTATCAGAAGTTTTGGTCATATAAGGGTTAAGGGTGTTACAGACCATTGCATTTATTTATTTATCTATAATTCAGGTAGAACCCATAAATTTGTTAGTATTCCTTAACCTATGTTAGTATAATAGAATTTACACACAACTAATAATACTTAATTTCGCCAACTCACGGCTACACCTGGCAACAGTACATGCACTGCGCACAGGTGCCCCATAAGGCGGCCCTCAGTCTTACTAGCAACAACGCTCAGGAGACTGTTGTCGCCACCCCGCATCCGACGCAGCACAGTGAAGCGGATCTTTTACGAATAATCGCAAAGAAGTCATCTGTACGCGCTGCTGCGAACATCCCTGATGCGCTACAGAAACGAGGAAGCGCCAGCAATATCCTAAACGCATTGTTGTATTGCACGCGCAGGGCATTAAACGTTTTCTGCGTGTATCTGGTCCACAGACTGCATTTATAAAAGGTCTGGCAATAAGCCCTAAACAGAGTTATCTTGACATTCCTGTCGCACTTTGCAAATCTGCGGGCCAGCATGTTGCATCTTACCGCCAATGCCCTGCGCTCCCTCTCAATATCACAGTTATCAGTGCCATCCTCTGTAACCCAGTGACCAAGGTACTTGAACTGTTTGACTCTGTTTAGAGTGGTCCCACATAGCGAGACTGGCGGTACCACTTCGTAAGTCTTGTTTTGTGCCCTAAAAACTAACAGCTCGCTTTTCTTGGCATTATACCTTAGTCCATGAGCTCCAGCATAGCACTCACATATATTTAACAGCTTCCTAAGAGCACTGATCGACGACGGACTCAGCAGCACCAGCAGCCGCAGCAGCCGCAGCAGCTTTTTTGTAATTTGTTTTATTTTTTATTTTTGATTGTGTTTAGTCTAGTTTAGTTTTATGATCTTTCTGTACGAGTCGCAATAAATACTTTTTCTTTCTTTCTTTCTTTCACCATATCGTCAGCATAACTGATGTTGTTGAAGGACACACCATCGATCGTGCATCCGATGCCAGTGCTGCTGAGTTCCTCGATCAGCTTATTCACATAGATGTTAAACAACTTGGGCGAGGTCAGACCCCCTTGCCTCACCCCGCACTCTAACCTGTACACATCTGAGTATGAGCCTGCCCACCTCACTTCGTTGAGTTGGTTCTCGTACCAGAACTTTAGTACATTCATTATTTCCGGCGGCAGGTTAGCTTCATTAGTCAACTTTTTCCACAAGATGTCATACGAGACAAGGTCGAAAGCACTGGATAAGTCCAGGAAGCATGCATACACAGGTGTCCTCCTCCCAGTGTAATATTGCACTGTACTCTTTAGGGTCATGATTGCAGTCTCAGTTGATAACCCATCCCTAAAACCAAATTGTCTGTCGTTAATTTTTAATTGTTTACCTAGACAACGGTCAAGTAACAAAAACTTTCGCTGTAACCGTTGCCAAGGATATCGGTCTGTAATTATTAACATCAGACATATCACGAATTAAAGTGCGAAAAAAAATTCTGATGTAAAGAAATTCTCGACCCAAATGCCATTTTGGATTTGGCGGCTGATTATTATTTTTTCGCGATTATGATATTGGTCTCATTCAGTCTGATGGTAGTACCACACGTATATTTATTTATTTAAACTTTTCGCACACAAAAAAGTACAAAGGCGGACTTAATGCCTATCTGATACACGTGTAATTACCCTATTGTTGAATGACGTGCTAGCTTCAGACGTAGCAACCATTGAAACTAGAAACTTAAGCCAAAATGAAAACCTAGAAATCCCAAGCAAGTCACCAGGGAGACCGACCTAAAATCCGCCGAGAATTATCACGTCATCCCCGATCCAATTCAAAACTTACGTATAGTGACGTCACTTAGTACCTCATTACTATCAGCGCGAGCTCTCCGCATATTAATTATGTGAAAGTTCAGTATAGTTGATAGTTAGTAGTTCGCAGTCAGAGCGGCAATGTAGTCATTATGGGCGAGGTTTCAGGCGAATAATGTTACTGAGTTAGTGTTTCATTGGCTAGTTCAGCTTACAGTAGTTTGGTAGAAGTTAAATACTGTTGCTACTGGTAAAATTGTAAAAACATACTGCAAATAAATAGTGTGCTCTTATCGAAACTTTCTTTTAGTAGCAGTATGAAAACTAGGTACCTATTATCTAACTTCTACTAACTTTTCACCCGAAAAATAAACACACTCAAAATATTACCCAAATAGATAACAAAAAGTAAAGGGTATATAAATGAGCTGAGAATAAATGTACATATTATTATGACACATATTCCACCAGTCATAAAAACCATAGATTTTCCCTCTTATTTCAAATATGTTCCAAGCCACCCGCACTCAATCTTCTCGTAACACATTGCCACTCCGAATCAATTCCTCGCGAGATGTAACAGTTTTTGCTTAATTTTCTCTTTCTACCCTCCTCTACGGATTCTCAGTTGCCATGTGAAACACTTGGACCACGTTTGTTCCAAATCAACGAGCCGGGGCTCTCAGTCTCACTCTCCCTTAGTATTCCACGCAAGCCTTTCATGAAAATTGTTATGAATAAGAGTTTTTATTCGAGAAAAGTATACGTACAAGGTTGCGTAAGATTTTCTTTTACCGCAATCTGGGCTACTGGGGTATACAATTTTTTGTTGAAAACTGTAGGGTACAATAACAGCTAGATGACAACATGTTTTACTTAGTGACTTGAATACTAAAGTAGACCGAAACCTTAGATGGTAAATATTATTCTGTTACGAGACCTTGTGTTGATGTTCCAATTTCACTTAAATTAGAGTTTGAAGCCGCTCGTTAGTCGATACTTACAAAGATCAAAAGGAATATGGAACCCCTCGATCTTGGCGCCCAACGTGGGACTGATTTAAATACAAGCACTTCTCGTAATTGTACGTTTTGCCCTGAGAAACTTAAGTCAACCATTACGAGTTAAAGTGGAGAAGGCATCGCGCGTGCTATTAGACTACATCGAGTAAAATGTAATTCGGCATCAAAATGGCGACGCCGGGGCCATAATGGTAGCTAATGGCACATGTAATAGTGTTGTAAATAATTTCTGATGTGGGCCCTTTAGCGCAGCCCGAGGAGAAAATATTTACACCGATTTTGTGCGGCGGTACTACGTCCTGGGGATTTTAATCCAGGGAAACGAGTACAGGTAATTAGTTTAATCATCTTGCGGAGTGCAAGAGCTGGGCGCACGCGGGAGTTAAACGTGCTCATATGCGGCGTTATTACTTGGCAAAGTACCGCTTAGCATGTGTTATTAATTTTACCTTCCCGATGATTACATGTCAGCATAAACAGTCAAGCGTGTCAATTACAACCTTCCAATCCTTTCTAACAGTTATGTAGGTTAACCCAATGAATACAATTCCCAATAATCGTCCTAAAGGATTTATAAACAAACGACATTCGGAGGAACACCCCTTGTAAGTGACAGTTCGTAAACAAAGCGGTTTGCGAACAAGAGATTGCTCTTAACCGCCACCTCCCTACATTTGGCCCGTCGTCGGCCGAACCTCGATCCTACCCACATAACGCACTCCCACTGGCAACACTGGCAGCCGGGTAACCCGGTAATAACCGTAAAAAAACTTACCTACACTACTTAGTGGAAAATTCGCGGAATTTGGGATATTAACTTGCGACGTCAAAACCGCACTGAGTTGGTGAAATTTTCCACTGAAGTGAAGTAACGTTATTAGATGAATATTTTTTTGCGGAAAAATCCAAAACGCCCTGGGGTTTTCAACAAAAGTTGCTTGTTTGGCACTTTCCCTTCGCCTGGACCTCCACATCCATTCTCACTTCTAACCGCAACACCACTGAGGTTTCCGTGACTAGAATATTCATAAAACGCGTCCGAGGTCCGCCGTCAGTTTTACAACATGTCCACCCTCCTTCTTTTAAAAATAAATCGCTTTACGCACATACGTGGGTAGGATGACGTTCGATAAATTGTATGTTTGGGGAGTACTAAAGTCCTTTTGAGGGCATTTTGCTCGGTTGATGGAGTAGGGACAGGCAGGATTCTTTTGTTAGTTTTGAGGTTAAATAAATGGTATGTAGTTAACAAAGGCGAAAGGGACACATTCTCTTGTATTATATTATTAAAAAGTTTAAGGAAGTACAGTCACGAGCACTAATATGTCAACACTTGGAAACTTTCAATAGCGATTTTTGCGTGAAATAACGAAAACAACAATGAAATACGACACATTGCAAAAACCTATGGGTTCGAAAATACTTTGTTCGTAGCAACATAAAATTTCATTAAAAAATAAAGGAGTATAACGCTTTTGAATAAAGCTACAAGCTGTATGTATACAATATACATACTTATGTTCGTGACTGTAGGGTACCTTTTCCGGTTCTAGGATTTTTTTTATGGATTGAAAAGAATTTGTAGGTACAGTAGCAAACTCAATAGAAATAAATTCCACACGAGCCTTTCGATTTAGATCTATTTTATTATGAATTATTATCTCCAAAATAAAAGCGATAAGTGATATTTTACATAATTGATTTATTATACATTTGACATTATGCTAAACTGAAGCCCTTTTGGCATGGCTATTTAAAAAAAAAAAACTTGAAGGTTATTGCATTTTATGCTTGTCAATAAACGGATTTTATTTTTTTCACCCCTTCTATTACTGTGGGGCCACCTTCAATAATTTAGCGAAGAACATCGTTTAGCAGAGTGCTTTATTTAGTTTTAGTGTTAGCTATAAAGTGTTGGATAGTGAGAAGTGGTCGTTTGTTTAATTTTTATAACTACTATGTACCCCCATTTTTATGCACTCTAGGTCAATGAACTCCTGTATTTTGTTTCCGTAAACTCCGCCTGTATTCCCTCGTTTTGTTTGTTATAATATCACGCCCGTGTTCGTGGAAGAGTTATTTGAGTAATTCTTTACGCCAGCACCCCTAAGGGGCCGGCAGAGTGCTGTATAGCAGTGGGTAATGGCGACCGTAATTGAAAGTGATAAGGGTAATCTTCTATAAATGGACGAGATATAGGCCGAAATCATTATTTTGACTTGAATAATGTATAATAGAACAGATTAAGGTGCATACAAATTTAATGAATTTCGTTCGTTTTCATTTCCATGTTAACTTTCGACATTTTTGATCGACGCGCTATCGATCAGATTTTGAAAGAACTGTCAGTTCAGAAAAACTCCATTTTAAAATTGTGAAATGTTTTTGTAAATATACGTTGGGCTTAAAATGTTACAATGATTGTAAACAAACAATTAGCAGAGGTCGATCAAACGGTTCAATAATTGATAGTCTCGCATTACAGATTCATTCATTATTTAACTAAAATTATTCCCAATTAAATTAATTTGTTTTCATATATTTGTGGTAAATTGAACCACATAATTGAATAAGTTAGCGACTAATTAAGTTGGCAGGGCTTAAAATAGTTTTTGATGTAATTTGCAGAGATTTTGGATATTTTCTACTTGATGTTAAGTGGCACTCTCACATGATGTGGTCGACATCGCCTTATGATTTCCTTTGCACCTATCATGATTGCGTTTAGTTACAATCTTAAATTCTTAAACTCCCAACCCCGGAATAGGTCATAACAATATCTCATTGAAGCGCGGATCAATACACCGATCCGCCATTTATCATTTCACAGAAAACTATTGCGTCGTGCAACCTACGAGTACAAACAAGATACCTCAAACATTTTTAATCCCTTTAAAAATCCCCTAAACTTAAAGTACCTAAACATCCACCATCTACATAGTTAAACCAAGCTTGTTTCCGAGACATTTTTAAGAAAATATGTAAAATAACTTTCCCCAAAAATGTAGTCGAGTCGCGAATCTTGTACGGAGGCGACATGTCAAGCGCAGTGTTGCCAAGTTTCTAACTAGCATGCACCGAAACTTGGCAACTTGGCAGAGTTTGCCAAGTTTTTCCTGTTGCAGGCACTCGTGTCATAACTTTATGACGCCCACGGCCAAGTTGGACTAACTTTAAATTTGTTGCCAGTTAGGATTTCACTGTAATGTGGTGTGTACGAGGTTTAGCGTATTAAAAATGCATGTACATTACTTACCTACCTATTGGAAAGTTTTGTGATCGTTTTCTGCGACTTTTTTCTGATGGATTAACACAATACATCACGACTGTGTTGTTTCGGGGCATACAGGGTTAGACAGAGGTGTACTTATAATACACGGGGCGAGCCTATTACCTTCAACCGGGCTCAAATCCAGACTCAGGGCTGCTCGTGAAAACACCTACTACCACCGATGAATAACTTCTTTGTAAACACCCACACTTAAAGGCGATGTTTTTCTTGGTATTTAAATAATGTTTCAATTTCAAATCGATCGTTTTTGTGTAGGTTGGTATAATTAAAAAAATATATATATTTTTTATTTGCACAATTTATTACCCTATGTGTACTGTTGACGTTACAATATAAATAAGGCCGCTAGTAACAGTCACAATACCCCCTGTACAAGTTGATACTGTATTACAGTAGGGTATTATGTATGTAAGTATGTATGGAGTTTGCTATTTCAGAATCTTAAATGTGTCTTCAGTACTTTTATAATGTAAGCTGAGTAAATGTTTTCGTACAATCTTTTTATAGGGTCTACCTTGTTTCATCGAAAAAAAATTGCCAAATTATCACTTCCCAAAAAAAATTCCGCATAATTTCATTTGCCAAATTATTACTTAGCAAAAAATCTCTTCACAAATAATCGTAACGCAAACCTAATGTTTGGCAACTGAACGTTTATACAATGCCTTGTTTGCCAACTAGTACTTTTACCAATTTTTATGTAGTCAAATATTTCAGTTGGAATAACTCATTTTACACAAAATAAAATTTGCCAAATATTTAGTGTCGTCAGTTTTCAATTTACCATTTCTAACTTTGAAGACGTTTTATTACAAGGGTGTTTTTTCCACTTGGGACAAATTCTAAACAGGTAATATTAATATAAACTATTCTCGGAGTATATTTTTTTTCAGGTGTAGTATTTTTTTTAAATAATAATTAATCTCGTCTAACTAGTTCAGTTTCGGGTAGCCTGCTTTTTTCCATATTTTTTTTCTATATAATCTAGTCGTTTCTGGCGTAGGAGGTCACAGTTTTAACCTAACCTAACCATTTTTTAAAATTAACCTCGTCTAACTAGTTTGGTTACTACTACTACTAGTTAGGTGAAAGGCCACAAAAAAAAAAATGGATAAAAACGACAGAATTAATCGAATTCTGCAACACAAGTCTGAATTCTCCGAAATTAAAATGCTAATGTTCATTGCAAAAAAATTAAAATTGTGAGTTACAAACATCTTGTATTAAATAAATGATTATATTAAAATAAAATTGTATTTTTTAATTATATAATTCCCAAAAAATCTTATTTTTGCCTTTCATAATATTCTGCCAAGTAAAAATTTGACCAAATGAAAATGTGCGTACTAAAATCATTCCAAACATTGCATTGGTAGTTGTCGAATGCTGAGAACAGCACTTGGCTTGTACAGTTCATCGGTCGGAAATCTATATTTTTTGAACATCATAGTCTTTAAAATGGCCCTTTGCGTTCTTTCTGCTTTGATAAGCTGTGTCTTAACACATCCTCCCCAGATGGATATGACATATTATGTGATAACTGATTGACATAACGCATAATAGTTTGTGGTAAGCAGCTTTGGGTCACAAAAATATCGTAGGTTTCTGAACACATACAATAGTTTTCTTACACGGTTCGATGGGATTGAGATTTGGCTGTTCCAGTTCAGTTGTTCATCTATTTGGATCCCCAAATACCTGACTGATGAAGTAATATCGAGACGATAACAATCGCAATTTTGAGTGTTGGACAAGTTACATGTGTGGGCTCGTACAGTTATCTTTTCAGAAGATGCTTTAGAATTTCTGTTTAAATAGTAAGTAATAATTTTTGTTTTTGACTGATTGAGTGTCAACAAATTGTTATCTAGCTACTTAGTAACGAGACTAAACCCCTTTCCGGCGTTATCGTTTATCTCGTGCCAGGCACCGCCCGTAAAAGTAATAACCGTGTCGTCTGCAAAGGTAATAATTTATCCTTGTTTTAGTATTAAACTTGATAAGTCGTCAATGTATATAAGAAATAAGGTGGGGCCCAAAATGCTGCCCTGTGGTACACCATATTCAATAGACTCTTCCTTACTTGAGTAACCATCAAGCCTAACGACTTGTTTCCTATTAGACAGCTAGTCAGCGATCAATTTCAGAGGCAGACCCCTAACAACCTTGCATTCTGCCTTTTTCAAGTCTAAAAATATACTCAAATATTTCTTGTTTTGGTTGATACTGTTCACTACTTCTGCCATAAGTTGTTACATAGCGTCATCAGTACTTTTATTTTGTTTAAACTCAAATTGATTCCGTGACAGAAGATTATACTTTTCTAAATAATGTTTGAGTCTAATATTTAAAGCTTTTTCAATTATTTTTGAGAGAGAAGGCAGCAAGGATATTGATTGGTCTATAGTTTTACGTCCCCAGACTTATGTAAAGGTACTATTATTGTTTTTTTAATGCATTGGGGAATTCATACAGTAAAGCATAGATACAAATAATAATTGTGATCGGCATTGCTAAAACGGGCGGAGCCATCTTTACCATCCCATCTCTTCGAGGAAGTATTTTTTACTGATCCAATCAGTCTTAGGACCTGCCTTTCGTCTACAGGGAGTAAAACGAAAGAATTGGTAGAAGACTGTCATTTTTCTAAACTCTTTTAATAAGTTCACTTTCATTACGTTTTTTTCTACGAAGTATGTACATATATCTGTAGCGAGTGTTTTCCCAACATTCACAAAATATTTGTTAACCTCATTAAGTGAGTCTAACGGATTACTTTTTAATTTTAATAACTCTGGAGATCTAAGATTTTTGTTTTCGTAATTATAAGGTTCTTTAACTATATCCCATTGCTTTTTAATATTATTTTTATGTTTTGCTATCTCGGTCCTATAATGAGCCCTTTTTAATTTTTTTTTTTGTAGTTTCTTACAAGTGTTTCGATATCGTTTCTAAGTTTATTTATTAAAAACTTACACACACTATCTTTACAGGATGAGCCCAATGCAAGTTAGTTGTAGTATGCTGTTTTCTCCATCTTTCTTAAAGTCAAAGTGAAATCATTTATTTCAAATAGGCACATTATAGGCACTTTTGAACGTCAAAAATAAAATTGATTCTAGTCGCCCCTTCCAAAGGTAGTTTTCGTATGGAGAAGAATGGGCAAGAAACTCCACCGTTATATAAATAAATAAGGAGTTAATATTTTGGTTTCACAAAATATAAATATTTCACGGAAAATTTCTGAATCCTGTTTCTTTTATAAAAATCTGTTATGAAACCTACCTGAAGTAACTTTAAATATTTACCTTTGATTTTCAAACTGATTAGTTTAATTTTACACTACAAGACTTTAACTTGTTGTTCTAAACATTAACCCGCCAGGCCTGGCCCGGGGCACCGAAGTGATCCATTTTTGTGGCTAACTCTAACGACCCCCGCGGGGATACTATCCTCACTAAGACAATCGTTTGATAGTGTTATATTTTAGCTTTAAGACTAAATACTACCCATTTGAAACGTCATAGAACATTGGTAAAATATTTTGCTCTACGTTATTCTACCCCCAGATTTGTAATTTGCCTTCTGTATCAAAATACCATTTTTTTGTTAATTTAGATATAAGTTACCTACGTTAAAAACTTAGCTTTATCTTTACTTTTTACTAGACTGCGGCAAAGCCAAAGGAGGGTTATGATTTTTCAATGAAATCGATTTGTTCTAGTTAGCTAACTAGAATACTCTTTAATATGTACACCATAAAAAATACAGAAATAAATTTAGCAATTTTACATAGTATGACACAATGGGCGGTCTTATCGGTAAAACCAATCGATAGGTTTTCTTCACCATAATTAATATTCTATAGAAGAACTTATCAAACTGTGTAAAGTATATTTCTCGAAATTCTGAACACTAGGCAAACTTGTATAGTTTTAGGGCCAACGAGGCGCTTGTTAACAGGTCTGAAGGACTGTTGATAAGAGTTCTTTAGCCTCTTTGAATACGTCTATTAAATAACCCAAGAGGTCAAAGTGTAAACATAGTCTGAATTTCATAAAAGTAAAGTAAGGGCTGATTTTTCCATCGCGCTGTTTCTGAAATAACCCCTAGTTCGTTTAGTGATAGTAGTACCTACCAACAAATGGAAATATCACCCTTTGGAAACTCTCCCTCATAAATTATGAAAATGAAATCCGACTCCACTATTCGGACATCGCACAAAGCGCGTCCATTAAGCCTAAACACAGAACTAGACTCCACTCAAAACAGACCTTACAGACCTTCAGTGCGCGCAATACATTAGTGATTTCCCTGTATTCTAGCCTGGCTCGTCCTGCATCCATTTTACTAGATATAAGTGTTCACCAGAGCCACAGAATAGTAGAGTGCAGAAGCACCATCCCTGGCAACAAAGGTGTGCGGTGTCGATATGTTCAAAGGATATAGTCTGCCTTAATTGTGATTATCAAACGTTTCTAGAAGTAACGAAAATTTTAAGTTTTTTATTCAAATAAGGCTGGAAACGTTACTATTTGAACATCAAAATTACATAAGACAGTCTATCAAAACGCCCGCTTTTCACCACTTCGTAGCACTTCAGCTGGGAAGAAGAAGTGGCGCAACAAACTCCCCAGCAATCTTCCCTATGGTGATTCGTAACTGCTTTATTTTCATAGTAAGTCTTCTGTATGTCCTCACTCTGCGGTGCTGCGTTCAATTCGTACTCAAATTGCGACCACAGCACAAAGGAAAATATTGGCTCATTCTGTGATGTTTTTAAATGGAAATATAATAGCGTTTGTGGCGAAAAGTTGAATTTAATTAAGTGGAAATTAGGGAAGTAAATATGTAATCACTTGCTTTGAAAATATGATTGCGGGAGAACCATTTTTCAGCCATAAAACCTCGGGAGAATGCTAGTAGTTCTAGGACTTGAACGGTCTGTACATTCCTCCATAAGCTCATATTATCACCATGATTATCCAATATTACATTTCCAACATATTTACTTGAAAACATTAACTCCAATAGCGACATTAAACTCAAAGCACTATCATCTCAATATGGCTTTACAATCGTATAATATGACTTATTCCCACAGATTATAATTACTTAACGGTAGACAGTTAGTCTCACAATCAATACGCCGCAGTTCCAAGCCAGGACAATAGTAGGCAGTGCGTAATATACAATGTCTGAAGATTAATAGATTTAGTGGCAGGGAGGAGTAACGACATGGGAGACTCACACAACAAAATTAGTTCACCAACAAATCTGTCATCCAAGCGATGTGCGGCAGGACTGTCGATGACAGGTCAACGATGTAGTAATGTGGAATTGCTGAACAATGAGTGGATAAAGATCCTAAGAATTTGTATCTTTCATGATATGTATATGTAGTCGACTACAATGTCCTGAGACAAATGTATTGTTTTATCTTTGGGTCTTGTCGACTGTAAATTAAGTCGCAATGCCACGGGCAGCCATGTGAAGGCGCTATCGCGTTTTCCACTACAATTTGCCTACTTTTTCTTCCAACACCATGGTGTGAAAGGAAAAGTTCGATACATGGGTCGGACAGCGATTTTAGCTTCTCGTCGTTTAACTTTTTTAAGTTATGCATTCAAGGAGCTTTTTCCCTGCTGCCTGCTTGGCATAATTCAATCAAAAAATCAACTCGGCCTATCGCAGTCTACTCTAAACAAAACAAAGCGGGATGCCTACAGAAGGCATCCCGCTTAGTTTTGTTGCCAGCTTCTTGTTACTAATCCACTCCCTACATACTCCGTGAAACAACGTACGGCGAGTAATCAGTGCCTCGCCAATTATACACTAATTTGTCAAACGTGGTATTGAACTGAACACGAGCACAATGCGTAGCCCGCGTGCCTTTGTTTGTGGGCAGGCGTAGTAATAGTACGGAATTAATATAGATTTAATTAGAGATGGCGTTATGTGTCGTGGGGTGTGGTCTTTGGGTACTAGCAAGAGTTAGCGGTATACTGTATCAAAATCGATCTTAGGTTTGTTAGTAAATCAATCTAGAATCTAGAATAGAGTGCCTTACGAAATTCTGAAAAAAAAAATTGAGTCATTTCTCACGGAAGTTTTTTTGCGATAAGCTTTTTTTTTTGTATGGAAATTAGGTTTTAAAAAAACTTAGATAATACATGAAATCGCTTTCTGGCAGCTTATTAGCAAAATTCAAGTGCGGTTTGAAAACCATTCCACAGACAGTAGGTTTTCTCTAGGAGTAGCAATTCAGCTTCTGGAAACGAGACTTTTCAAAAGAAACCGTTAATTAGGTACCGTCCCCCGAATCCGAGCATCTCATCCAAGAAGAAACCGTTCCTAGTTTCCTACAATTAGGGGAAAACTACGACAAAAACAACGGAATAAAACTATACGGCTGAGTCTGTGGGAAGTTTTTCTAACGAAAGGGCTTTGGGCTAATGCATTCTCTTTGTAAACAATATCACAATATCACAATGGAAATACCGGGAGCTCTTTATACAGACCGTTTCCTAGATACGTTTCTAGTGTGGCAGCACTTGCTCAAAACACTTTAGGCAATTTACTTTTTCCTTTTAATCTGCAACTATGTTGGGGTCGGCTTCCAGTCTACCGGGTGCAGCTGAATACCAGTATTTTGGAGCGACTGCTTATCTGACCTCAACAACCCAGTCATCGGGTAACACGATACCCCTTGGTTAGACTGGTCATCAGACTGGTGTAAGGACTTTCAAAGATATACGAATATCAGCCGGGATTAACGATATAACGTGCGTTCCGACTGTAGCACCCTCAAAATTCCGCAAACAAGTGATCGAAGATCAGACGTGCAGACAAGCACCGGTTTATCAAAAGCAATAGGTTTGCGGCGCTGCGCGCTGTGTACACATCTCACGCGGCCAGATAGCCGATATCTTTAATGTTTGATCGGCTAACGTGCCGGCGCCGCAGCCTCGCGAACGTGCCGACTCTCACTGTGCCGACCTGGGTTATTTATGTAGCCTTGGGCGAATTCTGTTAATTTTATGGAGTTTGCATTTGAGATGGGTTTCCTGTGAAATATTTACTTTGGGCATGTATAAATTGTTTTGCAATTTTTATGTTAATTATTCTTTAATATAAATTAAGTTTTTCCTGAGGTTATATTAAATTTTCTGTAATTAATTAATATTCTGAGTAGGTACCTAATAACAATTATGCTCTTTTTACATACATTATATGACAAACAACATTTGTATCGCTCAATTTGCATAAAACGAGACAATAGATAGGACTTGAGATTAGTGTGTATGATTTATATATGACGTGTGAGTCTGAGTTGCTACTTGCTACTCTGGTACACATCCGTTCAATAATATTAAATGTTCGTAACTTCTCGCAAATTGTCTTAATATTCTGTCCGCCCGTGTACACAGTCACGACGGATGAAATTATTAATGCTAGGGCTGGCACAATTAATAACTGTTTAAGGATAATATTGAAATATAAATACCTTTACTGGAATTTGCCTCTTGACTAGACAAAATAATTGGCTGTATTTGATCAAGAATTTAATTGGTTTCGATTTTTTTGGAACGAAGTTCTTTATCTGTAGGAGTAAACTGGTAGAAATAGTCACGTAACGAAAAACCGTTAGCCCGCTCCATGCGACTTTCTCTCTCTCTCACTGTCTCTCTCATTCATTTTTCATCATGGGGGTCGTTTTCATGGTTTTCGAGGATGCTAAAGCCGAAAGTGAGGTCAAAATGAAATCCAAGATAGCTTTTATAAACTTATACTATGTGGGTATGTATTAAAAAGGCGTATTAAGTTCACACTTCCTTTCTCTCTCTGTCTATTTTTATTATATACGAGTGTGTGTGCGTGCGAGTATCGCGTAAGGAACTGCGTTCCTGACAGGGGCCCCCGACTGCACACCTTTTTATCTTCCTATTAATTTCAAAGGTGCTAAACGATACACAAGAGACCAGTGTAAAAAGAACATACCTATCATATTTTGTCTTTTTTTATTATTATTTATGTTAATTAATTTTGATTGCTTATTGATAATGGCCCAAAAAGGGTAAATGGTAATGTTTGGAGATGTTATTTAGTATTGTCAAACCATCGAAGATGGTTTATGTGTTTTTGATGGTTTTACAGATAAGTCGTGGTGACATCTCTTAGACAAGAATACACTCTCAGCCTCAGCTGAAGAGAAAACCATAAATGTTGACACTGGATAAAAAAAAGAAAAAAGTTATTTATTGGTACCAGAAAAACATTCACAGTATTATTATTTCTAAATAAAAGGTACCTACATTAATCGCAGGAGTTGGTGATACTGGTTCCCAAACTAAGCTATCGTTTGTATTTTGGGACACAGCGTTCAGCCGTGGATAATGGTACAATTTGGTGTCTTTAGGTACAGACGCCAGCACATCAAGTTACTACAATCTGTCAAATTTCTTTAATAGATTTTCAACTTTATTGCTATAGCATTAGGTTCAAGGTTGATTGGGAAAATTTGACAGTTTCGGGTAGCTCGACCTGCTGGCGTCCGTACATTTGTTGTGAGTGTGAATATGAATATATTTTTTATTTATTTAATCATTTTAAAAGGTTAAAGTAAGGTGAAGAGGTGAGTGTGTGTGTGCGTGTGAGTGTTTATGCGTGTATGTGTGAGTGTGTGTGGGTGATAGCTATCATGCATTACACAGTAAATTTTAGTAAATCTTCAGTCTTTTGGTAGTCCATTTTGAGTGGCCAATCAGTAACTATATCTTTTACTTTGGATAACAGACTGACACAGAGTCAAGTAGACTAGTCTTGGCTTGTCTAGAGGAGAAGAGTCCCTGAGTAATTTAAAAATATGTATGAGCCTTCTCACTCTTGAAGTTACTGTTTCTATGTGTTTTTCCCATCTCAGTCTGCTATCCAAATACACACCCAGGTATTTTGCCAACACGGGTAAGTTTTCACCAAGCGACCTTGGTGAAAACCAATAGAATTGTACCTTGCTACTTCAAGGAAGCAGCACCGATTACATCACAGCAATGCCTGCTTATAGCTATCCGCCTCCATGCACGTGTTGTGCCTACGTAACATACGTAACGTAACGTACGTAACCTACCTGAGGTTATCTCTGACACTAAGTTACTATGGAACTACAATTTGTATCGTACGGTTACATCGGTCGTAGGAAGTTGGACAGTTGTAGCTACTGATACCTAGGTAGCTGATTAGAAACGTGCCTCGATTGTGCTGTTCTATAGTTAATGGTAGTGTTTGATCTTAATAATCGCGGAACTTCTTGAACAATGGTAAGATAAGGTTGCAATTATAGCATTTCCTGCGTCTTGCTATATGTAAGTAAATCTAATTTATTTGCATTATCCTTTATAGTTTACTAGCTGTTGCCCGCGACTTCGTCTGCGTAGGTTATGTATTTTTTGAGAAAGAGTAATATCTTTAAACCTATATTTTGTCTTATCGATAGGTCTGACCTTATCGATGTGAAAGACAAATGCTGGATGTTTAGGCGTGAAAAGGAAACAGACAGACAGAGTTTCTTAATATGGATTAGTATGAATATTATGCACCGATTTTAGACCTCGTTGTCTCTTCTGGTCACTGATTGCGTACTGACTTTGTTAATGTCACCTTATTAAGTTAAAGAAAGAAAATACATTTATTTAGCACAGACTAAAAGCCACACCATACACATATCAACAAATAAAAAACAAAATAGAAAGTATAAAGACCGATGTATGAAAATAACAGGAAATTGTGCCTCACGGCTGCACCAAAAAGCCAGTTCAGCAAAAATGCCAGACAACTAGTGCCTGACGCTGGTTTTCAACTGAACTTGATGTATGAGGTGACGGATGTAATTCAGTTTTACATTGCAACGTGCCGTGTGTATGCATACTTAAATAAGATAAATATCTGTCAGATAAAAAATAGTAACGAATATGTACATAAATAGTGAGTTGAGTAATTTTGCAAAAATAAACCAAAAAAATACTGACAAATATAATGAGATGGCCGCGTGATAGACCTTCGTTAATATGTAAATAAATAAATTCTTCGAAACGAATCAGAACAACATAAACCTGTTTTTAACGATGCCTGACTAACACCACGGTAATATTATCTATACAGTATTGTAACTCGGCCGCATCTTGGAAATAAATGCCTACAGCCGCGCGGTACGTAAACATGCGATAGGGCTGCCCGCCTCCAGCATTTTAATTAAATTTGCCTACTTTTTGTTTCTATTTAGTTTTGTGATTGTAAATATACTTTTTTTATATAGGTAAACAAATAAAATACTTTATGAATTGAATAGGAAGTGTTCAATAAAAAAAAAATGCGTGTTGTTTTTTGATTGGTTGATTTAATTAAAAAACCATGTTTAAGATTGAATAAAAAATATTTGTATATATTTATATTTTATAACAACCAATTTGTTATAAAATATAAATATTTACAAATATCTTATAAATTTGCGACCGAAAAATATTTGCGCCTCGACTGAGACGTACGAAATGCTTTATTATTAAATTTTAAAGTATAAAAAATCCGCATTCTAATATAAAGCTTAATATAGTGAAAAAATCGCGCGGTTATTGTTAAAAAAAAACAACACACCGTCCGTTCGTCACTGCGGCACAGTCGCGACTGCCTGCCTGTCGAGCGCATAGGCATACCGAGATCGAGGCGCGTAGGTATAGCTCGCGCTTCGTCCGTTTGTATGAAGTTGGAATATTGTATAGATAATATTACCGTGCTTCCACGTTCTAACACCTTGTCATAATTAATTAATCCGTGCATTTTATCGCACAATACGCTGCAAACAGCCTAGCGTGGCGGACTATTTACGGACAGTTTACAACTTGTGTATTTTGAAATTGTCGTAGCAATGGTTTGTATTGGAAGTTCCGTTTTATGTTCATTTATCTTACTTCTTTCTTTCATTAACAAATTCTTAGATCTTGTAATCTCTTGTCTATGAAAATAAACCTTTGTATGTTTTGTTATTGAGTGAAAGCTTCAATATAAACAATTCCCCTATTAGTGAAGGTTCTACATTTCCAAGGTTTTCCAAATAATAGAGTATTAAAGAGAAAAGTTAGGGTGTTTTGTTTACAGTTTTAAAGGCAAGTTTCTAGTGACGGCTATTTCTAAAAATAAATCATGTTTACTGGTTTACTGAGGTGGTACTTGCTACTGGTATTGTAGTTCGTTTAGTTGTTTTGTGGTGACCTTTACTCTAATTGGTAAATAAACTAAAGAGCATTTTTATTTTTCAAACCATTACCATTATTCAACAACGCAATTCTCAGGTTTTATTTCACGTGTTTATGAGAAAACCGAAATTACATTACACTGTACAAGGAAAATCACTAGCACGCTCGCTCCCAAAAGAACATTTGTACACATACGCACGTGTAATAGGGACAACATTTCACCCAAACACATTACGAGTGTCTACAGAATTTGAACAAACTTGGAATATGAATTATTACTGAAAGTAATCCGAAGCGTCTCGGCATCGAGATGTAGGCGTTATGTGGGTAGGCGCAACTCCGGCCATTTGCCAAATGAGACTCTCTTAATGTTGGGTTCACACGATGTATTATATTTGATAGTTTATAAATCCGCAGGCTGTAAATAGGTTTAGTGGGTCATAAACTTTTACGTTCCTGAACTATTGATTGGTCGAATAACAGCTAAGTAAAAACTGTTCATGTAAACACTAGAAGATATTGCCTTAAGGAAGAGCAAACTACTTTTATCTATATATTTGTACGATCCGTAAAACTCATTACAACATTAAGGTCCTAAAAGGAAGTGCAGCAAATGCCGCACTCACAACACTAAAGCAGAAAATAACTGTAAACTAGACACTTACCGACCTTACACTGCACTACCCTACTAAACCAGGCCAGTACTAGCAGTACCAGTAATATACTGGCTGCAACCTCTAGCCACGTCTGAACCCGCCCGCTCGTCAAGCGGAGCACGTCTCCCCCGTTATCCCACTGCATTATCGCGGCGATAAAATCACACTGTCCGTCAGGGCGATACCTTTACGGCCTCTACGGGAACCTTTTTACACAGAGACGTGACGGCTTTTGTAGGTAAACGGGCCTTGAAGACAGGAGCCCTTGATATACTACTTACTCTAGTACTAGCGCCCAGAGATTTATATCGCTAGATGTGCCCTCACCGTGCGAGAAGTGTAAATACTGAGTAGAGTGAGATAACACATCCCATTCACAACAATCATTCGGTTATAGAAAGCAGTGCGTGACACACGCCTGCTAAACTTCATTGTTTTTGGTAAATGTATCACAAGCAGCTGTTAAAATTTCTTCTTGTGCCTTCAGCGAGTGTTCTAACAACTTAAGAAATTAAGAGTCTTAATGCGTAACTTTTTGAAAACTAATTACGATTTTCATTTGTATTTCTTCTTATTTCAAATGAAAATTGCGTTTCCATGACTGTCAAGTCACTAATGTCATTGTGTGTCACGAAAAAAACAGAAACGTGACGCATCTTTTCGCGCGGTAGATCGAATATAACGATTTAAATCTTTGCAAGTGTAAGCTAGGAGTTAATAGGCCCTAGATTTAAGTGTTAGGTCTGACAGAATTACTAGCATCATTAAGTTAATCGCTTGTAATCAGGTCTCCTACGCCTGCGTCCTTAGGTACAGATGAGTTTACGACGTCGTCTATAGGAGTTAGGCTAGTAGTTTTAGATAAAATTTACTTGTACTGTGTGAGCTAACCTTTAAGTATAAATTACTTATTATAAGTGTGTGGAGGTCTGAAGCAATCTGCGGTTCTATGAAGATACATGTAGAAGAGTGTCTCGTCTCAGCAGCCTCATAATGAGTTTTTCTCAAGTTTTCTACTGCCTATTAATCTTCATTAGATTATATTCCCAAGTTCCGCGAAAAGTGCTGCCATAAAAGCTAACTTATAATCTCTTGGAAGTATGCAAATGATTCTGGTTGATACAAGCCAAAGCCAATACGTTATATTCATTTCTGCTTAACATTTTTTCTTTGTTTTGCTTCCCCGATTTTCTAATCCTGTTAGTATGAAGCTTTATTTATTATTATAGGTGCTTAATGTTTAACAAAGCCCCAGTTGTACGATATCCTACACATACAGTCCATACAATAAACTATAAGACTTATACGAGCGTGTTAATAACCAACACAACAATTCGAGATCTTGCGCTAAAAATCTCGAAATACACTCCAATTGAAGCGAAACTCTACGTCAAAGGGGTTAGAGTGGAAAATTCTTTGTGAACAGCAATCCAGCCTCCGGCTATGCTATTTCAAATGCCGTGTGAGCTTAGTCGTTTTAAAAATTCACTGCGAAGAGAACTGAAGGTGAAGTGAATTGGTCCTTAGTACGTCCGACGTTATTGAGTTCTGTGCCTGTGCCGGGGGCTGTGCGGCCCTGCTACCTCGGGGAGCTAAGGACCAATCACTATCTAGCTCAGAATTGCTTGCCACTACACATTGTGCTATACATGCTGCCCTGCTGCTTCTATGCGACTTAGAAATGAATTTTCCTGGAATCCGATTTCGTGAATTGGCTGTTTCTAGTTGCGAGGGATAAAAGGGTTATTTAGCTCTAGTTAGGAACACCTAAGTTTTCCAGTTTCTTTTATTGTTAGGGTTCTGTACCTCAATAGAAAAACCCTTGCAGAATCACTTTGCTGTCCATCATCAGAGCCTTTTTCTCAGAAACGGTTGGAGATACTTATCAAGTGGAAATTAATATCGAATACTAAGGTCAGTTATTTTTTAAGGAAAAAACTACCTGCACCCTTGTTTTTTTAAGAAATAACAATGCGCTATCTATATATAAACAGTATCAAACAAACTCGCTTTTCGTGCCTGTCTTTGTGACTGCTCAGATCTTCTAAACTACACGATGGATTTTGTTTCTTACTCATCTGCAGCAACAATTAATAATATTATTTCTAGCTATAGTACTGAAATCACTATATTTTAAAGGCGCCATCACCTGTGCGAAATGGTGGTGGTTCGTTAGTATTCTATAAATTACTCGCCCAAGAGAATGTAGAAACCCATAATAATGATGTATCCGAAACAAATGTCAACTGTCAAGGACAAAGATATCAGACATTTGATATTGAAATTTATTACATTAAGTGACAAGCTCTCATCTCAAGAACATCGAGAATTCAATGAGTAACCTTATCTCAATCATCTTCAATTAATTAAGATAATAGCAAACACATCACTCAACGATACAGGGCTAGTTAACGTGTCTATGTTTCGGTAGGATTCTAAAATCTTAATTTAATCAGTTCTAAACTTCTAAGGGAGTTGTTCAAATACCTTAATTGGGTAGATTCTGTATTTCTGCTTTAGATTTTCTTTTGTTGTATTATTCGTATTAGGTACTTACTATTTTCTTCGGGTCAGTTTCAGCATTTCTTAAACTTACCTATCTGCGCAAACTTTAGGGATCACAAGAATAACAGTTACGTATTTGTCTACTCCTACACACCAAACAAACCAGTTGACTTACTTCCGAAGCTATCTTCGGGAAGCGTAAGATTTATGAAGTAATATCTCCCATAAATCTTCGACAGAATCTCGGAGGAATCTCTACCAACCAGCAATTGATTCACTGGAAATAAAGTGTTAGGAGAAAGCTTTCCAAATACTCTACAATCTTTAAAGCAAATAAAAAAACAAACTTATTTAACACAGAAACTTAGCCAAATTAAAGGCTTTTATTCTCGCTTATCCTAAACAAATAACATAGAAGATTCGACGTTCTGATTCCACTCGAACGTATTTAACTAAGCTCCCTACTCACCCGATTAACTTCAAAGTGACGCGAAATACTTGAAGTCCCAATGACAGTGCCGTTACACAGTAATTCGCCGTAACCAGCCTTTCTTTCTGCCGTTTTATGGAACCTTCGCACGACCTCTTTGCCTCAATCCTGTCTTCGTCACTCTTTCCAAAAATTAAAGCGTTAGAGAGAGACAGGTGGAGGTTTAGTGATGTCTGCTTCAGGACCGGAATCAATACTACATGGCGTAGAGCGAAGAACACGCAGCTTACATCCTTGCATAATGTATGTCACGAGCATTATGGCTGTAGTGTAGAAGTTGTCGGATTTTGATTTAAACTATTACAGCGTTCGGGACTGGCTTTACGTGCAAAGTTTTTTCGTTTGGGTAAATGGTTTTGTGTGGTTAGACTGAGTTCTGATTTGCAGCAGCGTTCGGATATAAATGGTGTCAGAATTCTAATGCTTAGTTATCGTTACTCCTAACTACACTTTGTATACACAAATTGTGAAATATAAAGTCTTAATCTCGGTTCAAGGCCAGATTCAGTATATTAAAAGAATATTATCTCTGGACTGGTATCTTTTCTTGTCACATGCCGTAATGCCGTTGTTGTTTGTAGGTGTATCATAGTCCTCTTTCTCTTTGACGGAATCGTAGCGTGGGCTAAAACTATTTACGTAAATAAATATTTAATATACCCAATCTGACTTTTTGTGACGTTTACTTAGTTTAATCGAAAAACAACATCATATTGCCTACCTATTTACTTTCGTTTTAACGACAAAGAATTCATACTTTTTACGTTTGTCTTCTGTAACCAGTCAAGATGCACAACGTTCAGGAAATAAAGCTGAACAACTTGTTTTAAGACTAGGTAATTGTAATATACATATTTACCCTTCCTCAAATCTCCCTCAAAAAATATAAATTTAAAAAAATCCACAAACTGCCATCAAACAAAAGACATTAATTGCGCCACCAGCAGGGATCATAGTTTATAATCCTCCTAATCCCACAGCTCACAACTTTAGGGTCTCTGTAACAAACTTAAGTGAAAATGATGAGTCCTGCAATGTCAAGACACCATAAAATACGTAACTTTTGTAGGTAACTTCGGCGCAGTTTTGCCAAATGACCGGTTAGTGTCGTAAATCCATTGTGTCAAAGGGTCACCATATTTGCTCTATCTTTAAGGTCGGGTTGTAAAAAGTTCAATGGTGACCTTCGTTTTGTGGCTCTGTTATTATGATGGTAATAAAGAAAGGGTATGGGTGTACGCTGCAAGTTTTTGGGTTTGAAGAATTAATAAATAGATACCGCCTTATTACAAAACGAAACCTAACTTTAGTTCTAGTCTACACTATTGAGCCAGTACTTGTATTTCGAACTTTATTTCGATTTAGGCAAAGTTCTTAATACTAAAATGACAACTTAGCACCGAAGTAAGCTGTCATTTTTGTATAAAGAACGGCATTTCTCTATCAGTTGGGTTCTTAATTCAATAACTGGGCCAGTGATTTAAACCTGATCGAAAGAAAAACCATGTTTTGTAATAAGGGGGATAAGGTTTCACCTTGCTAAATCTGCAAGAAAAAAAAAACTATCCTCAAAATTATAAAATAAAATACATACGTGTTTGATGTTTCCATTTCTGGCAAAATAATATCAGAATTTAAAGTCTATAAAATTTAACAGCGAGGCGTAACAATAAAAAGCTTTACCACTTCACCGCAAATTTCCAAACCGACAAAACCGCCGAGCACCCATACGAGCACCATACTACCCACTTTTCAGCCTTTTAAATAATTTAGCGCCGATTTTATCGCCCTTTGCGGCGTATCTGCATTTATGACCAATTCTCGTAGGATCGGATCTTTGGAGTTCTTACAGGGAGCGCTTGGAGGCTCTACGGCGTTGTTATTCAAACCCAGACGCAGTAATTGTCACATTATGTACGCTTTCTGACTGACACATGGCGCTAAGATTAATGGTTGTGGGTTTCCGATCGCAGGCTATGCCAAAAAGGGTTTTTTATGCTCCCTTCACGTGAATGAGTAATTGAAATAAATGATCGGCTTACTCGTCTGTTAGGATGTTGTTTGAAGTCAACGTTTGTGATAAATTGTTCGTGTGATTTTTATTTCTCTTCAATAACCTTTTTATGTATTTACTTTGGAAATTGTGTGTATACACAATACACATTCAGGATCTCTTTCTGACATTATGTATTGAGGATTGAGGGCTTATGGGGCTTATTGAGGATAGGGGGAATGAATGTTTTTCTTATTATATCAGAAGGCCAATAATTCTCGTTCATCACAGTGACAATCAATGTCAAAACCTTTCAAAAAAGGAAAATTGACTGTCGCAAAATAGTTTGAGACTAAGATTAGAAAAAAATACGGGAACCGTCGAAAGTCTCGTCTACATTGACAAGCTACAATTGGCGCCCACCGTGGGACAAACACATCGAAGCGTTTTCCACCACACACAATACTACGTCCTCGTTTAGAGACCGTTTGTTTTCATGCGTCGCCCGCCTACCATCCGTTCATGTATATTACTCCCAAAAAGCGACCAGTATTTAGCGAGTCCATTTAGTGCGGAAACTTTGACGTGATGAAGATCGAATGGTGTTTAAATTGCACCTACAACCGCAACAGTAAAACTGCATAAATTGTTCATTACCTTCACTATCTACTAATGGCGCCCCAGCATGGGACTAAATAGTAAATATATGTATTATGTATATTGTAAATGTATGCGCGATTAGTATTATAGTTTGGACAGTACCACAAGAGGTACTGTCCAAACTATAATGCTAATCGTCATCGCTACAGAGACTACATCTAACTTTAACCGCTGTACCTTTTCGACCAGGTAATGTTTCTTTATGTCACTCCAAAGTGAGAATACAGTCACGAACATTTAGCACGTAAACTCGAAGCGATAAGAATAAAATGTTTTTGGACTACGCCAGCACAGCTACAGAAAGTATTAACATTTTAACAATACCCGTACTGCCCACTATTGGCGCCCAACGTAGGACCAACAAATCTAAATTTTTTATTCGGACCACCACGTTATATGTCATCGGTACAAAGACCGTCCGTTTCCACGCGCCGACTACCCTCCTAGAATGTATGTCACTTCAGTATTTAGTGAGTCCATTTGACGCGAAAACTACACGTACCATTTCTTTTTACGACAAGCCCTATTGTAAGAAGTATTTTTACAGGCATTTATGTCAGAATGTAAGTTATTGTTATATGTATTGCTTATTGTTATTATAAATGGTTTGTTTGCTGTCGTCGTGAATGTTAATGTTGGCATTGGAAAGGCTTTTTGATTTTCTTTTTCTGTAATCAACAAAGCAGTTAATAATGTTAAATGTATAATTCAGTAGGTATTCATTTACCCAAACAAAACGAAATTTTCACTGGCAGTGAAGTTTGTACAACTAAGTATTTCACTGTGAAAGGTCACAATAGTATATCGTAACTGTGTTCCTAACCTACTTTTCTTAAGATATAGCCGAGGTCAGGTGACTGCTGGAATATGTCACGGTAAAGTGCCTAGAATAGTTTCCAATGAATAAAAAACTTCATTTATTAAAAACTAGGCGAGAGAATTCTTTCCGAACAGAATAACGATATATAGGATCATACACCTACACTTTATTAACAAGGCCCTTGATAATAAAATTACGTAAATTGGGCTTATTTGGGAAAAACTTTTATCCGGAGATAACACGCAAACAAAATATTATTTGAGAACAAAATATTTACAATGATTTACACTCAAAAAGTTGAAACAAATACCTTAACTTGATCGCAATAATTCACCTACTGGGTGTAAGTATGGCCACGTTCACGCGAAGCCGACACCGCAGCGACACCGCTCGTGAATACTAAATAAGGCCCGTAGTATGACGGACTACCGTCAAAGCCGAAATAAGAAAATATTTTTTTCAACCCTTTTTTGTGAGCAAAATTACCTCTCGTTTTGCGTAATGACCTCTTTTTAATTAATGTAGTAGAAAATTTGAAGCTTTTTTGTGTTCAAAGTGCGCAGTTTACATGCTAAGTACCCACTGTCGATTTCGAATGAGTTTCTGTATTCTAGAAACGGATTATGAAATAAAACCGTTTCCTCTTTGCGTTTTTCCAGCGAGTGTTGCTTTCGGTAGTAAATTAAAACTGTTGTGTGAGGAGAAGTACGAGTATGATTTTAGTACCAGCAAAGTTTCATGCTAATCTCGGTTCGAGGAAAAATGTAGAACATGAAAATTGCTATCTTCCTGCGCAGTTGTTAGTTAGCCTGAGTGGGTGCTATGGACAGTATTTATGCTTTGCAGCAACACTACACTGTGTGGTGCACGAAACTTATTAAGTACTTTCAGTGCGTTATTATGATGTAAAGTAGGGCAAATAACCATGTCAAAATCAATTGTCGTCAAAATGAATTGGTTTTTCCACAAACATAGAATTACTAAACAGGAGAGAATTCCAACAAATTATTATAAACATTCTGATAAACACGAAATTCACGTTTCGCATCAGAGGATAAACCGTTATTAATATTACGTAAGAAGCTATTTTTTCCTCCCAGGAGGATCTTATTAATACTCATTAATGAATTCTAATACTCTAATTAAGAAGCCCTTGAAGCCTTACAAATATATCATAATTATAAAGACGCTACTTGAGTTTTTCATGAAATACGTAGTTTAATATTGTTGCTGGGTCAAGCAGGTCAAGCCTCTTTTGGCACAAGCTGTGTGGGACTCAGATACAATGTCTTGCGGTGTCCGATGCTTATTTTGTTGATGTAAACAGATTGTATGCCAAAAGATTTTGCAATACAACATTAAAGCCAACTCTTTGCTCTAGTTCTGTATAATACATAGATTTGTGTGTTTCACAGAAGATTTTTACGTTTCTTTGTTTACTCGACTTTCATTCGGATTACCAACAGAGCTGCCCTAAATACCTGATCTTTCGAAAGTCACAAAAGAATCACGACTGTTGGACCCGCATTTTTCCTTACCGAGCACATATTTGCACAGAAACCCGAATTTGAGTCACATTTCTGTAACACAAACAATTGCCACCGTTTCAACCCTTCGGCCGTAAAACGGAGAAAAATTTCCATTATTCAAACAGAACGCAGGAATAACAGGAAAAGTCAAGGCTTTCGCGTTTGATCGTTGACTTACGCGACCAGCGCGGCACAAATTGCGAGCCGCGGACGAATACGCCCTTAACGCGCCCTTAACGAGATACTGAGAAGTCCGGGCTATGTTTGTCCAACGAGATTGTAAACAAACCCGGGCGATCCTGGGCCATCCTGGGCGATCCCGTGCGATCCGGGCGGGATTAAATGCAAGCTGGTGCGTGGGCACCCAATCGTAAACGCAGCGTAGAGTGTTGGGAGTCTGGGTCAGCGTTTTACGAGCGTATTTTTTATGTGTACTGTACCATGGTACTTTAGTTACTTTACGTATCTGATCAGACAGTTGTATCTGCTCGGATTTGTTTCGTGGATATCAAAAGATATTCAAATTTTGTCAAATTAAGTCAAATCAAAAGCAGAAGAATTTCCATTCTTCTGCTTTTTAAATAAGACTATAAAAATAAGACTAATATTGAAGCATTGAGTTCGAAAATAACATTTAAAATGAAACCGATACCCTTAACATTTCTTACAACTCTAATTTAAAATCGCAACCTTACATTTATCATCAAAATAAAAGTAACACAAAAGAATCCCCAAATGCTTTTAATTCGCTCCATGGATTTGAATCACCCCCATCCTTATCACAAGCGGACATTACACAAGATTGTCCCAAAAATGGTCCTTCAGTGTCCCTAGAATGGGCCCTTACACTGCATCGGATTGTAAGGCAAAGGCTATTTCATTAAAATCTGCGGATAGCCCTCTCCGGCGGAGAGGCTAATAGCCTCTTTAACGGTTATGGCCTGTTCCGGAGCTTGAGACCCTGGTCCTTCGAGCAAATTATTAAATTTTATTACTGAATATTAATGGCGACGCTCTCTTGATTATAATGAAATGAGTTTTGCGTTACAAAGTTTTTACATGTCACGGCTTCTATTACACTTATAAAGCGAGGTTTAACAAAGAACTATTAATCATGCTTCTGGTTATTAAAAATATAGTCTTGAAGGATTTTTTAAATGATTAATTTTCGTTTATTGGCGACGGCCAGCCTCGTTCGACAATAATAAATATGTCTTGCAAAAATGGTCCCTAGCAAAAAAACCGTTACCCTAACCATGAGACCCGAGCGGTCTTTCGATCCCTCTAGAACTATGACGTTTTCATTTCAGCCAAAAGACACCTAAAAACTTCGTTTCTTAAACAGCCCCTTTTGTTCTTTTCAGACATTCCATACCTGGAGCTGGCAGAGCCAGAGGAGGGCTACCATGGGCTGATCAAGGAGAACGAAACACTAGTGGAAGTGACGCCGGCCATCCGCGCGAGAGGACCGCTCTGCTCCTTCCTCATCCTCAACAACAAGCACCATGGGGAAGCTCCGTTTGAGGTTAGTATTTCTGAACCGGTCATTATTATCATAGCATAATTAGCATATAATGTTGCCACTCTGGGAGCTAGGGGGTTGGATTTCTCATATCTTCGATTTTTTTACATTTTGTCGTACCGAAGCAAAAAACCGGGAGAAGAGAAATATTCGATTTCGTCATAAATTATGTGGTACAATTTGAAGTGTAGTTCCCTCATTTCTGGTTGCTCTTTCTGGTCCCTTCTTATGGCAACTGTAGCCGTATCAGCCTTACAGAAACAGAAATCAGTGTTTTAAAAGTGTTTCGAAGAGGAAATCGTCGCTTTGCACTTTCCTGATCCTCCACAACAAACACCATGGGGAAGCTCCGTTCGAGGTTGGTTCTCTTGAACCAGCACTTCATCAAAATCTGATGAAGAGAAATATAAAGCTTGAATTTCAAGTGTTACTTTAAGAATCCGAAAGCCTGCATAAGCTTTATTTGTTGCCAAATCTAATTTCCACTTGGCAGTGAGCTAGACAAAACTGTCTTCAAGTCAGACTACAACACTGTGAAAACAATGATGTTACATTCTGTGAAACAATCTTCAACAAAACAGAGCTTTTGTTAAAATATACTGACAAATTCAAACAAAATTGTTTTGACTAGATATGACCTACATCATATTATGCTAGGCTGTTGGGATATTAGTCGTCCGATCACGACAGCACACCGTTTCATTAAATAGAGGTTTCCATAGGCTTACATAAAGCAACGATAAGTATGAGAAAGAAAATGAGTTTTAAAACTGTTGACAAGAAAATTGCCGCACCTTCCTTATATCCAGAACGACAAATAAACATTATTTGGACATGGTCCGCCATACATTTTCATCGCTGTAATCTTGTTAGCCTGAACTAGGAATGGTCGCCAGGGAATCTGTATAATTGTGAGCGGTAAGTTGCAAGCTGTGTCGTCCAAATATGTAGGTACACACGAGTAGAACAGTTCAGTAAGATAGGAATGGGATACATATAGAAAGGACCAAGAAATTAACACATTTGGTCTAAATGAAGGTCAGTAATCTAACCTAACGAAGACCTAAGACTCGCTTATAGCTAACATATTCATCGGCGAGGTGATGAATCTAACCTAACCTGCTACCGTAAAACCCACCCTGGGTTTTACGGTAGCAGGTTAGGTTAGATTCATTACACGACCTCGCCGATGAATATGTTAACTTTAAGCGAGTCTAAAACTAGTCTGGCAAGTCTAAATATGCAATCTAGGTACGTACTTGTCTATCATAACTAGCATTTCCGTAACGGATGTTTCAAATAATAGTATTTCCCCATTGGGGTACATACGAGTAATACATAGTTTTAGTACGTCCTCATAGTCGAGATAAACGAGTTACTTACTATGTATATCTAGGATAATAGCATGACTAAGGTACCGAGTTACAAACCAACCTCGCGCAAGTCGCGCATCTACCTTTGTACCACGGCGCGCCGTAAACTCATTAACGCATCCCAAAGAAGGATAACCCCAAAGTACGCGGCGCCCCGTGCCCGCTACTAAATCAACAGGAACATTGCGCGTTCTGCTCGTAAACAAGCCCCATTTGCAACGAACCCGCGCAGCAATGTAACTCACACAACGCGATATAAACTCCGTGGTAATAAACGTCGCACGTTGTATGGTGTGCCGTAGTTTTATTGTTCTGTTCTGTGCAGACGATAACTAGAAATGGAAAAAGTTGGGATTGCAAGCGATAAAGTGCATCAATGCAGGTAGTTTGAAATCGTAAACTGTTTAAAAGCTTGTTATTTTTTAGAGGTGCGATGGCAACGATTTGGCAAACTTTTGATATGAACAACTTTTTCGACAGATTTCGGGTGGTTTTTTAATGTTAGTTTTTGGGTGAAAGTAAAACGTTTGCTGTTTGTCTTGGAAGCTGCCTAGATTTTATTTCGCAACTAGCTGACCCGGCGAACTTCACACCGCCATCGACCAGTCAATACGTTCCCGAGATATCATCAAAAAAGCCGTCCCATACAAAATGTATGAGAAAATGAATGATCTTTTTTCGTGACTTTTTTCCATGATTTAATACTTATTCTGGTATTCGGGGCGGAGACAAATCCAACTAATCAAAGATCACAAAAATCGGTCCAGCGGCTCTTGAGTTATAAATGGTGTAACTAAACCGACTTTGTTTTATTTATATACATATCGCACAGTGCCTAAGAGTGGACTATTTGATTTGTTTAGTAAGAAAAAACGTCCTCTTTCAGAAGCAGACATCTAAAAACGTCTCCCATTCTTTTTTTATTTTCATTCTACAATAGGCTAGATTCCTCAAAAATCTAATTAGTCCGTCAGTTAGATTATCAAGAAATATTGGACTCGTATTTTTTCTTTTGTCAATTTATAAAAAATGATGAAGATATCGCCCGTTAAAGTGCCGCGTGACGTCACGCCTTGCTACACTTTTTAGCATGGCGTGACGTCACGACTCCCAAATTTAGACGCGCTTTATCTTTTTAATTTTTTGGTTTGATTAACAAAAGAAAAAATACGTGTCCATTATTTTTCGAGAATCTAACTGACGGACTAAATATAATTATTATTTTTTACCCTATTGTGCTGAACCAAAAATTATCGCAAAAACTCTATTTTAAATTTCACGTTAACTATTTAACGTCGGCTGGCAGGTGTCACAGACGCCACTCATATCAATACAATTTCCACCAACATTATGTTTCTAGTCTTCTTTTAACCTCTCTCCTAGAAAACTACTTAAATATTTATAAAATCACATTTTTCATCCGCAATGTCTAAATAAAGGATTGGGTGTTTTGTGAAATGCTCGTATGTGGGTAGTTGTTGTTATGTTTCGAGGTGCAGTTCTAGCATTAGTCTTTAAAAAAGTAAAAGGGATGTATGGTATTTCTACATTTTGTTCGTTTATTTTTCTCTATCTATGACTTTGACAGGAACTGGAAACTGATGACACCTGCACATGAAATGTTAATTAGACAAAAACTAATGTGTCTGTACTGAAAGCATTAATGCGAAACTTTCGTCAGATAATGTCTATTTCTGTGACTAGTAAGCGGTAGCTTTAGTTTTTCTGTGTTGTCTTACTGAGTTTTGTACCGAAGGACCGACTTTTTAATACCATAGACTGAAACTATCACAAGTCTATATGAACCTACATATAGTCGACCTCGCTCGCTAATGGCTTTACAGAAACTCTCAGTAAATTGAAACTACACTAAGGTTGAAACTATTTATCCGCCTCATTGGTCTGGAAAGCAAAAATAGACCTTGTCGTTTTATGACATGCAAGTAACATTTAAACATAAGCTGTTAAAGCATTTTTATGGCCGACTATACATGAAAATTAATAAGCCAGCTAGAAAATGTAAGACAAAAAATATAACAACCCTCTCACATATTCCAACCCACTTATAAGCTACAGAAAGTAGCAACTTTCTTCAGATTGCACCACAGAGCACCGGTTGCAAAGTTTCACGACGCTGCGATTGCCGGGGGTCGGCAGCGAGGCAGGTGGCAACTTTGAAGAGCCAATAACTGAAACTTTACATTGTCGGCTTTATTTCCTTGTTGCAGCTTCGAGGCTGGGCTGTAAAATGCTTACAAAGTCTGTGTTGTGTTGGCGTTTTTAGCAATCTGGTAATGGCACAGACATGTTGTGTGTAGGGAGTTCCTACATACTCGTAGGTAGCGTTTCAATGTGTAACGACGTTGTACGTCGCTAATAACACACACTTACCTAATTGTATTGGTCCAGTGTTATTGTTAAGGTTGACTATACAATAATAAATAGTCCATCATATATCCCAGCTAAAGTCTAAAGCTACACAATCTACACATTCTTCATTATCTTCCAATATGGTTTTGCCTTCAAAACTGGAACAACCAGTCTTACAAATGGGGTAACTTCTTACCCAATAACTGGGTTTTAGAAGTCGCTCCATGTAAAATACGGGCTTGACTGGAAGCAGACCCCAACATAGTTGGAAAAAGGCTCTAGTACACACAAAAACAAAAGAGCAACGTTTTGATCCATGTCCCAAACGATGAACCCCCACAAATGTGCCGCAGCCTACAAACAATGGACCAATGTGCAGTGTCAACAAGGCGCATGATCCGCACACAATGATATGTCAACGTCGTCGAGTGCGACAGTAATATTACCTTATTGTGTTGAACTACTGTGTTTGAGCAGGCTGTGGGTTTGAGTTTACGATTCGAAAACCTTATGTCTATTGTTAGTTCTCTTAGTTTAAAGGGTATAATATCATTTAAAATACTAGTTTAAGCAATGATATAGTATATAGTGACCTTATTGGTGTGATGTTCTTCAGAAATGTCAGTTGCGTAGTACTCGCAGCCAGAGGCGTGTACGTGCGTGTATGACCAGATGTATGAACGTAAATGAAGCAAAAGGAGTGTGTAAGGCTCGTAGCAGGTGACGTTCTGTAGTTTATACCTACCCCCAAAATATCCTTGCCTTACAGAACCAAAGATCCTTGCCTTTCAAAAAACACTCAATACATCCAGGGAGCTTATTTTACCAATAACTCTAAAACACATAAATCTGCGCATTACCGAATCTATTTTAAAGCCGAACTTCGCTACTTGTTCCAACTTCAGTGATTTACTGGTAGTTGTCAAGTTGGACCGGCCACAAGCCACGGATAGCCCTGCATAGCCATGTATAGCCAGCATAGAACCGGACAGGTAATCGATGGCGGACACCGGATTAGAACTTATCTTGCTCCTGCATGCCATGTAGCAAGGTAAAGATGGATAGTTCATGAAATTCTACGTGGAAATATGTTATTGTCGGCCCAAGGTCTGTACTGTAAGTATTATAAAACTGGAACCTATTATTCAAGAGCTCCTGAGAATCAATTTGATGCCCTATCTTTATTGTAGAAGTACTTATTCCCCGTTCCACCAAGCTCGAGTCCTTTTTCAATCCACTTACTGGTTGGCTTTCAGCCTCAATAAATACGACGGAATCCACATTGATTGAATGATTAATAGCATTAACTTTCTCTTGACTTAGTTCTAGTTTCTCCAATTTATTTCTACTTGACCTTTGATAAGGATGCAAGGATCGCAGCAGGTGGCGTAGTCACTGCCTCCTTGGGAAAAATACAGTTTCAGTATTCATCTTTGATACAGTTCCCGAAATATCATCCTCGTCTGCTATTATGCCAATTTATTTAGGTTCAGCACAGCATGTATTCTTCCATGCATCTCGATCAACCTACATCTCTGTATTCAACCGATTTCAAACTAAATCATCCTTCACACAATCCTTTTATCGTTTTTTTGTCATCCCCTACTCTTATACCTAGCCATTTACTGTCCCAACGTCGTTATAATTTAAAGTAAAAGTTACAATGTCGTTATAAACAACTTCAATTATATTAGGTACTAGCTTCTGCCCGCGGCTTCGCCCGCGTGGATGTCGGAAGTTATCCCACAGGAACGTGCTACCAGGATAAAAAGTATGTGCTTCCCCAGGATGCCATCTATCTCTTTGCCAAATCAGAAGTTCAGTGGTTTAGGCGTGAAAATGTAACATACAGTTTCAAGTTCAAATCCTCCCCTAAGAACCGAATTACCCCTTTTGCCCCGCCAGGGGTCAATTTTCGACAACTTTACATACTTATTATTAATTATTTTTTGTCGAAAGTATCAATACTGAGTTTCGAGTTAATCGGACCGCGCATTCAATTTCTTCCACACAAACTTCAACACCCCTATATCCCCCTTTAAGGGGTAGTTTGAAAAACTTATAATGATAAACTTTATTACTTACTTAGGCAAGTATTCTTGCCAAGTTTCAAGTTTATTAATTAAATTAATAAGATTTTTCATGTAAATTGTATCCCTGCTTTTCACCCTCACAGGGGTGGAATTTAAAAAAAATCATAAAAATTCATAACTTGACTCAAATATTATTAATACCAATTTTATAATTAATCAAGCCACTTATTATAATCCTCCCCTGTAAAATTAACTTATACCCCATTTCACCCCATTAGGGGTAGATTTTCGAAAAACCCTCATACGTGTTATTATTTATTTTTAGTCTTAAGTATTAACACCCCTATATCCCCTTTGAGGGGTAGTTTTGAAAAATTAATAATGATGCACTTTATTGCTTACTTAGGCGAGTATTCATGCCAATTTTCAAGATTATTAACCTAACGAATAAGATTTTTCATATAAACTGTGCTTTTCACCCCCACAGGGGTGGAATTTTGAAAAATCATTTGGTATGTGTTCATAACTTGACTCAAAGATTATTTGTACCAATTTTCGAGTTAATCAAGCCACGCTGTAAAATCCTCCCCTGTAAAATTGACTACCCCTTTTCAGGCCGTCAGGGGTAGATTTTCGAAAAACCCTGATACACATTAATCTTTCCTTTCAATTTTAGGTATAAATACTGAGTTTCGATTAAATCGGACCGCGCGCTAAAATTCTTCCATACAAACTTTGAAACCCCCCAATCCCCTTTTAGGGGGTGTTTTATAAAAACAAAAAATGCTCAACTTCATAATTTACTTAGATAAGTATTCGTGCCAAGTTTCAAGTTTATTAACTCAAGCAATAAGATTTTTCATACAAACAAAATCCCCCCATTTCACCCTCTTAGGGGTGGAATTTCGAAAAACCCTTTCTTAGTGGATACCTACTCTTCACGAAGAATACACCCTCCAAATTTCATGTCTCTAGGACCAGCGGTTTAGGCTGTGCGTTGATGTCTCAGTCAGTCAGTCAGTCAGTCAGGACTTTGAATTTTATATATATAGATGTACAAGCTCCTGTCCGCGAAATGTCTTGTTCCCCCGCCCCACCGCGTCGCATCGCATCGCCTGCCCGCGCTATTACTTCGTTTTCGCTTAGCGTTGTTTCTGACTTTATGTCTTTTTGCTCGGCTCCTAAGGGTCCTAGCGTCATGCCTTCCTCAACAAATAATCTATCAAATGCAAATATATTTTTCAAATCCGACTGGAAGATTGTTTAGATTCCAGAGATTAGCGCGTTCAAACAAACAAACTCTTCAGCTTTATCATTAGTGTAGATATGTAGGTACTGTAACCATTTCCTGACACCTTACCCCACAATTCACAACGTAACCCACAAACAAAACATTTATAATGTATGTCCCACATTAATCACAAAACCATACAAACCCGTGAGCCGTCGCCGTCGCCATGGCAACTAAACAATACCATTGTGCGTTACTGACCGGAATCATTTTCATTAAAGGACCTACAAATATTTTATGGGAATTATGGTCGTTCGGATAAGTTTTCTATTTTCTTCGCTCGACTGGTCGAGTTGATCGGTCGGGCCCGATAGACCGGATGGGATGGGGATATGGGATACATTCGTGTTTTGATAATAGCCCTGTTATTGTATTGTATAGGATTTTATTTATTTAGGGTATAGTCGGGCGTAATTGATTTTAGTGGAACACGGAAAGTATGCGATTGTCTGAAACTCATTGATTGATTTTTTTTCCAGAAAGTGTTGTATTAATAAGTAAATAAATATCGAAGATTACTTAACTTCCTACTAATATCATAAACTTAAAAATTTGTATGGATGGATGGATGGATGTTTGTTACTCTTTCACGCATAAGCTAATGAATGGATGAAATTTGGCACACAGATGGTTTATAACCAGGATTAACACAGGATAATTTTTATCCCGGTTTTCCCACGGGATCGAAACGTATGCTAGTAAAACCGCGGGGCGCAGCTAGTACTTGATATATTTGGCATCAATTAAACCTTTTATATTGTTTCAGATAATGGTGATAGACGAGAACGAGGCCCGGCTGCGCGTGCGCTACCCGCTCAACTGCGAGAAGAGACGCAACTACAAGTTTGATATCGCCGCCGTAGGATGCGACGGCTCATATTCAAACACGTAAGCTTTACCGATTGTCCTTTTACTAAGAGAAAAGCTTCTGGCAAACAAATAAGTATCTTAAGAAACCGGATGTTGAAAGCCAGTTCTTTTAAATTCGCAGCAAGAAAACTACGTGACTTTGGGTTACATCTACCTCAAGAATTGAAGCATAAAACAACTCTATTCTCGACTCTGGACTATTCCAGAGTCGAGAATAGAGTCGCCAGTCAGTGAGAGTGATAAACTATTTCCTGTAAGATATATATCTAACAGGAAATAGTTTATCACTCTCACTGACCACGAAGCAGAAATTTCGCTGACCACAGAAAAGCAATAGTTAAATAACTCTGAACCATATGAGCTTCCTGAAACAGGGAAAGGGTTAACCATATTGAATGACCCAAAAAATACTACCCTGTACTCATACAGGGTAGTATTTTTACTTACCAGAACGTAAACAAGATGTTTCCAACGTTTTGATACAGCACTCCATTTAGACAATTTACTGTCACACTCATTATAAAATTCATTCCAGATTTTCTTGGTTTACTGCTTGTAAAGCGAAGGTCTTCGGGTCTTTCACTTGTTAATCAACAAACCCCACATGCACCCGCATAACTTTGTGACATATAAAGATCTCCTTTTCTCCCCCAGGGTGCCAGTTCACATAACAGTGACAGACGTGAACGAGTTCGCGCCGGTCTTCAGCCAGGCCGCGTACGTGAAGGCCGTGGACGAGGGCCGCGTGTACGACGAGATCGTGCGCGTCGAGGCCACAGACAGAGACTGCACGCCGCGCTACGGCGACGTGTGCAAGTACGAGATACTCACCGACAGGAGCCAGCCCTTCACTATCGATAATGAAGGTGGGTTTACGAAGATAGCCTGTTGCTTAGCTTAATTAGCCTATAATGTACCCATTACTGGGACACAGGCCTCATCTCTTCGAGAGGTAGTGGGCTGTAATCTAACACACGGGCCCAGTGCGGGTCCTGTCTGGTTTCGAACCCAGGACCTGTAACTCGTAAGTCGGGGCCGTTACCACAGCGCCACCACTGCTCTCTGTTACTTGGTTGTTGGTTGTTCAAGTTGATTGTAGTCTGGAATCTTCAAGAATTGTCTAAAGCCTGACGAGCATCAATTTGAACAAGACTAAACTTGAATTGAATTATTTATCAAGTTTTTTTATTCGTAAAGTGCCTTTGCAAATCTCCGTATTCAATATTTCTATCCTACATAATAATATGTCTAGGGCGATATGTAAATGACCTGAACCGAACACTGTCGTATTGAGTTGTTTTGCTTGGAAACAGATTGTTCTATAGCAAGATCACTTCTGCAGGATAATCCAGTCCAGTTGCTTTATAATAAGATAATAATTATAATTAAATTCTGTCATGGGTACTGTTCGCCTCATACTGAAGATAATCCCTCTTGTTTATAAACGTTGCTTAAAGTTAAGAGACGTGTGTGTACGTTACCCCAGCAAGAAAGTGTCTCCTAGGGTTATAGGAGTAAAACGTATAATTTGTGCCCTAACTGCTGTAAATGTGCCCCCACATAAAAAATGTGTGCCCCCTGTCGTTTTGGAAAAAAACGGAAAAAACGATTCCTGCTGGGGTAACGTTTTTCTAGCAGGAAAATTCTAAACGAATAATCGGAGAGAGAAAAATTGTGCATGGCCAGAGAGCTTATATGTGTGCTAAAATGTGCCCCCAAAAATAAAATCTGTGCCCCTTCAGGTTTTCGAGATATTGCATTTCCTGCTGGAGTAACGTTTTGATGAATCGTATATCTCTACAACCATTGCATGTGCCCCTGTGGAATAAACATACACGAGTAGCTCTTAATGTGTGCCCCTATGTGCCCCCAATTAGATTTAAGAAAATATTTATAGTTTTCAAGTTATCGCGGTTTCATGAAAAACCGAAAAAACATCGCAGCGCCTAAATTAGACAAGGCACAAGTTCGCTGAAAACTGTATTCGGTCCTTCTTGACGCTAATAATAACCATACAAAGTTTCAAAACTGTTCATGCATGCGTTTTTGAATAATCTTGCTAAAAGTCAAAACGATGGTGTCATAACTTTGACGGCAAAATACAAGGAACCGGCTCAATCCCAGATGTGTAGGTGTAAACCAAAATCATGTGCCTTTATTCAAAAATATATGGTGAAAATATTCAGCTTAGAATGTTTCGTATTAAGTAAATATTAACAAAAAACCAAAATATGTAAGCAACGGCTGGTTATCCGACCAAATTTGAATGACTACTAAAAAGCGACGGATTCATACATATCGATGACCTTCTTTATTGGACGTATTATACCTAAGCTGTTGTCCGTACAGTCGCGTTCAAAAGTTTTGGGGGCTAATTAAAAAATATATTAAATGCACCCTGTGACTATAATAAATGAAACAGCTTGTTGATGTGGAAATTATTATTTTTATTCCCTTAATTTTAATTCTTAAAGTAATTATTGCATCAAATCACAGATCAAAGTTCCTACCTATAAATATTAGAAATTATTTGTACGTTGTGTAGTAATTATTATTTAAATCACAGATCAGTTTTTCATCTATGTCTAACATATAATTAGTAAATTCGCATCACAAAAAATCACAGATCATCCAATAACAACTTTATTTTATTACTTATTACTTTTCTAAGTCAGTGTACTCAGGCACAACACGTGTGAACCGGTTAGTGAGTAAAGTAAAGAAGGTCATCGATATGTATGAATCCGTCGCTTTTTAGTAGTCATTCAAATTTGGTCGGATAACCAGCCGTTGCTTACATATTTTGGTTTTTTGTTAATATTTACTTAATACGAAACATTCTAAGCTGAATATTTTCACCATATATTTTTGAATAAAGGCACATGATTTTGGTTTACACCTACACATCTGGGATTGAGCCGGTTCCTTGTATTTTGCCGTCAAAGTTATGACACCATCGTTTTGACTTTTAGCAAGATTATTCAAAAACGCATGCATGAACAGTTTTGAAACTTTGTATGGTTATTATTAGCGTCAAGAAGGACCGAATACAGTTTTCAGCGAACTTGTGCCTTGTCTAATTTAGGCGCTGCGATGTTTTTTCGGTTTTTCATGAAACCGCGATAACTTGAAAACTATAAATATTTTCTTAAATCTAATTGGGGGCACATAGGGGCACACATTAAGAGCTACTCGTGTATGTTTATTCCACAGGGGCACATGCAATGGTTGTAGAGATATACGATTCATCAAAACGTTACTCCAGCAGGAAATGCAATATCTCGAAAACCTGAAGGGGCACAGATTTTATTTTTGGGGGCACATTTTAGCACACATATAAGCTCTCTGGCCATGCACAATTTTTCTCTCTCCGATCATTCGTTTAGAATTTTCCTGCTAGAAAAACGTTACCCCAGCAGGAATCGTTTTTTCCGTTTTTTTCCAAAACGACAGGGGGCACACATTTTTTATGTGGGGGCACATTTACAGCAGTTAGGGCACAAATTATACGTTTTACTCCTATAACCCTAGGAGACACTTTCTTGCTGGGGTAACGTACACGAGACGTGTAGGTAAACGTCAAAAATGCAAGTTTAAGTAGACGCCAATCATTATTTAAATTTAAGCAACGTTTATAAATAAAGCAGAATGTGTCTCCCGCTAGCCCGCGTATTGCTTAGTTTCGTGCGTGACTTGGGTCACACGCAACCCGCACTGGAAACCACAAGCCAAAGGTTGCCTGTAAAAGATCGCTTTTAGCAATAAAACCGCACATTGTAACATGTTATAATATTAATTTATTTTACTTACATTTGTCTCATTCTTCCCCAGGTGTAATCCGTAACACGGAAGCCTTGGACTACGAGAAGTCGCACAACCACATCCTGTCGGTTGTGGCGTACGACTGCGGCATGATGCAGTCTGCGCCCGTCATGGTCACCATCAAGGTCAACAAGCCCTGCAGGGCGGGCTGGAAAGGTTAGTATTACGACTTTCTTCTGCCAAATATTAAAAAAAGATCGTTGAGTTTCTTGCCGGCTCTTCTCCATAGGACAATAGTAACCGTGCGCCTAGCTTCTGACGTGTTTTACGTGCACAAGTAGATTTATGTGAAAAAAATATTTTGAAATGGAATTTCCTGTATTGGCACTAACAAAGAATACGTCTTGCCGAGGTAAAGATGTTGCAATTCAGGTGTTACTTCTCAATTATTTATTTATTTACACCCAGCTATTGCCAATTATATTGAATAAACTACGAGTACATACGTACCTAGCGCACGAGTTAGTTCGTTAGTAGTTCGTCAGGGTATTCAAGGAAACACTATTGTTCGCCAAACTGGGCCACTCTATTCAATAAACACAACTATCCGACAAACTATAATAAGTAAACGTTAAATAATTGATGGGGCGCGCCCCGGGCTTTGGGTCCCGGACTCCGGACTCTCGGCTTAGTGCGGGATTATTATAACCAACTCTATTCGGACGGAGCCGCATAAATGGCGATATATTAATTAATTACTTATACAAACCGCCACGCTTGCTTCGTATTTGCATACAAACCTGTACCTACGAGTACTTGTACACAAAGTTTACTTTAAAAAGAAAATAACATAAAGTTAAGTAAGTTTTAATTGAAAGAAAATTAAGAGTGAATAGAATGAAATAATTACTGTTTTTCTAGTCAATTTAATTCCGCTATTGTGAGAGACGTCAATTTTGTAATCACATACCACCACTCACCACATATTGCCCGGCGCAGGCGTGGCCGAGCGCGTGGACTACGCGCCGGGCACGGGCCCGCTGGCGCTGTTCCCGGCCGCGCGCCTGGACACGTGCTCGTCGGACGAGCGCTGCCCCGGCGTCACGCGCATCCAGGCCGCCGTCACGCTGCAGGCCTCGCGCGCGGGCAGCGGCTGCGACAGGGACACCTACTCGCTGCACTCGCAGAGGACTATTTGCGGTAACAATTATTGATTTTATCTATAGGTACATTTTTAGCTATGACAATTTTACCTATATTATTTTTTTGAGTGTGTAATGTTTTATGTAATTTTATTTCTATGCCATTCGTAGTACTTCATATGGGAATAACTTCCTGAAATAAATGATTATTTATTTATTTATATCCTTCGTAGTTAAAAATAAAAGTTATAATAATAGGTAATGATTAGATATGTTTCCTATTTGCAGGATTGGACCCGAAAACGATCGACCTTCTTCCAAGCCCCGGAGTCGGAAACGAATGGGCGAAGTCACTGAAACCAGATTCAGGTAAGTTTTAGCATACATATTCAGGTTAACATACTTTACACCGTGTCTATACACATATATTTATTTAGCTATAAATTAGTTACTATAATAAGATATTTTTGGCTATTGAACTCATATACCACAGTTTGAGATAAAAATATTCAAGAGTAGTAGTGAAGGTAGTTTATTTGTAGACTTGAGATCATTCCTACAAAATCATAATCAAATTAATTAATTAATTAAGTAACACCTTCACGGCTACCTAATGCTTTAGCCGGGCAAAGTGTGGCAAAGACATCCTCGAACAATGAAAAACTACTCACGTCATGATCTCCTCAAAATGTTCTCCAGGTCGCGACGGCGAGCAGATGTTCGAGTTCGACGGCGAAACAACGGCCGCAGTAGTACCAGAGTCCATCCTACCACATGATCTTGTAGGCAGCTTCAGCATCAGCACCTGGATGCGGCACGCGCCATCCCCGGACGCAGACAAGCACCGCAAGGAACACGTGCTGTGTCTCGCTGACGACCACAGTGAGTACTTGGAGCAAATGACTTTAATACAGACTGATCGTACTATAAGCATATATAAAGTTTAGGTTTGAACCCACGACCTACAACTCGTAAGTCTTGGCCACTAGCACAGCTCCACCAGTTCTCCAGTGCTGTAGACAGCTCCGTAGACGGGCATATTTTTCGCCACAATACCTTAGATAGAATTTTAAGCTACACACACAGATGTTTTATAAGCTGGTCGACGCATAATCGCAAATCAGTGATGGACTCCAGTTTAAGAAACAGATATTTGAATGACGCCTATCTTTCTCTCTAATTGTGACTTTATGATTCCGTAACATCGTGAAATACATAATGAAATGAAATCACACTTATGAAGCCACTTTTGATAGTAAATTATAGACATAAGTGACAGTACTTAGGCACCTACCCATTCTTCCTCCTTCCAGAAATGAACCGACACCACTACGCGCTGTTCGTGCGCAACTGCCGGCTCATCCTGCTGCTGCGGCGCGACTTCGGCGAGGGTGATCTCAACATCTTCAGACCCGCCGAATGGAGGTGGAAGCTGCCTGAAGTACGTATTTTTCATATATCTTTGTAGTTATAAAAGAAGACCAGCATTTTTATTTACTAAAGGAAGTTAGAACTGTATCATATTCACTTTATTTAAACTTTCCGTTAACCCCCAGGTATGCGACAATGAATGGCATCACTACGCGGTGAACGTTCGCTTCCCGAACGTGGAACTGTTCGTGGACGGCGAGCCTTACCGCGCGCTGGACGGCAAGGGGCCCGAGGTCATCGACGACTGGCCCCTGCACCCCGCGCATGGAGTCAACACGACGTTAGTCATCGGAGCCTGCTGGCAAGGTAAAGTGTACAGTCACGAGCAAAAGTATGTATACACTCGGCTTTATTCAAAAGCTATTTACTCCTTTATTTTTTAATGAATGTTTATGTTGTTACGAAAATAGCATTTTTAAACCTATGCGTTTATGTAATGTGTCGTATTTATTGTATGGCACTGTCCTAAATAAATGTATTTTCTTTCGCTATTAAAATTGAGATGAGGTTTAATAATTTTAATAGGACTTTGTCAGTGCTCCCTGTAAATAGGTGTTAGATAATCAACCCCACAAAACGTAAAGTACACCCTGTCTCTTCAAGTATACGGTCGATGTCCCCAGGTACAGAGAACGACATGAAGCACCACCTGCGCGGCTGGCTGGCGGGGCTGGGCGTGGCGCGGGGCGCGGTGCAGCCTGCGCGTGCGCTGGGCTGCCTGGCGCACTGCCGCGAGGGGCTGAGTCTGGCGCCCGACCTGTGTGAGTAGCGCGCGCCCGAGCGGCCCGGCCCGGCTGGCTGCTGACTGACCCTGGCCCCTCGTTGCAGACCTGAAGTCCGTGTCGGTGGAGGGCGACGGCGTGGCGGACGTGGAGACGCTGCTGCGCCGCGTGGCGTACGGCGACGCGCGCGCCTTCCCCACGCCGGGCCGCCGCAACGTGCACGTCGCCACCACCATCACGTGCGTACACGCAGCGCCGCACGCACTGCCACTCCTACAGTTTTGGAACTTTTTCAATAGATAAATACATTTTATATTTCTTTAACTTGAAATAACATCAATTTAAAACATCAATCTCAATAAACTTTTACATCTTATACGAACTTTAGATATAAACTCTACCAGCTGTTTGTGACACACAGAATCATTCATTATTATTGTATGAAAAACAGGAAAATAATACAATATTTATTAAGGATTTACATAGAAAATTACCATTTATAAACTAACAGAAAACATAACATTCTTTGCAGACGGGTAAGAAAATAATTAGAAAAGTCCAGCTATGAACGCCCGTCGACTGAATAATAATGATTATGTGATTTCTCTTTCCCCCCGCAGCTGCGACAACGGGCGCATCATCAAGGCGCGGCCGGCCGAGTCGTACATCATGGTGCTGGCGCCGCAGACGCCCAGCATCATGCTGAACGGCTCCGAGGACCTGGCGCGCGACTACGCGCACTTCCGGGCGGGCCTCACCGTGTTCCCGGACCTGGCCGTGCGCGTGCTGGCCGGCGGGAACGGACATCCTATGGCTGGTGAGAGGGTGGACAATTTCCTAATGAGAACTTAACAATACCTCAATCGCATTGATTATTAATATAGATATCATAAATGCAATAAAATGTATAACAAAATAAATATTATCTTCTCTTAGTTTTTGTTTTAAAATAAATAGTACCATAATAACACGCTATTAGCGCGTGCAACTCTAATGAAATTAATAAGATTTATTAAAACACACTTTCCTTAACAAACAATGCTTTAAATTTTTATTAAAATAAATCTTTCAATTATCTAGTATTGTGTGTGGTAGGTGCTGTGCACGTACCCGCGGGATGTTGGACTCGGGCGCCATGTTTAGCATATTATGAATTGCGTTTATAAAGACATTGCATAAGCAGTGTATGAAACTGCACATACCATATTCTAGTTTCTGCAACATTTTCATAAACTACTATTGCTGCCAAAATTTAATATGTAAATTTGTCTTTTTATCTAAGTCTTTAATAGAAAAGAGCTCACCTCTTTTTTATATAACACTATTTATATTTACTCATTATCACGACGAGCCTATAGGGCTGCTGGACATGGCCTGTCCTATTGCACGCCATTCAACTCGATTTTCGGCAACTCTCATCTAGCTGCTACCAGCCATCCTGCGAAGATCGTCGCTCCACCTAGCCTTTATATTTACTTTCCCTTTCTAAATCCCCTCTTCTCATCCCCAGAAGAAAGTCAGAAGCTGGACTCGTGTGTGGTGTCGGTGTACCCGGCGTTGAACCCGGACCACGAGGCGCTGTCCCTGCGCGACGTGGCCGACTTGCCACTGCGCTACGACATCCGCGCGGCCGTCACCAGGGACGGGGTCATACTGACGGGAGCTGACACTGTGCACAACTACCAGAAGGTAAGAAACTGTTTTTTTAGGCCAGAGATTACCAGCAAATCGTTACGTACTAACAAAATGTTATACTAATACAGTTCTGGGAATACTAATATGGTTTTGTTGAATCCCTCCGTGACCACAGGCGTAATTTTGTATTAGAACAATAGTCTTTTCGGAGGTCTTCCATTAGCTAGAGAAACTTTATTTAGTTTGTCCATAACATCAATGTTCTTTAGTGTCGACACGAAATTTCATGCTGTGGTATAAAATCATTAAGGTATGTAGTGCGGCCGATTGCCCCAGCTTCTCCTCACGGAAATTGATGTACGGAATCGTTTACACTGTAAAGCCTGATGAAAGTATACGGTCTGCTTAAAGTAAAAACTGTGATCCGCCGCGCGTGGTGGGGCATGGCTATGAGGGCCTGCACACTGTGGAGGAATACAAGTACTTGGGTTTAGTTATAGATACCTAGTAGCTTCTCGTGGAAAACACACATAACACACCTATGTGACAAATTCAGGTTAGTGCTTGTGAGGTTCCACCACCTTAATTCTGTACTGAAGCGGGCCACTTTGTACAAGGTGTACTATGCACTTGTGGACTCGCTACTTTCATATGGACTGGCATGCTATGGTAATACATTTAAAACATATTTTTATAAAAAGTTTGCAAATCAGATTTATGATAGTTTTGGTTAATAAAAATAAAAAAAGACGTTGTAAAAACAGTGGTTACGAAGAATTATTCTTAGAATGTTGCCGGTCGATCAAAACGTGGTGTTGTTATTAGTCTTAAAACATTATTGCAAAGATGAGTTTAAAATCAAGACGGAGAAGTTTTTTTAGTACTTCTTGTATTAACTGCTATGGACAAAGATATAGAAAATGCTTAGTCCCAACCATTTCTAATGATATACCACTCGATTTAGAAAGCAGCTGTAGCACATAAATGTCTTTTAAAAATAAAATGGGGAAGTTTCTTTTTAATACCTTTTATCAAAGCCTCGTAAATGGAGATGCATAGACTAAATCTATGCCATACTAGTTTATGTCTGCGGCATCGCCGACGTGATTTGGAATGCTATCACGCAATTTAAAATGTTATTAGCATTACGTAATAGTCAGCCTTTGTACTGCTGTACAATATGTGTGTTTATTGATGGAAAAGTACCTGCGAGATAAAATATAAAATTGTGTATGGGAGCTACATTCGCCAACAAACTGCTCTGCAGTTTGGCAGAAGTAAAATTTGTTTGTAAAACTTAGGCTTTCACCACAAATAAACGCTTTTTCATTTTATTTTATTTTCATTTTCAAGTGAATTACCAATGTTTTTGTGCGAAATATTAATCTTTATAAGACTAGGAGACAAGTCCAACCGCACATGTTGTGTTCAGAACAGTGAGGCCTGTATTCAATGACGTTGATCATTTATTGCGGAAGGCATAGGTGTTACAGCAATAAAAGGTAGATTATGGGAGCGTATAATCAGCAGCCCGCTGCGCGCGACTTGCTTCCAGAACGTTCCGAACACATTGCTCAAGCATTTAACTATCATTCAGTAAGTTCTGGTTTTGTCCCCAGGTGCTCCGAGAGATCGAATACAGCAACAAGAAGCCGGCGTACTACCTGAACCGCGTGTTCAAGCTCACGTGCTCCGAGCTCAACGGACGCTTCACCAGCAACGAATACGTGCAGACGGTACGTACACACACAAGACTACAAGAACAGTTTCGTTTCTTCACAGATATGGTATTTCCAGTACTTGTACATTTGTGTTTAAAACAATTAATGACCAATACACAAGCCTCCTTTCTTCGAGAGCTAGTGTGCTATAATCTACCATGTGGGTCCAAATAATGCCTTTAAAATGGTCATATTTTCATAGAGAAGAGCAGTGAGAAGGTCCACTTCAACGAATCACTAGATGCGTTTAACGCTAAACATATTTAAAGCTACATGACAAGCAACATTTTTAGTGATTTATCGTACAAGTGGGCTCAAGTCCCAGAAATGTGAATATTGTACGACGAGAATTTTGAATGAACAAAACATTGTTGTTTTTAGCTGACAGTGGTGCACCCGCACATGTCGGGCGCGGCCTCGCCGGGCCTGGCCCGCGAGCTGCGGCCCAGCGGCCTGGCCGACAAGATGGACGCCGTGGTGCGGGACAAGCAGGTGAGCCGCGCTTCCGTTAAGTGTACAACTACAAACACGGGTGTTAATGACCAGACGTTTCAGGCCTCCCGGCCGCAGCGCGCGGGCCCCGCGCTGGCCCCGCGCGTGTACGCGGCGCATGCGCAGCGCGACGCGCACGCCGCCGACGTGCCCGCGCCGCGGCTCATCGACCTGCACGCCGAGCAGCTGCCGACTAGTGAGTGGCCTGCTGTTATTACTCCATTTTGGATATTGGTGTAAATATGACGACCGATCTATTCCGTGACAACTTAAGTGAAGTGAGCTGCTGCCATCAAGTGGGACAACGATTCACGTCGAGCTCACTTCGTCTAAGTTTTCACGGTGATTTCACAGAATAGACCGGCTGGATTCAAAGGTTATAATCGATTCAAAATGTAACAGGAAAATATAAATAAATAAATAAAAGAATGAAAGAATATAGCTGATATTTGCCAGAAACCCGACCCGACGCATATTTTTTGGTCTAACAATATGGTATCCCTACCCTTTCCAGACCACGTAGCCCTCCTGATCGGCGTGGTGTCGTGCGGCGTGCTGGTGGTGGTGGCGGGCGTGGCGCTGGCCCGTGCGCGCTCGGGCCGCCCGCGCACGCGCACGCCCGCCGCCGCGCACGCGCTGCACACGCTGCGCGCGCGCACCGACGCGGAGATGGCCTGGGATGACTCCGCGCTCACCATCACTGTTAATCCTATGGAGGAGGTAACTATGACGCCACGATTTATGATCGTAACACGTATTTGAAAAGTTTAAACAATGTGTAATATGTAAATAAATAGTAAGTACAGCTTTCCAAAGAAATGTAGGTACTTCGGGAATCATCGGCTATCTTCGGAAATACGAACGTGCAATAATGAGATCTAATATAGAGCGGTTAGAACCAAGAAAGTACTTAACTATGACTATTGTATTACCATGTTTACAAAATTATAAATTAACCACTCTATGCAAGTCCAAAAACTTTTCATACCTTTTAAATGACAAATGACCATAGATATAAGAAAGAAGGAGATGTGCCCCGGTTCTTGAAAATGTATCAGAACTCAATGTCGTTATCTCGATCCCACCACCGCGCCATACAAAGTCACGTGCACACTTGCTTGTTCAGTTCATAAATCAAAACGTATTACACAATCAATTATAAACCTTAACTCGTCAAACACAGCGTGCATTTACCATGCGCCGTACAACTTACGTGAGTAAGTTCACAATCACTGAAATAACGCAGGAAATGTGTGAAAATGTGATGAAAAATGCAGTGAAAATGGTTCACACCTGCCGTGCTGCTAGAGGTGGACATTTGTCTGAGATTATTTTCCATACTGAATGGCCTGCCCTAAATACTATATTTCAATAAAAATACTTAATAATTTTTATATTTCATAGAATAAAATTTAAAAAATAAAGTGTATAAGTATAATGCCCGGCACGAGTCGTGAGCACAGATGGGCAGTAGTGGGGGCAAGCTCGCGCACGTACACTTTCGGCCAAATTTATTTAGTACCGCTTTTGCTCAAATTATTGATAGCTGTACTTACGCAAACTATAATTAAAATATTAGTGGTACTTGAAATTTTACTTTCATACAGTAATGTTGTAGGCCTTTGTGACTTACGGCCAGTTTCTTCATCAACACAATCAGTCAAAGTATTAACTTTTACTTGACCTTTACTGATACTACAGCAAATGTTTTCTTCGTTCAAGTAACTGCTAAAATAGTGAAGATACAAATTTAACCGTTGCTTTGACTTAACAAATACGAATTAACAAAAATAAACTATTTCAAAATTAAAAACGTAAGTCATTTAAAGTGCACGAAAGTGTACAGTAGCCGAATGACACGTGAGAGTCCAATAGACGACGAGCATCGACAGACGAACCAATCGCGTGCAGCCTCGGTGCCCCCCGCCTTCTTCATTCCGCCAAAGAGACCGAAAAATGAACTACTGCGCAGGTGTTAGTTTGTGCTCACGACTCATGCCGGTTACTATACGCAAACTATAATTAAGATATTAGTGGTACTTGAAATTTTACTTTGATACAGTAAGGTTGTAGGCCTTTGTGACTTACGGCCAGTTTCTTCATCAACACAATCAGTCAAAGTATTAACTTTTACTTGACCTTTACTGATACTACGGCAAATGTTTTCTTCATTCAAGTAACTGCTAAAATAGTGAAGAAACAGATTTAACCGTTACTTTGATAACGTTACGTTACGTTAAAAATAATAATTTGACTTGACATAATATGAGCCAATATCTGTACCTTTTTGAGAGAAAATAAAAATATTATTATTATTATTTGACTTAACAAATGCGAATTAACAAAAATAAACTATTTCAAAATTAAAAACGTAAGTCACTAAAAGTGCACGGAAGTGTACAGTAGCCGAATGACACGTGAGAGTCCAATAGACGACGAGCATCGACAGACGAACCAATCGCGTGCAGCCTCGGTGCCCCCCGCCTTCTTCATTCCGCCAAAGAGACCGAAAAATGAACTACTGCGCAGGTGTCAGTTTGTGCTCACGACTAATGCCGGTTACTATACCTCTTATTTGCCCACCCTGTATAAAACTTAAAAGCATTGCCTCGGTGGGGGGTTTAATCTGTAGCGGGACGTTCGTGCTAATTCGGAAACACCATGATTCCCGAAGCACATAATTTTCTTTGTAAAGTTGCATTTAAACTGCTTCGTTGCTCTAGTCGTCTAATGGATATGATGTCCATGTCGGGCGACTCTTATTAAGTTTTTCTATGAGTTTCTATAGTGAAATTCGGTCGGGGGGTATGTTTACTAGCCCGTAAGTTGTCGGTTACAGCAAGCAGCGCCGTCGTGCGGCGCGCTGGCGGGCGCGGACAGCTCGGACGGCGACTCGTGCTCCGACACGGACTCCGACCAGCACGACTCCTCCGACGACGAAGACGAAGGTAAGCGGATGGAACTTTATCTAGCTCATCTGCCGACTTCAAATTAATAACGACAAAAATTATCAAAAATAAATATCATATCATATCAAAATACTTTGTATGCGTCTTTGAATTTGGAAAGTCTTCATTGAAGGCCAGGAGGATTTAGGACTGTACAGGTCTCGAGGTGCCTTATGATCGTTCTGATCGGTCTCAAAGGAAGCAACAACGAATACAGAATGCTTGTGGAGAAATTGTTTATTATCAATCTCTTAACAAACCGGTTGTATTAACACAATGTTGTTATTTGAGCACGCAGTGGTTGCCGGCAGCAATGCCCGAGTTAGCACAATAATCCAATGCGATTCAGATAAAACTTACGCACAGACATGTATCACGCGCAAGTCAATGTAGTTCGTTAAGTAAAACTGCGCTTGTAGCCTAACCTGTGTACAATGCCTTCTGAAAATTATATAAAAGGTCTCTAGTCTAAACATCATGTCACTAACACCCATTTCTATTTCAGTGTTGCCAGGCAAGGAGCATAAGTACAGAAACATCAGCCAGCTGGAGTGGGACAACAGCACGATGTAATGCGCACGCGCACACGTGCCCCACTACACCCTGTCTACCCCCCGCGGCTATACGACACGTGCGATGTTTCTATACACGTCTTCTACAATATTACTAACTTGAAATAACTAAGACAAAATCTCTTCTAAAAATTTAATCTAAACTACTATTTGAACTCACGCACACATTCACTAAAACAATAAAATACTTTATACGTATTGCAATTGACTCGAATAACCACTTTAGGTACATAGAATAAAGTTGATTTTACAATGTCATAATTATATCAATCAAATCGAAACAATTGAAGTGGCATTGAATACTGATATCTGTGTAATTGAAATAAAGATCAAAATGGAACTGAAGAAGTACATTTCTAAATATTTTGTATTGTTTTCTTGTTTTATGTGTGTGTGAGTTTATAGTTAGGCAAGAAGTGAATTTGTACTACTGTCATATTTCTTCTGAAATGTACGATTAGGTACTTGATTTTAGAATGCATTGCGTTTTTTTCAATCGTCATTATAATACTGATGTTTTGAAAATAGTGCAATGTATTAAAATGTTCTATCTTTTCATATCTTGCTAGTGTATTTCGCATTTCTGTGAAAAATTAAGAATGATTGGCAATGACAATTTTATTGAAGAACGAGGAGTAAAGATCGAAATTACGATCAAATTAATATATTTAGATGATATCGATGTTAATAATAAGAAAGAAATATCCTTTAAAAAAAAAAGAAACAAGGCATACCGTCGTCTTCAATAGCATTGTTTTTGTACTACGGCTCTTTTAACTTAGCAAAAAAATCTTGACAACGGAGAAAGAGTTTTTAAAAATAAGACGAAAATAATGGCAGCTGAATTTATCAATTCAATTTTCAATCATCCTCATGATTAGTAATTTATCGAGGCCGCTGGGCAGATTGCCCCGAAAGTGGGTCTCACGTACTTAAAACATCTTCAGTCGTGGAGGCTGTTTATATCTCCAATATACTAGACACGTGTATGTAAACATCGCATATTGTCGAAACAAAGCGAGACATTTCAGTACATTTCGGAAACGGAATTGATTTCATAAACCGCGTCAGTCGGTTGTTGTACCTATGTAGTTGTATGGAAGCTTTCGGCACAAACACACGCGTGGCACAAGACTTTGGTGTGCTACGTCGCGATCAATGGACGCACAGACCACGTGGTTAGGTGGGAAAATTCACTTTTCACCACCTAGAAATATCTTAGGCCGAAATCTATTAACGTTACTCAGCACGTACGTTGGCTAAGCGTTGTCCCTGACACTGTTGCACAACACTGTCAAACTGCAAGAAAGAGACGAAACAATGTCTAAGCCAAAACACATGTAAGTAACTTTTATGGATCTCAAACTAAGTGTGAGTAAAAGTTTTGACAGTCGGTCTTTAGCTTGCGATTTGAGATTATTTTTACATTTATGAGATTATTGAAACACGAATATAATTATGGCTAAACGATTCTTATTTTCAATTTGGCAACTTCAGGTTTTCATCAGAAAGAAAGAAATAAAATACATTTATTTGGCACAAAATAAAGGCAAACAATACAATCAGCTGTCAATCAACTATCAAATATGTACTTAAATAAAACTCATAAACAGTGAATTTTATCGCATTCACCGTGTGAATCACTTGCGTGCATTGATTACGACTGCATACATTTTATTTGTAGTCTATTCTAAGGTCTTTAAAAAATGATCATATCAAATTTATACGTAAAACGAAATATAATTTGACTCCTCGCTTGCTTTCGTAGAAGGAAATATGTCGTTGTTCTAAAATATAGAGCTCTTACACTTTTTCTATTCGTTTCTACACTTAAGACAAATGAAAAAAAAAACTGTATGTATTAAATCGTAGTCGTTGTAATTTCGTATGGAATCGGTCATAAGAAGATAATTAGTACGTAAGCGGTCAGATACTATGATTGTATATTATTGGATACATAAGATAATGTACGCTTCACTGGTTCTACACCTTTCATTTGCAAAAACGGGGTAATCCAAAATGGCGTATTATTTTGACGTTTCTTTGATTATTTTGAGGTTAAGTCCGCGTCATCTTGGATCCCCGCCAGTTTCCCGCATTTAGTTAGTACAAGAGACAAGACGCATTTATTTACGGTACAAAACGCTTCGTGACTCCCCCATGTGTGTAGTTTTTAAAATATTTGTCTCTCGACAAAACATGTCCAAACACTTAACCCTTTACGAGCTTCTCGACAAAATCGGCTTAAATGTATATTAGGCACAGAGTTATTTGAAAAAAAAATAGATGTACGATATTATACACATTATACAGATGGTATCGGTTTAGGATCAGCTACTATATAATGAACTATATTAATTATATATATATTTTGAATGCGTTAAGGGATTTTTACTAACAATTAGGTACTAAGTGGCTATGTGTTAGTGACGCTGACGGGAAATGGCAAACGAAGACGCGTCGTCGTTTAGGCGTAAGTATAGGTAGGTTTCTGTTCTGTCCACTGTTCTGCTTGGGCGCCGTCTCGCTCCGGCGCGCGGCTCCCGCCTCGCTCTGTCTCTCTCGGACGTTGCATATCAAGGACCGTTTGCCATATTAGCATAGATATGACTGTACAATGGTAAGCAATGTTGTGGACATAATCATCGGTGTTCTCTTCTAGTTGACGTCACGTGTTGTTTTCTGTCTGTTTCACTGTTCTGACTGCGTTGTGTTTTACGTTAAGTTTTGGTGTGGGGCGGTCTCTGGTACAGCTCGAATAAGAACCAAATATTCCTTCAAAGGACTCTGGTTCATGTAATTTTAATAATATGATGAGCAATAATTTTAAACAAAATATTAAGAGCAGCTAAAACTCTCGTTTTTTTCACAAAATGCCTGCGAAGACCTTCGAATTATATGCTAATGCAGAGACCACCTCACACGAGGAGCAGCGGGCAATATGTTTGGGTACTTGTTAACTTTTCTAAATTATTTCGTTAGTAGATGAACAATTTTAGTGCCATTTTATATTTCGTACAACGATTTGTTTTCCGCCAAACATTTGTTCGTTGTTCTGGTTATAGTTTGTTGATGTCCACCCGACAACCGTCCAGTGCCCATTTCCCCCATTCTCCTTACTTGTAAGATCTGAACAGTTTAGAGTCTAAGCTCAAACCCGCACAAAGCAGGCATCCTTGAACATTCAGTCTGTCCTAAAGTATTACTTGAGGTAGCTACTTATATTCTTTTTTATTTTTATCATTACTACTTTATTGTAATACATTTTTATTTTTTTCTTTTCGTATTATCTCGGTATTATTACTGTATAATTAGGGAACTTCTTTGATGTATGAATTATTATATTTTAGCTAAAAATAAAGTTGGTTTAAAATACTTCCTGTTGTTTTATTTGCATGTGATACACTCTAACCCCAGACTCTAACATATAAATACAAATCAATTTGATGATATTATTTTAAAGTGCAGTATATTTTAAAATAAAATCACAGAAATGATTGCTTGATGAAGTGGCCCAATCACTGAGGAGTCACGGCGGAATTAGTTGAGTCACGGGCGGGAGTGCCCACAGAGATCTGAATAAAACTAGCCAAGCAGACCAGTTAAAAATATTGAACAGAGATACAAACATTTGCTGCACAATGCGGCATACATACATAAACATAGCCCACTGCATCGAAAAAAAATAGAATAGAATAACTTATTTGTGAAACAGTTACATGTACCAATCATATAGGTACCCCTTATTAATAAAGGCAGAGTAAAGTTATGCCATATTAAATCCTCGAGAATCTATGGTTATGCTGGTTGTAAGTTTACTCTGCGTTTAGCCTAGGTAGCGAGGGCCTCTTTTTAACGCGACGATTTTTATGGTGCTCTGTATTTTAAACTCTCGGTGTTGAGCCGAGCATTGCGAATCCAACAAAGTGCATCCCAACACTCTAAAAAAACACACTGTTCGATTTTGAAGTCTCGGAGCTAAGCAGTAGTTTTCTATGCAGCGACATCTAACAGGATTATATTGAAACTGGTGGGGAGGAAGGAAGCTACGTCACGGACTGTAGCTCTATAGACTCACGGTAGTTTTCAATTAAAACTAGAGGGCGCTATCACTCCTTAATTCTCTTTATCCTCTTCCTCCGGTGGACGTATGCAAGTGTGCCTAGTGAGATGAGATCCAATGCGATGGCAATAAACTCTCTTTTACGTTTACGTTTAAGCTCTGGCGACACTGGCGACACTGGGGCTTCCAGCACAGGACTTCCGTTATTATGATTAGGAAGTCACGCGACAATAATTCACACCTCAAGGCTAATACCTACCCTTAAAAACATTCAAAATCTAGTCGCAATCTCATCTCAGCGACCATAAATGTCAAAAATGCAGGGAAATCAGAGATATTTTTGACAGATTGAGACTGACATCAGAATGCAGTTCGAACACCTCCATAAAAGTTAGTTGACACAATCGGCGCGAGCGAATTTCGATTCACATCCCGCGTGTGATTCACTTCCGTTTGGCCAGAGCTTTACCAAATTCATGTAAGCACTTAGGTTACAGAGAATCAAGCATGATAGACGGATATCTAAGCAAGCTGATGGCGTAGCCCACCAAGCACAACACCTGTCTGGTCGTAGCCCACCAAACACAACAGCTGTCTGGTCGTAGCCCACCAAACACAACACCTGTCTGGTCGTAGCCCACCAAACACAACACCTGTCTGGTCGTAGCCCACCAAACACAACACCTGTCTGGTCGTAGCCCACCAAACACAACAGCTGTCTGGTCGTAGCCCACCAAACACAACACCTGTCTGGTCGTAGCCCACCAAACACAACAGCTGTCTGGTCGTAGCCCACCAAACACAACACCTGTCTGGTCGTAGCCCACCAAACACAACACCTGTCTGGTCGTAGCCCACCAAACACAACACGTCTGGTCGTAGCCCACCAAACACAACAGCTGTCTGGTCGTAGCCCACCAAACACAACACCGGTCTGGTCGTAGCCCACCAAGCACAACACCTGTCTGGTCGTAGCCCACCAAACACAACAGCTGTCTGGTCGTAGCCCACCAAACACAACACCTGTTTGGTCGTAGCCCACCAAACACAACACCTGTCTGGTCGTAGCCCACCAAACACAACAGCTGTCTGGTCGGAGGATCCTCCCTTGTCTATGGAGGATGAGTGAACCTCTATACGTTCAAGTAGGACCCGCTATATGGGTGAAGAAATTGACCTTGCCTTAATTTTATAATTAATCTGAATAAATCTTTTCATTAACTAGGTAAACAATGATAACTGAAATGTAAAAAGAAACTGAAGCCATTGATAGAACTTGGTCATTTTTGAAGAGCTACACATAAAAAAATAACAGTAGTCAGAAGTAGGCTACATAATGGGTACATTACATTATAATTATGGTGGCTATGATCTACTCTCGCATGAGACGTTTACGGATTAGGTATTTTAATATGGTTGTCCATCTGCACCGTCCACTGCTGTACCTACTCAGAATTCTGAAAAACCGCTAAAATTAGCGACCACAAGGAGTTAGTGCTTTACATACCTAGGTAATCGTGACATACCTACCTATTTACTTGCTCTAAAAGTCGAGAAAGAATAACGTAGGTAAAGCCAAAATAAGAAAGATAAAAGTAAAAGTTTACCTAGTGTAGGTACCTAATTAAAATTAATAAGGGCCCTAATATTGAACCTTGGGTGACCCCTATGGTAAGTTCATAAGTAGGTGGATAATGTAAAGTAGATACCGCGGTTCATTGTGACGTAGGTAACAAGGATTCGATTTGTTGCCTCGAATGCACTGCTGCCGATACGTTTATACCTACTTAGGTATTTAGTAGCATCGTGATTTTGTATGTAGATATATCCTCTTGATATCAGGACGACCACCAGTCGGTACCTAGGTATGCATTTAAGCGGAAATTGCAGAGTTATTTTCAAAACAAATAGCGTAGAGTCATCTCGACACCTCTCACCCTTGATTTTGTATAGGTATATAGTAGGTATTTATATATTTAAGTTTATTATTATAGTAATAGTATGTATGTTTATATAACCTATTTATGTATTAGTGTAGTACCTACCTACCTAGTTTTAAAGAGTATTTTTTTTATTATTGTCCCTCTCAACCAAAGCACCTGCCATCTAATCTCCATCACCCTTGGCTGACTGGTAGAGGTAAGGCATTAAGTCCGCCCTTGTACCTTTTTATGCGATAAGTTTAAATAAATAAATGACTCTATCAAACCCTTTTCTAAAATCAAAGTAAACAGTAACTGAAACTTAAATCACCTTGAGATACCTCTACATAGGTAAATGTATCTGTAGCATAAAGTTATTATTAGGTAATTATGCAGGTACTCTGGTACCTACAGGATCCTGGCAATGTCAGTCTGACTCTTAGTCATGCACCTTAAACATATAGCTTCGTCCACCAGACTATCTACCCTGTAACGTTAAGTAATTCTGAAGTCTCTACTTCTTCCCCTACTCTGTGCATCGCTGCGCAAACCTTATAAAACGTTCGCCAAACACTGCATAATACACGACACAAGACCCGCCTAATGAGTGCAAGCGAGACACGAATATGTAGGTATTACAAGAGGAAGAGAGAGGAAGTATGAAATGTAGTAAATGCGCAACAGTGAGAGCGAGACAGCGCGATATGGGGCGCGGCGTGTTGAGAGGGAGGCGCGCGACGTGTTGCCGTTGGTCGCTGTCGTGAATTATTGAAGCGGGCGACCGCCCTTTGGGCAGCGAGTGGCGGCGTGGGGGGGGGGCGGGGGGCACGCGCGGGTGTTTGCCGCGGCCACTTGCCGCGCGCCTTTCCGACGTCACACCAATTTTGAATTTGCAACTGCCATCTTTGGCCAGTTTTTTGGTTTTCGTTCAGTGCAATGACCGGTGTCGCGATGCTCAGTTTGTGATGGACTGTCCGTTCCCTGTTGTTTAGTATTTGTTGTTCAGTTCTATCATCTATGGCTGCTATGGATAGCGCTTGCTGCTGAATTTGGAGTGCCAACAGTGATCGCAGGTTTGTCAGTTTTTCTATAATTTTATTTATCTCCGTGAGTGTCTCCAATTGGATAAGTTGCACACCTACCTACCTACTTATATTATTAAGAATAGGAAGTAATGATAAATACCAAAACAACTAGCCCTTACGGGCCCTCTGTAGGCAAAGGCAACAAATAAATAAGGTCCGCAGATCTGTAGGACACATTCTTGTTGGATGGCGAAGGTAGGTAGGTATAAGAACAAAAAAAAACCTAAGTGCTACCTAATGTCACTAATTTTCAATCACAAATTCAATCACTTAAATACCTATACTTTATTGTACACAACAAAAATAGGTAGGTACATAACAAAAAAAATATCGAACAATAAAAACACATTGGGCGGCCTTATCGCTTTCTGCGATCTCTTTCAGGCAACCACGAAATGGACAGTGATTTGCCTGGACATAGAATACAAAAAGGAACATCCCAATACGCAGTAGTTACCACATATCCGGAGTTGAAATTAAGGAAGTTGAAACAATAAAGGACCTCGGTGTAGGTACTGTTTGACAAAAAGTTAATTTTCACATCACATCTCGATAGTATTACAAAAAGAGCTTCGAAAATGTTAGGTTTCGTCCTAAGAAATTGTAAAACCTTTCGTCATAATAGAACCAAAATACTGCTGTATAACAGTCTTATTCGTAGCATCCTGGAATATAATAGTGTGGTTTGGCGTCCACATTACGCGACACATTCATTGAGACTGGAACGTGTCCAGAAACGCTTCGCTTGGCACCTCGCATTTTCCAATGGTATCGCCAAAAAAATATACTCTTACAATAAAAGACTGAAACATTTTAACATGACCTCACTAGACAGACGTAGACACCTAATGGATACCATGTTTGCCTACAAAATTTTTAAGCATAAAATAGACAGTCCCAGATTACTTGCCCTGTTCAGTTTTCGTGCACCCTCTAGAATCCCGCGTAGTGCCATTACACCTCTTTGTACGCCATTTAGAAGAACAGTTTTGGGTGCCAATTCGCCTGTTGCAAGAATGTGTAAGGCAGTAAATGGCTACAGTGATGTTATCGATCTCCACTTTGACTCTCTTGCTAAACTAAAAGCCAACCTTAATCGTTTACCAAGCAACCCATAGTCATATTAAATAAAATTATTTATTGTGTCAATTTTATCGCTGTTATTAATTTTATAGTTTTTTCTCTTATTAGTTTAATAATTTATCAATTTTTATTCAATTAATTTTTATTTTATGTCAATTATTATTTATAATTTACCAATTCACTAATGCAATATAATTTTAATTTTATTGTATCTACTTACCAATGTTGTCATTGCCAAAAATTTATCAATTTAATTGTTATCGATTTTGTCATAATTCTGTGTTTCACTATTTCCAATTTTAATTTTATTTTATTTAATATTTGCGCTTAGTACTTAGTAAGTTAGCTAATTTTCTGAATTTATTGTTTTGTGCATGTGGTGTTTGCCTTTAAGTAAGTGTTGCGCTGTAATTTAATTTTAAGAATGAATTGTGTTGCTGTATCCAGTGTGAACAATTGTTGGGAGACCTAATAAAAATAAAAAAATTAAAAAAATGTGCCAATATAGGCACCTAATTGACTCATAAATAATGTGGTGTGGTAATTCGTGCTCTCTGTAGGCACCTACTTACTTACTAACTGGCAAATCTTTAAATACCTATCCATTAAGATATAGACGTACTGACATAGACATAACTTAAGACCCCGGATCTAGGCAGAAAAAGGTAATCAATCCAAAAGCCACATGTAAAAGAATCCGGTGTTGTTATCTTATTCAAAGAAATTAAGATTTACTTTAAACAGCTCTATAAGGATGTAAGTAACTACTTATTACTTAGGTATAATTCAGTAAAAACTGCAGGTGATTAGATAGATAACATTATAAATAGGTAGGTACTTTAAAGCGCCAAATCTAAAGTTACCCACAGATTATGTATGTCTGTCTGTAACTAGGTATATTGGGTTTAACAACATCCTGTTAATCATGTAGGGCGGATATTGTAAAGTGTCTCCATTAGATGCAGATACCATATATAGGTGCTACGCCGACGATGTCCAACTTTATATATCTTTTAGACCAGACGTGCCATTAAAGATCTTAACGATGACCTTGAAAGAATCGCCGCCTGGTCAGAGGAGAACTGCCTGTCGTTAAATCCAATAAAAACTAAATATACCTATAGTATTTGGCACAAGATAGCAGTTGGCTAGACTACCTGTGACATTTGACCTGAGACTTATGGGAGAACCCATTGAGCGCGTGTATGAAGCGCGGAATCTAGGTGTCGTTATGGATAAAGACTTACGTTTTGAGAAACACATAGCAGACGCGGTTAGAAACTGTTTTTATCGCCTAAAGGTTTTATATGTACCTAATTTTGTAGAATTAGCATAGATATAAGCCATTTGGTAAGTAAGCTGTTAGCTTATATTTGATGAATAAATGAATACTGAATACAATATGAGGCCCTATTTATCTGAAAAACTACGGGAACAGCTAGTGGAAACCCTGGTTCTGTCCAGGTTGAATTATGCTGATACGGTTTACGGCCCGCGCCTATTAGCTCGTACTGACCGCCTAATTCAAAGGGTACAAAACGCTTGTGCTCGGTTTGGTTACGATATTCCTCGCAGAAGCCATTAGGTAACACCTTTTCTAAACAAGCACTTTACGCTGAAGATGAAGTCCAGACGCAAGCTGCACCTGGCCTGCCTTCTGTTCGGTGTGGTTAAATATCAAAAACCGGACTACCTCTAAAACAAGCTGAGTTGGGTTAGGTACGAGTAGACGGGAATGCGGGAGAAGGCAATGTTCACAACAACTGTCGACTCAGTCTCAGGGTACGGCTGCTTTTAGAGGCAGCTTTCATTATGCTTCCGAAGTGTGGAATAACTTGCCACCACAAATTAGAGTTAACACAATAGGCGTTTATAAACTACGCTTACGGCAGTAGAGAAGATAGAAGCGCCAAGGAAGCTAGATATGGTCACACTAAATGTCTCAATTATATGATGTATGTCCCAATGCAAACAACAACTAAGATACCTAAGTTTCAAAACAGACACAAGTTGCAAACTGTCCGAAAATACTCCGTCACGCTCGGCTGCTTGCAGCGTATTGTGCGATGACACTAGTTGACACTACAGTGCACGGATTAATAAATTGTGGCAGGCAGCGTTTAAAACAGATAAAGCAGTTCTGACTCGTTTCTAGGAATCTCCTTATTTGCATGAGAAGGTCTATCATGCGACGGTCTCACTTATTTATTTATTTATAGTAACCTTAAGATATATTATTCAGTATTTTCTTGTTTATTTTTGCAATGTTACTCACATATTCGTTACCGTTTTTATCTAACACAAATTAATTTTATTAATATATTTAAGCATGCACACACACGTCACGTTGCAGTATAAAACTGATTTACATCCGTCACCTCACATATTCAGGTCCAGTTGAAAACCAGCGTTAGGCACTAGTGGTCTGGCATTTTTGCTGAATACAATATGGGCCTTTTTGGCGCAGCCGTGAGGCACACTTTCCTGCTAATTTCTCACATCGGACTTCACACTTTTTATTTAATCCTTTTTTATTTTATTGTTTGTTTTATCTGATGTATGTATCTGGTGTATTGTGTGTCTTTTAGTTTGTGCCAAATAAATGTATTTTCTTTCTAGGGTGGCCCGAACGCGCCAGCCGATCATGTTCTGCTTGCATCATCAGCATAGAAGCATGTGTGGTGTGACTATGAATGATAGACTGAAGAATGATGTGATAAGCGAACGGTTTTTGTCGGTTATGCATAAAAGTTTATTTTGGTTAAAAATTGAGGAAGGCAAGATGCAATCAAAAATTGATTTATAAAAAGGATGAAATAATAACAAAAGTGCAGCATGTAAAATGAGTCCGCGTAACACTGGTCAGTTTCCCTCAGTCGTCAGTTTATTTAATTCGCCAGTTTCATTGATTAGTCAGTTTTACTGATTCGTCAGTTTTGCCGATTAGACAATTGCTTTAACTGGACAGTTTCCAGTATTTACCAGTTTTCGTCGATTCATCAGTTTTGTACACTCAATGGAAAAAAGTTTTACTGAAATCTAAATAAGATACCTACCTAACGATATGTCGTAAATTCAAATAAAATAGAGTCAATTAAAAAGGAAATGAATGCCATCGAAGAATTTAAAAACATTTCTTTAAATCTCGTATTTCAATTTATTTATGCGTTTAACATATCTCTATTTATGTTAATAACTCTTAACCAACTCAAACACGGCCAAATGTATTTAATTATTTTCGAATTCATCTATTAAAAGTCGAAAAAGATTTATTATTTATTAATTTAAATACTTACCTTGTCGTTAATTCAGCTTGTGGCTAAGTAATAACAACCGCATGGGTCGATCGATCAGGTTAAGCTACGCTTGCCGCGGGTAGTCCAGGGATGGGTGACCATCTGTACATATCAAGACTATTCAAGACTCTTCCGTGGCTCGGAAAGCACGTTGAGCCGTTGGTCCCGAGTCCCGACTGTCATTTATGGATCTTTCTCAATCGTTATGGGTCGTCAGTAGCCTGAAAATCTGACAACCAGTCTTACCAAGGGGTATCGTATTACCCAAATGAGTGAGTTTGACTTGGTTGTGGAGCTCAGATAGGCATTCGCTAAATGTAGCATACTGGTATTCAGCTGCATCCAGTGAGACTGGAAGCCGACCCCAACATAATTGGGCGAAGGTTGTACGCAGATTGATTTATTCATTAATTCAGCGCCGGAAGAAAATGCAACGGCTACAAGATAAATCATACGAAACGTGAAGTCTACCTACTGAAGTAGGTAACAATCTCTTCTATCTATAATTCTGTGCAACACGCAAGCTATCTTCCTGGTTCTCCCCATGAAGTTCACTGAAGCAAACACTTTTAATTTTAAAGCCGTGTGAAAGCCCAACGTATGCGGACGTGTTGGAGCATGAATAAAATATTTTTAAACAATTTCTCCTCACCCCTACGAGGCGATTAACGCCCCCTACGAGACTATTACACTGTGTCACAATCACTGAACACTATTACCTCCGGTCGCCTGTGAGGTATAATCTAATAACTGCCCTCATCACTCCGTGAGGGTTACCTGATCAGGTGACAGGGGTGACATCCTCAGAGGGTGACAAATTAGCCATTGTCGTATCGTAATGCGTGAATATGGGTGAACTCATCTAGTAAAGATCATGACACCCCTTTTAATAGTTTAATCAAGACTGTGAGAGGATTATAATGAGCGAGGGAAATGTTACGTAGGCACGGTACTTTATTATCATTTTGTTGTAGGCCATGTGAGTAAGTAGGTAGTAACTCTTACTACACACCTACTTAATAATTAAGCTAATATAGTCCTTCAGACCGTCTTGCCGGCAGCCATAGCGACCAATCTCAATCGAGATTATCCTTCGGCGCGGGAGTTATTATAGTGCAAAAGTTTAGTGTGTGCGCAGACACAGGTGCACTCCCTCTTGGTGCTCGGGTACCATGACTCTTAGAGTCCGATGTCCGATATTTCGCAGAAAATCGTTTCGCAAACACTCATTTATCATACATTCAAAACTCATAAAGTCATAATTTTGTAAGTCAGAATCATCTTTAGGCATACATTTCATATCCATAATAATTAAAAAGTAGAACCATCATGTCGCAGAAAGTTCCAGCGACACGAAGAAGGAGAATACAGGAAAAATTGTAACCAGTGCGCAAACTGTAACCAGAATTGTAACCAGTGCGCAAACTGTAACCAGAATTGTAACCAGTGCGCAAACTGTAACCAGAATTCAGTATATAGTACTACATCTCCTAGAGTAGAAAATGTTCGTCGGTTGTCAAAATAGAAGCTGCTGTTTCATAGAAAAGTACAACAAGTAGGTACCGACGCGGTCAAATGCATGAAACAACGGACTCAGATCATCATTTGTCACAGAAATGTTTTGCAAAGGTTTTTGGAATTGTATAGAGATGTGAATCTACAATTTTGTATACGTGGCCTAATACAAAATAGCTAGGTACTACTACTTCTATGGTTGTAACAGCTCTATAATAGATCTCACCATCGCGTGTTGGTATTTTCAATGATAAACGATGATTCCCGAAGCCCAATATATTTTTCTTTAGAAAGCTGTACATATTTTTTTATGAAAGTTTCCAATCGTTTAACGAACAATGTAATGATCCCAGATGATTGATTTTAAAATCGACTCAGATGACGATGATTGAGGCCCGCTTGCGAGTGAACTCAATAAATCATCTCACTCACCCCTAAGTAGGTACCTAGGTTTTTAATTTTCTTATACATGCCGAAATCTTGAAATAAATATCGTTACTGTTGGCTGAGTAGGTCCCATCGAGAAATTATTAATTATTTATAAACCAGACGAGGCACTCAGCGGTCGCATGAACTATAAAAAGAACTTCTCTGGTGTTTCATGATCATTTAATGCACAGACTTAACAGATTAACATCGCGTCCCTTAGGACATAAACTCCACCAGTCACATAATCTATTCTCCACAAATGGATGTGAGGCTCAAATATTTGCGGGTAGTAATTGGCGCGGCCCGGGTTCGACTCCCGGGTGATGTTGACACGTAGGGTGTCGACGTCACGCGACCCCGAACATGTCATTACTGTGGTTAATTGGAATGTGGCTTCTAGATGACGTTGTTATTTGAATGTTTAAACAAAGGTCGCTAAATCCGCAAATAATTTCAGACACGACGAAAATTCTACTTTCATTCATTATCTGCCTGCCTTCTCACAACTACGTTGAGGTCGACATCCAGGATCCAGTCTAAGCTAATGTAGCTGAATACCAGTATCTCACGTGGAGGGACTGCCTCTGACCTGCACAACCCGGTAACTGGGTAACACGATACCTCTTCGGTAACTCGAAAATTCAATTCGGTCGGTGTCGTTCATCTGTCAATCCTCATCTGTGTCGGTGTCGGCCGGGCCGACACCGACACAGATGAGGATTACAGAGGATTATCAGCTATTTGTTGATGTTATCTTGTAGCTGTGTGATCTTATGTCGTAAGGAATCAAAACTGTAGTAATTGATCGGTTATAACGGTTTTGTATGCTCAAGCGTTCTAAGATTACCTACTAAAAAACTAAAAATATAAAACGAATAAATTAAAAGTTGGCAACGAAATATTCTTCCGTATCGCTGTCGATTGGTAACGCTTAAGAGACTGGTGAAGTGGTGACATTGCCACGTTCAGGTAGGTCACCTACCTAAATAGTAAGACATTGCCACGTTCAGGTAGGTCACCTACCTAAATAGTAAGACTTTGCCAAATTAAAAACCAGCTTAGGTATGTTTTAGCGGCATTATAATTATAACAACACCGTATATCTCCTTGCGGCAGCTACAGATACAAGATTACATCGACAAATGGCTCTTAATCGTGTCTAATCCTCATCTTTGCCACTATGTAGGTACCCATTACGAGTAGTGTCATGGCGACAGACTGTCTCGGAGCGCGCGACAGTGTGCGATGTTCCGACGGAAGTGTTGTCGTCCCTATGCGCTATTGTAGTGTGTTTACACCTTAAGTGATACGTTTGGCACTTTCTTTGGAAGGATTATCCTCAATTCATTATAAATGCGGAACTGAGTCCGTCCGTTTGATGCATTTTCGACGACTTGGAGTGAACAAAAGACGGCCACTGTAGGAAAAGGTTAGGTAGATGAATTTAATGATAGCAAACGGATATTTTACTCAAAAAGGAAACAAAAAACCTCTTTAAATGTTTAAAGATTTTTGAGAACTGGCTTGTTTTGTCTCGTCCGCGAATCGTCAACAGGAATCACCTCAGAATAGGTAGGTACCTAATAGCCTAATATCGCCTCCAGTGTCGTCCTTAAAATAGTCCAAGTGTCTACATACATTCATACGACAGTGTTTAGGTAGGTACCTAATGTTACAAAGTTACACAGCCAAATATAGCGAACAAAAGTATTTTTTAAATCAAATTCCTGCATTTCTTCCGTACGATAGTTAACGATAGATTAGTGAAAGTGACAAACACTTCGTACAAAAGCTCGGTGCGACACTATGGCGACACTTCCGTCGGAAGGCGAGCGACACAAACACAACGCGAGGGATTACCGAGGATGAGCAGACGTTTAGCGTAATAGTTTAATTGTGGGCGGTGCGTGTTTGACCATGTAGGTAGGTATTATGGTATATTTGTGGGCGAAAGGAAGATATTTAGTTGCGTTGCTTATAAAAATCTAAATTAAAGAAATAAATGAATTTAACTGGAGGCGGTACGGTAAGACCCCTCTTTGAGGAGTGGCTAGAGAGGCGTCACGGCGCTCTCACGTACCGCCTGACGCAGGTCCTCTCCGGACACGGATGTTTCGGGAGGTTCCTGCACATCATCAGGCGGGAGGTGACGCCCGGGTGTCACCACTGCCCGGATCGCCCAGAGGACACGGTGGAGCACACGGTGGAGGTCTGCCCTGCTTGGGCGGAGACCCGCCGTGTCCTCGTAGAGGCGATCGGCAACGGCGGCGACCTCTCGCGCCCGGCCCTGGTGCAAGCCATGGTCCGGGGCGAGAGAGAATGGGAGGCAGTCACCTCCTTCTGCGAAGCAGTCATGCTAGCGAAGGAGGTGGCGGGGAGGCTGAGGGAGAACACCTCACGCCTCAGCCGCCGCGGGAGACGCTCCGGGCGTCGGGAGCCGCGTGACGACTCCCGGCCACCGTAGGCGCAGGCCTGCGGGCGGTGAGTAATGGGTAGCTCACCGTCCGATCAGGACCAGGCCCGTGCCGGACGGCGCGTTGTGTTCCACGCGCGCCTCAAAGAGATGTCAGCAGAGGACGGGGCCCCACAGGGCCGAAGCCTGCCGGGGCGGTGGGATTTTCCGAAAGGTTAACCGCTGCCCTGGAACAGAAAGGGCTAAGGAAGGAACACGGGTGGGTTTTAGTCAGTAAAAGTCTGACACTCCCTTCCGCTCCACCCAGAGCGGGAGGGGTCATTTGATGATTTCCCATCCACAAAAAAAAAAAAAAAAAGGCGGTACGGTGCGGTGCGGTGCGGTGCGGTGCGGTGCGGTGCGGTGCGGTGCGGTGCGGCGCGGTGCGGTGCGGTGGTTCGTTTTTAAATTATTTAAAGCTTGAATGCAGGCTGAACGGGTTTCAGTAAGTAACTTATATGTCCTACAGTAAAACGCAACAGTTTATGAATCTCTGCCATAATTACTATACCTACAAAAATACTGGTCAACTGCGAGTCGGACTCGCGCACCGGGGGTTCTGTACAAATTTGTAGGTAGGTACTACAAAACGGTTTTTGGATTTTTTCTTTTACTTGTGCTACATGACATTGCTCTTTGCCAAATTTCATGATTCTAGGTCAACAGGAAGTACCCTATAGGTTTTGATTCCCTTGCAAGTGTCAAAATATGCGGCATAAAGGGAACATAAACGCCCGTATATTTTAATTGCGTTGACTTAGAAGTTTGATTTTTTCACTTCTTCAAGGGATTGCAGTTATCAAGTTAAGTATTTGATATTAATTTCAACTTGATAACTCCACGCGTTCCTGAGAAAAAGGGCCTTGACAGGCGGGCAACGAAGTGATCTTATAAGGGTTCCGTTTTTCCTTTTGAGGCACGGAACCCTAAAAATATGCTGTTTCATTCAAAAGTGCAATACCTACACCGTCAACATGAAAGGTTGATTGTTTTTTAATAGCCAACGATAGATTTCTACGCTGAGGGGTCTGAAATGATGTGCTGAATTCGCTGTAACATTTTGCGCGTCTATGTGAATAATTACTCCGCGCTGTATAGCAACAGTACTGCTACGGCTACGAGTCGTAGCGCTGGGTGCTACGAAGCGTAGCAGGCTAAGCTACGTGACTACGACCTAAATAGGTTCGAGGTTACAATAATACGACTGACCTTAGCGTTTGTACCATTCGTACAGCGGTTTCTATTACTCAGACCTGCAAATGTTTTAAATATTTTAATGTTTTTGTTATAATTCTTCACTGTTTATCATCATCATCTTTTCCCAACTATGTTGGGGTCGGCTTCAAGTCAAACCGGATTCAGCTGAATACCAGTATTTTACATGGAGCGACTGCATATCTGACCTCCACAACCCAGTTACTGGGTAATACTACCCCTTGGTAAGACTGGTTGTCAGACTTTCAGGCTTCTGACAACCCGTAACGACTGTCAAAGATCCACGAATGACGGCCGAGAGTAACGGCTTACTGTGCTCGCCGAGGTACGGAGGGGCCTTTGTAATTCTTTACTGTTTATATGAATGATATCCCAGAATGTGTTAAAGGAACAACGACTCGTGAGCACAATATAGGTACTTGATAGATTTTGAAATACCCTTTAACTGAATTACCTATTAGATATAGTCATGAGACCTTTTCAAATAAACAGAGATCCCAAAATTGCACTCAACGATAAAGCAGCAAACAAATGTCAAATATTTTTCTGTAAATAACATTCGTCAACCGAACCACTCACCCGCGCATTATAGCCACATTTATAATTTCAATAAAGACATTTTGGAAAACATCTTCAAAATAATTCCGTCATAACAATGGAGTCTTCAATCAAATATAAATATGATATTTATAAATAAACCTTGGCTAACCCCTCGCCTTTCGCCACTCGCCACTCGACGTCGCGACGATCTCGTCGATCTCGTCAGTGTCGTCAATTCTCGTCGCTTTGAATCACGAGAACCGGTCAAGTGTGAACGGGATGCAATTTTGACAGACATATTTGATACAGGCAATGACAGTAATTGTGATATTTTAAGATGTTTGTGAAGGATTTATTGTGGGAGTCATTTCATATTTTTTATTGAGTTATGATAGAGTTTTGATTCATATGCCATTTGATTTCGTTTTTGTGCGTAAATCGATGTGAAAAGTTAAGATGACGTCCATGAAGCAATTATGACACAGGTGATACTTTTATAAACCCATTGAAAAGTTTATCTTTTGTGCAAGTATTGTTTTTTTTTTAGTCTTCTCTGGGTATTCTAGTTTATCGATTGATTTAATTATAGCAGTTCACAGCAGGTTACTTAATATTTACCTGCTTAGAGACAGAACTTACCTATTTACTATTTTTGGGTTGCTTAGCTGTATAATAATAAAAAAATAGTTTATTTGATAACCATATTTGTACAACCAAATTTGAGATTGAAGCCTCATTTTAAGCAAAACATGCCTGTATTAGGAGACTCCTACTATTCCTTCCTACTTGTTATGTAGCGTACATTTCTCTTCACAAGTAACATTTGCACCTAATCGACCGCAAATGGAAAAGTAAACACTTTATTAACACGAAAATAAGCAATTTCCGCACAATCATAGCATTTCAATTATCAACCGCATCACGCCAACCAATCCACACCCCATAACAGTGCCACAAACAGACCGACCGACGCAGACCTCCGCCACTCCCCACACTCACCACTAATCGTTTGTCGACATCCAATCACGAGGGCTCTAAACAAACTGGTTGCTCCTAATGACTTCTGTCGAATAGAAATGTCATAGAATTGCGAGCGAGACATACGTATAATTCGTTGTACGTGAGAAAGGGATGGAGTACCGATTAAACGCATTTAGGGATTAGAGGTGACGCATGTCGGGAACAGTTATGCTTTGATTCGGGTTCGAATCCCGCGCAAATGGGACGGTAATGAGTTGTTTATTTGACAGATGTCATCAGGAGTGAAGCTAGGAGATTTAGATCAAGTGGAGGTTATGTAGGAGAGGCTATTATAGCGAAGTTTATGCTGGAAATTTCTAAGTACCTACTTATCGTTGGTGGGTTAACTTGTAAGCTGGTAGCAAATAATAAGCAGCACGTGGGAGATTTAATTGTTTTTGGCGTTCATTGTTAAAGCTTAAAAAATGGTGTGGTGGTTGTTGTTTTGCTACTTAGGTAATAGGTAATACGGGCTGGTGTCCGCAACTCCACGACAATGCGCGTATTTTGCGTACTGTTTTGCTACTTATCAAGGTATTGATTCTGGTGACTGCGTTATGTTCTACAGCTGCACAGGTGACAGTACACACGCACCAAATGCCTGTATAGTTACCCCGTTAGGTACTTACCTATATTTTTCAAACGAAATATAGCAAACTTATGTTTGGCGACAAACTTATGTTTGGCGACCAACATACGTAGTAGTTGTAGTAGACCTTGTCACGCTTCCTCTCGTCCCCTACGAATTCTTTATCAACGAACTCTCATTTTTTTCTACTTTCTCCCAAAAGTCTAATTACATGCCTACCTAACATAATCAAGCTCTCCCAAGTCTTCACATCAATTACTTAGTAAAGCAAACATCCATCCGTTCAACTTTGAACGCTACCTCCCTAACCCTAAATCCCAAGGTCCCTCAGCAACTCTCTCAAGTGGTCTGTGCCTAATCAGTGTATTATCTAAAGAGCTACCGACTGTACCTACCTACCTATCATATCTGATGCGATCCCGACAAACGATAACTAACACGTCTACAAAGTGTCATTATGATATTGACACTGATATCAGACAAAGGGACGGTGATATCTGATGAGATGGTGATATCTTTGTGACGATGGCAGATTAAGGGTTAAGAACTGAAGATTAGGGGTGATTACTTATTAGCTCTTTTTGCAGAGTCAGCGGGGGTTGGAGAGATAACTGTTATCAAAGTGTGATTAGAGGATTAGAGTAGGCGGAAGGTACAATCTACTTTGTTACAGATCTCCTACTACTCGTAAATTATCTACTCAATCAGATTCTTGTATGGTTTACAGATGGAAAGAAACTTCTAGTAAAGTGGATCAATATATCAATAAATCTGCCTGCCTTTCCCCAACTATGTCGGGGTCGGCTTACAGTCTTACCGGATGCAGTTGAATACCAGTACTTTACCCAATTACTGGGTAACACGATATCCCTTCGTAAGACTGGTTGTCAGACTTTTGGGCTTCTGACTACCCGTAACGACTGTCAAAGATCTCCGAATGATAGTCGGGACCAACAGCTTTACGTGGTTTCGATGTGTTTATGGATAGTCCCATCCACGAACCGACCACGGCGAGCGTAGCTTAACCTTCAACCAACCCGTGCGGCTGCTATTATTTAGACAAACAATATATTTTGAAAGACTCATTATGCAGCAGCCACAACAATCATGATTGTAGTTACAATGTTAATTAAATCCATGCCACAAACAACTATTGTAATTTCCAAATTCGAACATATTTCTTAACATCAAGTAGGTACGTCACAACTCACAACCCCAGTCGAACTTAAAACAACAATAACTTTAATTCATTATTTTGAGCGGTACGCACTTACGTACACACAGCAGTCGACAATGTACCGGCAGTGCCCACCACGACAATCAACACAAGGTCTTACTTCAAGTGCTGAACTTGACAATGCTCTGAGTTAGGGCGCACTAAAACAATAGTTCGCGAGTTGTGCGCACTGAACAATATGCTTCGCGATGTATTGTTGGGTAAACATCTCGTTAGAGACGGGAATAACAATTGTAAAATATCGTTGAATTAATTTATGAATTAGTAAGTTCGCCTTTGTACCTTTATATATGTTGCTTAAAGTTTAATAATTTAGTAAATTAGTGTTCATAAGCTATTTAAACGGCAGAGCAGAGAGAGCGTCTGCTCTCTAGCAGTGGTGGCCCAGTGGCAGGTAACGGCTGCGACTTACGAGTTGTAGGTCGTTGGTTCGAACCCAGACAGGCACTTTACTTTTTGTACAAAACGGTGAAGGAAAACATCGTGAGGAAACGAAAGGAAGAAACGGAAAGGTATATGTCCTAGAACCAAAAATTCGAAGATATGTGATATCTACCAACCCCCACTGGGCCCGCGTGATGGATTACGGCCCACTCCCTCTCACTGAGAGGAGGCCTGTGTCCCAGCAGTGGGAACGTTATAGGCTGATTATGTAAACTATTTAAAAAGTCTTACTTTGTTACGGGCATGATACCTCATGGTTTCACAGTGAATTAGCCCATGTAGACCAGGGTCGATAATTTTTAAAACTAAAAAAAATAATAGTAGGATGAAACCCATTAGAAAAGGAGGGGAATATTATAAAAATTAAAGGAAAAATAATTTACGGGCGATCTGAGGTCGGGAAGGGGATGGGGGTGAGCTTTTAAGGGTAAAAATCGGTTTTTCTCGATTTCCGGCAAAACTAAAAGTCCTATCGAAAAAAGTCAAATGGCAAAGTTGTAGGTAATAAAAAGATCTAAAACTTTTGTTTTTATGAAAAATTAAAAAAACCAAGTTTTTGGTTTTTTATTTTTATCTTTTACAAAAATCTTTTTTTTTTAACGAAATTTGGTGAAAACTTACCTTTTTATGTCCCAAATACGCTGTAATTTATTTGATTAAAAATATTTATTATTTCACCTTATTTTGAATTAATATCGAAAAAGCACCCTAATTTTCAATCGAAAATTCACCCGTCAAAATATCAGCTTTTTTCAAAAAGTTGGTATGTTTTCTGTTCGTTGAAATCTCTATTTTCGGATGGTGAAAAAAAAAATATGTTACTATAGTAAATCTTCTCAGAAAATGCAAAAAATCGAAAAAAACTCGAATTCGAAAACTGATAATCTGAAAAGACATAATCGAATTATTAATGCCTTCACTATTTTATCGTGAGTATACACCCCCATGAAAAAAAAATATTAAAGAAATAAATGTCAAAATGTATAAAAAATATATTAAAAATCTATAATAAATGTATAAATATATAAAAATATGTATAGTAAATATATTTTTAATAACTAACTTTTGGCCGATTTTCATATATATTTTATACATTTCAAATATACCTATACCCTGGTCTAATGGGGAATATTAAATTTTAAGTGGCATGTGCATATGAATCGCTTCAGATCGTAACAAAAACAAATCAATAAAATCAATTGCTAATAAATAAACCGTAGTAATTATTAATACAATTAGTACGAGGTTGTGGGTTTACATTCGGTCAAGTACCAATGTGACTTCACTGACAATCGTGCCTTCTCTGTATGAGAAGAGGCCTTTGCCCCGCACTAGCTCAATATCAGGCTGGTATTTTTATTAATTGATTATTCCCGTCAGTTTCCTTAGCGTGTCTTTTTCACTTAGTAAATATAGATACTCATGCCCCAGAAAAATAAAACACGTCACGTCAACTATCGTTCGATTAAAATTGTTTTAATCCTCAATTCCTTGCAATCTAACCCGCCTCCGCCAGTAATCATTTCTCTAAACAAACCCTCCGCGGCGGGGGTCCCTGCGACCGTCAATTACTGGGGGTATTGGCGACCACACGAGCATATTCCGCGGGTTAGTCGTGCGAGCGAACTATTGTCTCAGTAATTGCCGCGATATAAGTGACATAACCCTCCCGCGCTACTTTGTTTTAGGGGTACGAAAGACCCCTTCTTTTTTATTTGTTTGATGGTTTTGTTTGAAGATTTGTAGATTTTTTTTTTCGTATTTGATTTGTTCATAAGTTGCTGAAATATTTCTTCACGTTCAGCTAAGAATAAAATTAGAAAGAGAAACAAAAACTTCTTTAACGATCATTACCTCTCTTAACCGTTCTTGAAAAATGACTTCGACTCAAAGTTAATTTCATCATCATAAACATCATAATGAAACTGAAGCACATTCAATAATTCCTTCAGACAGTGAAATAAAACTTCAAATGAAAAAAAAATCGTTTTCACAATCTCAGAAGCACCTTTCTAATTTTCCGATTCAAAAGCAGTCATAATAAAAATAATTTCTATCGTCGTCTGTTTGCGGTCGATTTCAGCACAATGGCAAAGGTTTATGGATGAATAAGGGCGGCGTCAGACGCAGCGACTGTGCGCCGCGACGCCCCAACGCGGAGCTTTCCAATTTACTTAAAACAAGCACAATAGTAGATCGCGCTTTGTTGCGGCCGCGACACGGAGCGACTCGACGCCACACGGCGCGGGCGAGTTGACACACCCACGCTTAGATATTTGAAAGCGACAATCAGGGTCGATTTGTAGAATCGGCGGCTGGGTGCCACGCTTTCATTTCTATGATTACGATTCTGCTAAATAAAACTGCTGTCATGTTCTGGGTTCTGGTTCTGTTCATATTCTCCATCAGCAGTTTTCGATATTTTTGATCTTACAATGACATTACCTTACTTCTAATTATTTCAACCGATGTTATTTTTCTTAGGTCTTTTAAAACGCAACCGCAAAAAAGAGTATTTTAATAATATTAATAATGCTATTTCTCTTGTTACAGATTTAACACAACTCCACTCAAGACACAAAGATGCAACCGTTCCAATCAACAGCTCGGCCCGAGGGTCCCCGGGAGTCTTCTCCCGAGCGAGCCAAGTCCCCCGACACGCCCACAGCTCCAGTCCTCAACTTTTCCATCGCGCGGCTTATGGAACCTGACAGAAAGAAGTCAGTGTCTCCTGAACTACCGCCACCGCCAGGGTTCCTGTCCTACGGAGCACAGCTTTTAGATTCTGCGTTTAAGCAGTACATCCCAGCGGCGAGAAGACAGCTCGTTTCACACTATCCTCTGTTATACTATGGGCCTGATCTCGTGTCACTGACGTATGCTCATCAGTTGCACTTACCCCGGCCACCTCCACCGGCATCTCCTGTCCAGCGTCCACCAAGTCCTCGACCGCCAGCGGCAGACCATGCCGTCTCATCCACCACAGGACCTACTCCATCCCCGGCGAAAAACAAAAGCTTCGCTTGCGGCGACTGCGGCAAGGTGTTTAACGCTCACTACAACCTCACCAGACACATGCCGGTGCACACGGGCGCCAGGCCGTTCGTCTGCAAGATATGCGGCAAAGGATTCCGACAGGCATCCACGTTATGTCGACACAAGATCATACACACTTCTGAGAAGCCACACAAATGCCTGACTTGCGGGAAAGCCTTCAACAGATCTTCGACTCTTAACACGCATGCTAGAATCCATGCGGGGTACAAACCTTTCGTCTGCGAGTTTTGTGGTAAAGGGTTCCACCAGAAAGGCAACTATAAGAACCACAGGCTGACGCATAGCGGGGAGAAAGCGTATAAGTGCAGCATCTGTAACAAGGCCTTCCACCAAATCTACAACCTGACCTTCCACATGCACACTCACAACGAGAGGAAACCTTTCACCTGCAGTATCTGCGCTAAAGGATTCTGCAGGAACTTTGATCTCAAGAAGCACACCAGGAAACTGCACCTGGGCGCTGGAAGCTCCAACAATGGAGACTCGTCTTTAGACACACAGGATGAATCCACGCAAGAAGCGACCACCAGCCCTGTCGAAGATGCCAGTAGGGTTGCTTTCAGGCCATTCCTGGGCTCTTCTTACCCTCGGATCCTGGATCCCTCGCGGATGACTGCGCCCAACACTTTCTTCTCAAAGTTATTGTGACCCGGGTCTGGTTACTTCAATGGTTACGGAGACAACAAGGAGTGAATTGATCAAGGATTTGATGCTAGAACAGGACTGTCATTTTGTGATTATTTCTCAAGGAATACCTAGAGTTAGTTCTCAAAGTTAAATCGATCAGTTTTCTGGTAATTGTAATGTTAAGCCGTCCTTTGATTTATGTGTCGCTGTTCCGACATTCATAGAGAAGTTCTTTAGGCTTTGAATATAAATGTTTACATAATATTTGAGAATTGTCATCATTGTCTTTCGAAGTAATCAGTGATACTAAATAAATTAGAAAACTACGTAGGACATCCGGAATTAAATGTATGTAACTATAATAATAGAGAATTGCTCTGTAAATAATTATATTGTAAATAATTTATTAGGTGTAAGTAGTTTATGTAAGTGAAGATATGTGTCTGCCATTGATATCGTTTGGAATTCAGATTTTTGTGATTTAGAAATGTCGCTCATTTATGTCAGAAGTTTTCATCGTTCTCCTATGAAAAGTTAAAGCAAAATATTGAAATAAATTGAGAATTAATTACATATAAGTAATAATATTTTAGAGTTCCGCCCTAAAGGACCACTGTTTACAAACTTTTGACCAGTTCACATTTTCATTTTAGGTAATTTTTTTTTTCGTTTTAGGTAAAGTGCCAATTCCAGATAGAACCTACAGAATTATGGACAATGTTTAATATCTTAAAAATATACTTAGGTACTAAGTGTTCTGCACTTACCGACTCACATTATCGTGTTTAAATCTATAGAATAACATTAAACGATAATGAATAATTATTTACAATAAATGGAGTGATCATTAGCCTGTACATAATAGCGTTATGTTAGCAAAATAATAATAATTACCAAATGCAATATTGAGTGTAAATGAATAAATATATGCGCTGTGAAATGTACTCATCGTTTAATTGCTACCCTTTACAGGTCGACTGTACTATGTGGACCGTGATGTGGACTCTATCAGGTTTAACTTAGAACATGGTCTTTTAAATGTCCTTTCTTCAATGTACAATGGTAGATACTACAAATGGTCCTTTCATATCAGGTGACATAGTTGCCATATCGAGAGTACATACTGATTACATCAGCTCGTAGCATGGCCACGCAGAAACGGAAAACACGGAAGACAGAATGACAGATTGTAGAAAGATTTCTACGGCGCGATGTTAAAACAAAGAAATTAACTGTTTAAAAATAAAGAGATTTATTTAATTTGGGAAAACAAACAGTTACACAACAACTATTTGCACACGAGTGAAACTTAAAAGGTAAAATCTTAAGATCATATTTAAATGAAAAGAAAAGATAAACACAGAGATATATAGTTATGTGATTTATCTATTCTTCGTACAGTACTTAGAGAGAGCTAAGCTACGCGTGCACGTACAGTACTTAGAGAGAGCTAAGCTACGCGTGCACGTACAGTACTTGGAGAAAGCTAAGCTACGCGTGCACGCCCGTATCAAAATGGAATCAAGATGCAACGGTCACCATTCTTGCCAGCTATGTTCTTAGGCAGTAAAAAGCTCCGACATGAAAGCTGTTTATAACCGTTCTAAAAAACTATCAGAATAATACTCTAATTTATTTAGCAAACAGAAAACCTTCGCCTACCAAATGCCGGCAGCTGCCGCTTCAAGTCGTAGGGTAGGCAGAGCTATAACAATGGCGTTCAATCATAATGATCGCAAGTGAACAGTTAAGGCGGGTCAGTGTGTGCGCGCTCGGGCCGCGCGAATTACAACCTTGAACTTTGTGCTGTGGTGCTCAAACTTGTGCCGAGATTTTACGAATCATTGAGTCTAAAAATCGACTGGAAGCTATTCCCGAAAGTTTCCGCATCACAATAAAAGAATGACGTGTTCTACAGAGTTGTAAAATCAGTGGTTTGTGCACATTTTAAAGCCCCTTTTCCTACGTACCCAAAGTTAACCTGACTGATTCAGATAATAAAAGTTTTCTCTGTGACTCACATCGGGCTATGATATGATATGATATGATATGGCGATTTGATAGTTCAAACTGCGGAACATACTATCTGTAGCAATGGGTTTCATTGTATCAGTTCAACAACAGTCATTGCGTTATTTACGTTGTTGAGCAGACACATTTTTAATTGCTTCATATTATGATTCATCAACGTATGGATTAGCAATATCCTTCAAAATTATTCAGATTGAGTTTGATGCACAATTAGGGTGGTGGCAAGTAGGTAAGTTTAAATCCTGACCTGTCACGGCACCTTCTCCCTGGATGAACTAATAAATGCTGCGATAAAGCAATAGTTAGCACTCGGCTCACTTACAACATTTCAATTGATATACATACTTAGACTAGCTACGCAACGTAGGTAGGTAAGTACGATATCTAAGAGTGCAACGAAGACCAGGTAAGTATCATAATAAGCCCGCTAATTCCCATTGCAGTGCTACATGCATATGTGCCTCACAGATACATACACACCCTGCTACTGTAGGAGAAAGTTAAAAACAAAACTTTGAGAACCGCTACCTAACGGTAATCAGCGCAAAGTCAACGTCACGTAACCGGAGCCTCTTACAACTTATAATCGTGTGTTATTTAGTACTAAATAATAGTTGAAATAATATCGCGCTGCGCTTTTATGCGCCGGCGCATTGTCGCGGCCGGAAGTGACGTGGCGGGTGCGCGCGCAACGGTTACGCGCCATATTGTTTCCGCCACAATGGCAGCGAGCAGATTTTAATTAAAACGGTTGGTAGGTATTTAGTATTGTTTCGAGTACATATGTTGATTGCGGTACGGATTGTTGTGGGTTCTCTTATTATTGCTCTGCACGAGAAATGCAAGTTGCAATGCATGTTATGTACTTGTGAGCGTGTTACACCCGGTGACTTGAAAGCGTATCCTATGAGGTTTGTGTTAATAAAAAAAGATGCGAGGACCTGTTTAGACTTATCAAGAAAGCTCTCATAATTGGACTTGAGCTATCAATTTCATTCATTTCATTGGTTGTGGTTGCTAGGTCTACAGAATGAGACAACCAACTAAATTCACTGTGGTTTATTAGCTAATTAATTAAAATACATAAGCAATTATCGGTCAAAGTCAAATCACTTATTTCAAATAGGCACATAAAAGGCACTTTTGAACGTCTTTTTTTGGTGTAACGATATTACCTATAGTATATACATTATACATATAAAGGACACATACCTACCTAATACTCAATGCATTGCTAGAGAGCAACCATACAATTCCCCTTCGGAGGCAAAAGAAAGAACATTATCAAACGAGACGTTTTAGAGAAAAAGACGAAGACCTAATAAGCAGTCTTCTGCTATCTGAACTAACTATAATAGGTACTTACTAGTCGCGTGGGTTCGATTCCCTATTTGAACTAACTAGGTACTTACTAGTCGCGTGGGTTCGATTCCCTATTTGAACTAACTAGGTACTTACTAGTCGCGTGGGTTCGATTCCCTATTTGAACTAACTAGGTACTTACTAGTCGCGTGGGTTCGATTCCCTATTTGAACTAACTAGGTACTTACTAGTCGCGTGGGTTCGATTCCCTATTTGAACTAACTAGGTACTTACTAGTCGCGTGGGTTCGATTCCCTATTTGAACCTTTCAGGATACTTAGGGAACTTGGGGAATACGCTAGACGATATCTAAGAAAATAACAACACGCCTGTTTTCCCCGGATGGATAGTTGTATGTGCGCCTACCGAGTATATAGTACACCCACATTACACCAGTTAAATATTTTGTTTAGTAAACACCATTATGAAAACTATTATTTTTAAGAGAATACTTCCTTTTCCCACAGACTACATCTCAATGTTGACGACAGCTAATATCCTGACTATTCGGAATTTCCCGAACTTGCTGAATACAGCGGTATCACGATGCGTGACAGACGCAAGTGACAGCGTAGCTTGTTAGCGAGACTGCGGCACGGCGGGGTAGCCCGCGTCACGCCGCAGTATGTACCTACCGAAGGTCTACTTCTTAAAACGCGTTATTCTTACCTCGCTTCAGTAGTAAAGTAATCGGCCAGTGCAGCTGTACCCAGGCTAGATTGCAGATCGAATTGCCGAGAGTCGATCTGAAGTATGTACTTATATGGCAAAAACATCCTTAAAGACTCCGTTTCAAATTGGCGTACAGGTTGATACAGAGAATTTTATTTTTATAAAACGGACATCAGCCAACTAGACAATTACATTTGGTAGGGACGAGGACGACGGACTTGATAGCTGAGTAGGTGCGGCATGATGAGAGAACACCGGAAACATATTTGAAAAGTTTTTGCTAGCAGCCACCCCGTGGGTAGCAGCCGCCCCGTGGGTAGCAGCCGCCCCGTGGGTAGCAGCCACCCCGTGGGTAGCAGCCGCCCCGTGGGTAGCAGCCACCCCGTGGGTAGCAGCCGCCCCGTGGGTAGCAGCCACCCCGTGGGTAGCAGCCGCCCCGTGGGTAGCAGCCACCCCGTGGGTAGCAGCCGCCCCGTGGGTAGCAGCCACCCCGTGGGTAGCAGCCACCCCGTGGGTAGCAGCCACCCCGTGGGTAGCAGCCGCCCCGTGGGTAGCAGCCACCCCGTGGGTAGCAGCCACCCCGTGGGTAGCAGCCACCCCGTGGGTAGGAGTCCACTTTCAGATATCAAAAAAGGGGCCAATAATAACGTGATGTTCAGAGTAGTTGATTTTGGTATGATGCGAGCGGACTAAAAACAAATCTGACGAAGAAATTGTGGGCTTTCCCTAAATCTGACGACTTCAAAAATTCAGATTCGGACAATTTTTAAAAGGTTATTCGGGGCGAATAAATGTTGCTAACTCGTTGAATAGATGAGATTGGTTTACAGTTTCATAGTAAAATTTTTAAATAATGGACTTTGTTTATGGTGTACTCGACGATCTTTTAACTTGGCTATTTAATTTTTATTTTCCAACTTCTAATGCCGACAAATCACAAAAGGGTCAGCTTCAAATTCAAATGGCAATCAAAGCTACTCGGTTCGTTGATTTAGAGATTGCAAAATTATAACCAGCACTGGGTACTTTTGTGAAGTGTGTAGGTAATATTTGCCAAAATGCTCTATTAATCCGTCAGATATTTATATATTCACTATCAGGACATGTAACACTATTGCACAGAATTTCTTCATCAGATTTGCCTATTTAAGTCATTAGGTATGGGTTGGCCGCACACGATCACACTAAAATCAACGGCTCTGAAGATCACTTTATTTTTGGCCGTTTTTTGAAATCTGAAAGTGGACTCCTGACCTCGGGGCTTATATCACAAACTTTTCAAATATATTTTCGGTCTTGTCTCCTCATGCCGCACTGACTCAGCTATCAAGTTTTCGCCCTGCATAATATTCTTGCTCAAAAAGCCTCTGGGCTCCCCACCTACCTTGTGTTAGAATACCTGTTAACATGCGCCAAGCTTGTTGATGAATCTGTTTGTACCTACTGCTGTAGACTGATTATGTATTTCATGTTTGTTAATTCCGCATTCCGTAGAAAAGTGGACCTTTTGACATGTTCTCTCATGTGCCGCCACTATGCGAAGCGAAACCTAGCGTGACTTGTGACACGCAGCCAATTTGAAAAGGTTTCGGTAAAAATTGTGTCATCAGCAGAGTTCCTAGTTCGGGGATCTCAACTAACGAAACTGAAGATGTGTATGTAAGTTGATAGGTACCTAACTAGTGTAGAGTGGTCGAAGAAAAAACGTGTTATCTCGATCCGGAAATCGCAAGAACTTTTCTCTTGTCTTGCATGTGAGTTCATCAATCGTTTGCGTTCCCATTGAGGGACCACATTTGAATTTTGGCTTATGAATGCATTAGCTTTTAGCAAAAGTTCTCTAACAATTGTAAATTCAGCCTCTAGTTTGTAAAAGTAGTCCCTCAAAAGATACAATCGGTTAAAGGTGGTCCCTCAGTCGTGACTGACAGGCATCCATATCTCAAAATCTAGTTAAAATTTATAACTGGTTCAAATGACTAGGTACTCTTAGTAAAAGATTTGTAAAACTAATTTAATGAATATCAACCCTTCCTTTTCACAGAATAGAAAGAACTAGCATGCGGAAGGTGGTCCCTCAACCGATCACCATAAGGTTCACCTTGAGTGGAGACCACAATGGAATCTTGAACGATTGTGAATTCAACCTCTAGTTTGTAAAAGAAGCCATTCAAAAGTTACAATCGATTTAAGAGCGATTACAACGTACTGCATTTCATACAAACTTTCAAGTCCTTGTTCTTCGAAAGGGATGAACCGATTTTAATGAAACTTCATACGCATAAGCAGGATACATAGGTCTAAAAAGTTAGTTAAGAACATTTTCGAAATGTCTTATTTAAAAAAAGATAATTGGAAAACTCTGTTTCTATGGAAAATTTAAAATCGGTCGAATTTACATGTAACACTATTTTTTGAAAATGTTCTCAATTAACTTTTTAGACCTATATATCCTGCTCATGCGTAGGAAGTTTCATTAAAATCGGTTCATCCCTTTCGAAGAACAAGGACTTGAAAGGACTTGGTAATCGTTAGTAAAAAAAAAAATACTAAAGGATAGACTGTAGCATTCGTCAATTTAACTTCCGAATGCTACGTAAATTGGTTTTTCTTTTAATAAACATTTCAATTGAGGGACCACCTTAAATCGATTGTAACTTTTGAATGGCTTCTTTTACAAACTAGAGGTTGAATTCACAATCGTTCAAGTACTTTTACTAACGCTAGACCCAAGTAAATTTCAAATTCCATTGTGGTCTCCACTCAAGGTGAACCTTATGGTGATCGGTTGAGGGACCACCTTCCGCATGCTAGTTCTTTCTATTCTGTGAAAAGGAAGGGTTGATATTCATTAAATTAGTTTTACAATTCTTTTACTAAGAGTACAGTCAACAGCAAAAGTAGATGATCAAAATCAGAAATTCAATACTAATTAACGGAGTTCGCGTCAGAACTGTGTGGCGTCGAAGTGATTCAAAAGTATGACACTGAGTCTGACATACTTTTGAATCACTTCGACGCCACACAGTTCTGACGCGAACTCCGTTAATTAGTATTGAATTTCTGATTTTGATCATCTACTTTTGCTGTTGACTGTACCTAGTCATTTGAACCAGTTATAAATTTTAACTAGATTTTGAGATGTGGATTGTATCTTTTGAGGGACTACTTTTACAAACTAGAGGCTGAATTTACAATTGTTTGAGAACTTTTACTAAAAGCTGACGCATTCAAAGCTCAAAATTCAAATGTGGTCCATCAATGGGAACGCAAACCATCAATCTTCTCAGTACCGTGCAATGTATAGCTATATTTAAAATCACCGCCATCTCACAGTAATCACAATTAAATATCTGCTCTCATTTATCACTAAATACACTATGTAAGAGTGCATTTACAAGGAAATATTAAGGAGCTGGTCCTTAGCCCGAGCGACTATGTACCTACTACATAATAAAAAGTGCACGCAGGAGTTAAATTATCACGCACATAAATATTGAAAAAAAAGTTAAATAACAAATTCCTCCAACCCCTACAGCGATCTATTTAAAACACAATTTAAAATACCCAACATAACCCTGTATCTGCTACAGCAACCCTTCACAAAGGATCACGAGACATCCACAGTTTGTCTAAACATCATCCCACCAATCAAACTACGAGCCTGATTCGAGCCGACGCGACGGTGAGCACGCGGGGCTACGGGCCTATATTGCCCGTCGGGGCTGCGGGGCTCTTATGAGGAGCATATTGCACGAGTTTTTTGTTGCCCCAGCGGGCTGAACAATGAAAACGAATCTGCAAACTCTTGACGTTGCCGCGGGCGCGGCATAGATTATGATGCAGAACGGATACAGTGTGAATTAGATTTGACGGCACGGTTGGCGCAGTGGTTAAGCGATTGACTGCTGCGCTGCGTGTCGCGGGTTCGATTCCCGCACGGAACAAATATTTGTATGACCTACATGTATTTGTTCCGAGTCTGGGTGTTTTTCTATCTATAATATGTATGTATTTACAAAAAAAAAATTGTATATAAGTAGTTTATCAGCCATCTTGTAACCATAACACAAGCATTAGGTTGCTTAGCTTGGGACAAATGGTGCTGTGTGAAATGTCCAGGGATATTATTATTATTATTATTATTAGCGGGTTAAAATAAAATTGGTAAATGACAATTGAAAGTTTAAAATGCATATAATTATGACCTTATGTTAACCGAGTGATAAGTCGATCAAGGAAGTACGTAGGCAGGTAAAATGAGTCCTAGCCCTTTGGGGATGACGGTCGTGTTAAAGGATAAGATGATAATAAATTATGTATGTACTTCATCATCATCCACATCCCGACTTCACCCACTGTTGAGCAAAGGCTCTCTGTTCATGTGCCAGTCCCCACGCTCCTGCGCCACACACATTCAGCTTCTACCTTACATGTTCTACTTCTGCATAGTTTACTTTCTTTAATAATATTTTTTGAACTAGATGGGGTCGGTGTTTCCTATCCTACTACTCTGTGAAGAAACACCGATACAAACTCAGAGGTCACCACAGTCTCTTTTAGAGGCGTGGATGTTGTATTGTATTTATTTATTTCTCAGTATTATGGTACATTGAGGTCTTATATCAAACATTGTTTCACACATACTACCGTCACTGGTGTAGAAATATTAAAAGCTATGTACAGTCAGCGGTCATCACTTCATTAGCAGCTTAAGGACTGTATTGCTGTGAACACGCGGTAAAGGCCGTACCTACGTCTGTGTGTATAAGTGATATATCAACACAGAACGCACACCTCAGAATTCGCACACTGGCTGGCGTCGAACGAAACTAAAATCATACGTAATTACGCATGACCTTGGTTGGTTCATACCATTGCTAAAATTCAAAACGTTATATCAAGTACCGATAGCTAATAGTCTTACGTGTTGGATCAATGAACTCATAGGTCTGGGTTCCAATCTCGAGATGTGACTTTTATTTTTCTTTTCCAACAATAATCTTTATAGGTTTTTTTTTATTATTCGATAGATTAATAAATGAGAATAATAAATTATTATATTGTTACTGTAATATGGGGTTAAAAATAAAAATATTTTATAAGTGATTTCAAATTGTTTATTCGTTATAATTTTATAAACTAGAAATAAATAAACTTCTAGTTATAACAGTTTATTTTCTCATAAAGAACAATTTATTGAAGTAAAGCAGGTACTCTAACAATCAACTAGCAAATCTACCCACGTAAATAAAAAAAAGTGCGGACTCCTTGTCACAATACAATTAAATTACTCAGAAGTACTACTTTTACTGCCAGTTCGTTCGTTTTTACTTTAGTTGCCTATCTCAAACGTCAAAGTCAACAAATCGTAGGTACCTATTTATTAGGACTTATTGCGGTTATAGCTTAAATATTAATTTTCATTATGAAAAGAAGATTGAAGCTAATCCTCAAAATAATCCTTATTACGGATATGACACAATATTATTTTAATTAAATTACTAAAATCCATTTGTAATTTATAACTATACCTACTTTGTATAACCCCCATTATTGTCAATGCTATCAAGTAAACGCTGGCGCATGAATCCAACAATATTGAAACATATATCTGTTCCTCTTAAATGTTCCCATATTTCCATGCAGTGCAACTTCAACTGCTCATCAGATCTCTCATTCCGTGCTTCCCATCGCTGTAGGATTTTTTGAAGGATATTGCTAATGTATTGCTTCATATCTTTGAAAAATTTGTCTGGTCATACACGTAAATAACGCAATAATGTTGTTGAACTGTCAAAATGAAAGCCAATCCTATTATTAGTCTGTTACACGATTACCCCGCTGGTGCTTATCTACTCTACAATAGGACTCGACTCTGTCGTATCTCCAAGCCTTACTCTTTGCTCCTGATTACGATTTCCCCGAGCACTCATATTGTTTATGATTTGCTCACTGGAGTGCAGTTAACATAAAGTTTATTGGTGCTGTCGGTTCATTAACTAATGTTTATTGTTTATTAACTGTTACTGTTAGGGTTGAAGTTGATACAAATGAGTTGAACCGAGGCAATTACATAAGTTGTAAGGGTCAGGATTAATCAGAGGATAGGGCCGAAGCCTGCCGGGGCGGCGGGATTTTCCGAAAGGTTAACCGCTGCCCTGGAACAGAAAGGGCTAAGGAAGGAACACGGATGGGTTTTAGTCAGTAAAAGTCTGACACTCCCTTCCGCTCCACCCAGAGCGGGAGGGGTCATTTGATGATTACCCATCCAAAAAAAAAAAAAAAAGGGTCAGGATTAATAATGTAAGAACTTCATTAGGAGATTAAAAAGAGATGAGTGGAACAGTTAAGAGTTTGTTGCATTTCAAGATGCAATATTGTAGCTAGGGAATGCAATCCCGAGTCGAGATTGGCAATTGTCTGCTGTCCGGAAATCAGAAGAGGTCTTCCCACGAGGTTGAATCTTAAAAAACGGCTCGAGATCTCGCGTCAAAATGATTCCTCGATCGAGATTTTATTCCCTAATCGTAGGTAGCATGATTTGAATAGTCTTAGAATGGCAAAACCATTGAGTAAAAATCCTGTTCGAATGTCGGGTCAAATTGGTCATCTTTAGAAAAACAACAATACATTTACTGGACTTCCTACATCTTGTAAAAAGAAGCACATACATAACTAAGTTAGAAACAACGTGGAACTGAGTTGGTCAATCATGATTTCAAGACCAACCACAGAGCATCATTGAGCTATGCAAAGTAATCCCTACATACACAACGCTCCACCAGCGCTACATTCGTGAACTCGCGTCAATTGTTTACTTACACATTCACTACCGTCACTCCCTCTCATTCACATCACTATTTACGTCCAATAAACACGTCTAAAGACATTACGGACTCATCCACCCACACCCAAACATCCCGCGATCCTGTTATCAGCCATCGACACATCGACACATCCTCGTAATAGGCTTAGCGACCTCCGACGTATTGTCGGTGGAGCTGTTGTACAGAACGCAGGATTACATCCTTTGTGACATTTTACTCAGAAAACGCGCATTTTGTACAATTTTGAGGAGATTAGTGGACGTATTCTGTAATGTTGGGAATTATTTATTTATTTTTTCTGTCATGTTCAGAAGAGTTTATTTCCGAGGATTATGAATTTAGTTTTGTACAATTAAGGAGGACAGGTGATGGTTCGATATTGGAACTTATGTATCAAAGGACCATTATCGATCGGCTGGAACTTTTCCTAAATAATAATGTTTTTTTAAGTAGGTAGGTAGACTAAGTCGGTAGGTACAACATACATAACATCAAATCACATCATTTATTACATCATCGCGCATTTTTTCACAATATCACCGCGCATCAAACATTTTCATTACTGTAAGTCATAAATAATACCATTAATATAGGGTTTATTATTTTATGTGGTAAACAGAGGCTCCACGGAATTAGAAGAATCTGCCATGAACTTATACTAAGTAACTGTTTATGAAAAAAAATAAACTGAAAAGATACAGAATTTAAATACTTCATAAATTATAGTTATTTTCATAGCTTTTGGACCTAAAACATCTGAAATCACAGAAAATACGACCTACCGCAACTAAGAAATAAACAATTCCAGAATAGGTTCATTCTCTACAAAACAAGAGTCTTCATGCCGACACGGACATGTGCACAATTTCGCACGATGTCAGATCTATCATGAAAATAATGTTCTATAACGAACAGAACGTTATTTTCATGTTGCTTAGTGTACATAGGTACCTACTGAACCAATCGGGATGGAACTTTATTGTAGAAAGCTTTTGTTAATAGGTGTGTTTTCCTATTTGGAGAAATCTGATTTATTGTGAACAAACTACTTAAGAGGATTAACTTATAATAATTATGACACAGCTGTTTATTGTGGAGCACTTTATACTCTGCGCACTTGGCGAATGAGAGCTAGACCGACAAGAAGAACATTGTGAACGTCATCGTCACGAGTCACGACATCTTGACGATACTAAGACGACGTCAGGCGGAAAACGTTAGCACAAATCTAAAGGCACTAATAATAAAGCTGAAGAGTTTGTTTGTTTGTTTGAACACGCTAATCTCTGAAACTGCCAGTCGGATCTGATTGTTTTTTTTACATTTGATAGCCTAATTCATGCGGAAGGCTAAAGGCTACTTAACGCGCTAAGACCCTTAGGAGACGAACACTGTTAGAAAAAACTGTGAGTGAAAACGAAGTAATAGTGCGGGCAGGCGATGCGATGAAACACATGAACACACGGGCGAAGTAGCGGCAAAAACTAGTACTTATACTTGTAAAACACCCAGTTGGAGGTAGTTCCTGTCGCCTGCGCCGACACGATGCTCTGGTTACGTCCCACCTTATATCGGCATATCACGAATCTAGCTAAACTAGTAATCATTTTCTGTTGAGGCTACTAAGCTGCTTGCGATTAAAAGTCTTGAAACCCATTCAAGTTTATTTCATTACATAATAATTATTGTCATGTCCGAGGGAACAGAACCTACGTCCACATGCCTTTCAATTAATTTACGAATGCAATCACATATGAATTGGAACTGAAAGGCACAAAAACTTATCAAAGACAACTAAATCCGTCGATAATACATCAAATAACTCCATTATACCACACTTCCAATTCCATGGAAGTATTTATTGTACAAATTATGATATGTTACACAATATTGCTCCACAATAGCCTGCAGCAACATTTGCTCGACAATAGCCCGTGCTTACGGAAGCATCTATCCTATTCCTACAGACGGAAGTTTAATTCCGGATCAGTGGGGATTAAGATCCGTTTGCGGTCAAGCGTGGCTTAATGCCGGCATTACGGCGTGTAACCGCACGTCGGAAGCATTGTGTGCCTAATATCGGACAATGTTTGTGGGTGTCGGCACAAATGTAAAGATGAATCGGTGGAGGTGTTCGACGAGTAACGGCTAGGTTTTTTGCTTTTGGAGTCAAGGCGGATGTGAGGGAGATTGTAAATGTTTCAAGTCACTTAGCCTTCTTATTCTTCCCTTACTAAGTCTATCCAACTCAACAGTACTCAAACCACGACGTAGTGCTAAAGATTTACAGTGGCCTCCAAAAGTTACTTGACATTTACAGAGGCCTCCAAAAGTTACTTGACATTTACCGTGGCCTCCAAAAGTTACTTGACATTTACAGAGGCCTCCAGAAGTTACTTGACATTTACAGAGGCCTCCAAAAGTTACTTGACATTTACAGAGGCCTCCAAAAGTTACTTGACATTTACAGAGGCCTCCAAAAGTTACTTGACATTTACAGTGGCCTCCAAAAGTTAGTTAACATTTACAGTGGCCTCCAAAAGTTACTTGACATTTACAGAGGCCTCCAAAAGTTACTTGACATTTACAGTGGCCTCCAAAAGTTACTTGACATTTACAGAGGCCTCCAAAAGTTACTTGACATTTACAGAGGCCTCCAAAAGTTACTTGACATTTACAGATGCCTCCAAAAGTTACTTGACATTTACAGAGGCCTCCAAAAGTTACTTGACATTTACAGAGGCCTCCAAAAGTTACTTGACATTTACAGAGGCCTCCAAAAGTTACTTGACATTTACAGAGGCCTCCAAAAGTTACTTGACATTTACAGAGGCCTCCAAAAGTTACTTGACATTTACAGTGGCCTCCAAAAGTTACTTGACATTTACAGAGGCCTCCAAAAGTTACTTGACATTTACAGTGGCCTCCAAAAGTTAGTTGACATTTTTCTACTTCAACTGCGATGCCACATTATGATTTAAAATAAAAAAATATCAGGTAATCCTAAGGTAGGTATTACTTTATTAATTTTTATGTTAAGTCATAGGTAGTTGAATTACTCAATGAAAACGTTATAGCAATCCAAACATTTAGTGTGGTGTATAACTAGCTTCTGCCCGCGACTTCGTCCGCGTGAAATTTCTTGTTCCCACCCCGTCGCATCGCATCGTCCGCCCGCGCTATTACCTACTTCGTTTTCTGACTTTTTTTTCTATATGCTCGGCCCATAAGAGTTCTAGCGTGAAGTTAAAGAATTGTGCTATCAAATGTAAAAATAATTTTTCAAATCCGACTGGTAGTTCCAGAGATTAGCGCGTTCAAACAAACAAATGAAGTAGATATAGATTGTGTTGCGGAGTTATTTTAAAATTATGATATCTCCTAAGATGTCGATTGAAATCAAATGATGTCAAGGGCAATTTTGTTCATAATTAGGTAAATACTTGTGATGAATAACGTATTTATTTGGATAAGGATTAATATCATGTTGATAAAACACCTTCGTAAATAATGCATTAATTTCGAAAAAATTTGATTACCATAAAAACGGTGTGACAATTTTAAAAGATAGACATATGCTGTCGCGGACTTTTTATAGAACTTTTTAAAGAGAAATAATTCCATCTTACATGATTTTTGCGTAACATAAACCGTTTACGCAGCGCACGCAACGGAAGCTCTAAAAAAGAAATCATTATTCCCGTCTTTGCAACATTTTCCATTGATGCTCCACTCCTATTGGTCGCAACGTGATGTTATATAGCAGAAAGCCTTCCTTAATAAATGGACTATCCAACACAAAAATATTTTTTCAATTCGAACAAGTAGTTCCTGAGATTACCGCGTTCAACAAAACATACTTATAAACAAACTCTTTAGTTTAGATAAATCGAGAGGGTCATCAATCCGCATCCGATGAATGAAAGTTATATTCGTGAATGTTTTAGCGGCATTTTGCGTTTTTAGTAATTTTATATTATCTCCGAAACTATATGACCAATTGACATACTGTAAAGGCCAAATCTTATCTCTTTATTATCCTTGTGATCATAAAATAATTTATTTCGATAAGGATTCATAATTAAAAATGATATTTTCATCCAAACGTAAGCATGTGAAAAAAATACTTTTTTTAAACATAAAAAAGTGAAAAAAGAATAAGAATAGATAAGGAAAAGAAGATAAAGTGAGGAAAAGGAAAAGTGATACTAAAATTTAGAAATATGGTGTCGCGGACTTTTTTTATAGAACTATTTCAGGCGGACCAGATTGCCATAATGATAGTTTAAATATTTCACTAGCACAGCAGCTGGATAAGATACCTACCTACATATTTAACTGAATTGTACCTAAGCATTATTATTATTTTTCTAAATTAAAGACAGAATTCATCTCATTGAGTATTATGTAGATTTTATCATCATTTTTTTTTAACTTTAGATCAGATAATAAGAAGTGGACAAAGATAACCTTCGGACCGGAACGTCAAATTGTACAAAAGACTATAACAAATACTTGCTGAGGATACAGGAAGCATCAAAGGAATGTACGAGTGATGTAAAGGACAAAGCAGATGTGTCGCGTCTGCTCCTTTGATACGCGGCGTTAATCTCAGGGACTAGATAGAGATGCCAGCGAGCGGACATATTATTTGAAGTAGCGAGGAATTTAAGCATTTTTTAATTTAAGCTATTTGAGAAGTAACTACTTCGTTTTATATTATTGTAATTGCTTCAACGGGTGTCCACGCTCAGACGATTCCGTAGCATTAGTTAAACTGTGAGAGCAGGGGTGGCCCAGTGGTAACGGCCGCGACTAAAGAGTTGTAGGTCGCAGGTTCGAACCCAAACAGGCGCTTTACTTAGTGTAAATTATTTCATCACCACTGCTCTCAAAACGGTGAAGAAAAACATCGTGAGGAAACCGGCATGTCGTAGAACCAAAAATTCGAAGACATGTGACATCTACCAACCTGCGCTGTTCCCGCGTGGTAGATTATAGCCCACTCCCTCTTGAAGAGAGGAGGTCTGTGTCCCAGCAGTGGGAACATTATAGGCTGATTATGAATTACTTATCATTGTCATATTATACTGTAACGTACGCAACGTACTTACCTGCTTATGACATTTATTTATTTTAATTTTATTATATTTTGTAAGGGAAAACCAACAGTAGTATACTAAATTATTATGAAGTGTCTTCTAAACATGCTGTATGTATGGCAAGTATGTAATGAATTTCGAATAATTCTCATATTGCTTTCCTAAAAATATTATTGAACACTAACAAAATGATTACGCCACATTTTGAGAATTCCAAATAAATACGATTTTGGGGTTCTAAAAATATTAAATAAAAAAACTGCGACAAACTTGGATACAGTGCTCGCGGGCCGCTACCTCGGCACTGCTCGCCGGCCGCTACCTCGGCACTGCTCGCCGGCCGCTACCTCGGCACTGCTCGCCGGCCGCTACCTCGGCACTGCTCGCCGGCCGCTACCTCGGCACTGCTCGCCGGCCGCTACCTCGGCACTGCTCGCCGGCCGCTACCTCGGTACTGCTCGCCGGCCGCTACCTCGGCACTGCTCGCTTGGCTCGCTCGGCTCACGCGCGTGTTGTCATAGTTCTAACCTAACCTAACCCGCTTGGTCGGGGTGCATCATTAGAAGCCCAAAAAAAATTTGGTTCATTAATTTAAAAAAGCGTGCATTTTTTAAAGGTAAATAGGTAGGTAGGTAGGTAAATTTTTATAGGTTCAGTTATATAATTATATATTTATTACCTGATAAATAATCGAATAACGCCATGAACTATACCTACGCTACACGTAGGTACTAGGTACGTCGCGCTACGCTCTACGGCTATTCTAATTAGCAACTACGATTAAGTATTTGTTTCGAAACTCAACCTTTCAAGTATGATCTTACTTGTCATGATATACTCGATAAAAAAAAACAAATTTAATTATCAACCAATAGCCATTATGAAGTTACTAAATGCCAGTATATGATTAACTTTTTGCCAACTAATAGTCGCCCTACCCCTTCGCAAACAATCACAAAAAGTAACAGATCATAACTACTAGTAAATATTAGCTAAACGACTGCTGCACACAGCCGGCGGCGCCGCATATGTCCTGCTGACGCGACGGACGAATAACTTATTATTTTATTTGCGCTTAACTTGGATTTGTAAAAGTAAGTAGGTAAGTATTTGTTGTAGGTGCATGTGCTGAGAGAATGTATCGTCCTAATCTATTGCTAATCGATGTGGTAAGTGGGTGGGTACCCCTATTATAATAAAATGATACGAAAGGTAAGCTTTTAGGAAGTGGAACTTATATCTTTATAGAATTAATTAAAAATACACATAATTGTTCTCCTAAAAAATAAGTAATACTCATTTACCTGTAATCTTGTATAATGGGCGGATGGATGACCCCTGGAACACAGGTTCCACTTAGTATGGGGGTTATTGATCAAATTTCTGTGCACTTGTAAGTGCTACGCTGTGCACTTGTGAGTGCAACGCTGTAAATGCTGCGTACCTACTTTGTACATTACTTTTGGAAAAAATATTTATTTGTACTCTTTATAAAAACCTCAAAAATTACCTCAATAACAATAAACACGACCAGCCGATTGATTCTGTAAAAATCTCACCGTGAAAACTTAGTTGAAGTGAGCTTAGCGTGAGCTGTCAATAGTATCAATCCCTAGCATTACCTAGTTGGAATGACAGCTCACTCCACGCTCACTTCACCTAAGTTTTCACGGTGAGATGGTTACAGAATCGCACTGCAGTACTTACTAGAGTTTGTTTACTTAGGTATGTGCTCAATAGTCTCACCTGCAAGTTTACTTCCTTCTGAAAAATATACCTCAATCTGCCTAGCCTTTTCCCCTGTGTTGAGGTCGGCTTCCAGTCTAACCGGATGCAGCTGAGTACCAGTATTTTACATGGAGTGACTGCCTATCTGATCTCCACAACCCAGTTACTGGGTAATACGATACCCCTTGGTAAGACTGGTTGTCAGGCTTTCGGGCTTCTGGCGACCCGTAACGACTGTCAAAGATTTACAAATGACAGCCGGGACCAACGGCTTAACGTGCTTTCCGAGGCACGGAGGGTCTTGGTATGTAAAGATGGTCACCCATCCACGGACCAACCGCGGCAAGCGTAGCTTAACACGATCGACCCTTGCGTCTGTTATTACTTAGCCACAAGCTGAAAAATATACCTAAGCAAATAAATACATCAACATGAGTTCATCACACTTATCTAGTTTAAAAATAGTTTGTATGCCTGTGGAGTGAGGGTGAAAACAAAAACAAGGGGAACAAAATCTTTAAATCTTTGTCGGGAATCAAACTGCAAAATGCAAAATGGAATTTATACATAAATGTTATAAAAGTAACCAATTGGTTTAGGAACATTACCAAAACTCTCACGAGGTACAGTAACCGAGAAGTGAAAGTAATTTACCGACACACGCCGCTCGTGATACTCAATCAATCGGAAAATTGATTGTTTGTAACCAGGAGACCCGACATGAGGGCTACCTTGCTGTAAGTAGGTGAGAGTAGAGTGAGTTTCATATTTATGTATGCAGTAAGTCGATTTTTAATCTTTGCATGAAATTTAATGTTTTGTTGTTGGCTTCGCTATTTTGTTGTTGGTGCAGCAAGCAATTATTACGCCTTATATATTTATTTATTTACAAGCATTTAAGTAATTTATCAGAGCTGTACACCCGACTGTTCGGACAAAACTTGTGTAGAATGTCTTTCGAAATAAGAAGAAGGAAGATGTTTGTAAGTTAGCGTCGCAAGTACTATCGGCGGCGCCCGACGACACACGACCTTCTAGATTCTTTTAGATGTCTGAACGAAACTGAGTACTGTAAGTGCCTTTTACGAACTAAAACGACCTAGTCGATTAAATAGATTGCATAGCTGCAGTCCTCATCATCTAATAAAACTACATGTAAACAGGATGCAGCTAGTTCAACAGAAGCACCTTCAGCCGAGGACCAGCACTCGTTCACGTCAATTGTCTTCATTTGATGCAGCCGCCCGCATCGTGCACTCAGGCGTCATAACGTGTAGTGTAGGGACAAAGGCATTGCGTGAGCGCAGGCGAGAACTAGACATGATGCACAAGTGTCAGAAAAATAAACATTTGTGGCTGGTTTTTATTTTTTCTTTTTTTCTTTTATTCCGTTAACTACACACTACCGCATTGGGACATTGTAATGGTAGCGTATGTATGTATATAATAAATTTTCTACACTATGCATAAGCTAATTAACAGTTGTATAAGTATTGTAATTTTGGGCGACATCATTCTCATTTTAGGAACAGGTTAGCATTCAACGTTTAGCTAAGAGAAAAAGAAACAAACATAGATAGGCTAAAGCAATCAAGGCATAAACAGCGTCTGCCTGGCATTCATACAGAAATGGGGCATTTTGGCGCAGCCGTGAGGCACACACTATTGTTGTTATAACATTATTTTCACTTTTTTGTTTTGATATTTGTATTTTGTGTTTCGGATGTTATGAGAATATCAAAGTGTAGCCCGGGTATTTAAAAACGGAAAAACGTTGTATTTTTAACCGACTTCCAGAAAGAGGAAGTTCTTTTAATGTTTATATTTTCTTTAAGTTTATTTTTCATAAATTGTTACAACAGTAGTATCATTATCATTATTGTTTTATCATTTCAGTCGAAATTGGCGACCGTAGATTATTTGCAAGACATGATCGGAGATGCAAGATAGAATAATAAATCAATCGAGGTTTAGTTACCATGATAGACGTGGGATAGCAGTAGCAGTAAAAAAATGTTTTCCGTAATATTTTCCCGGTTTTTACTACGCCGCTCCACATCTCACTACGCCGTTCTACGTAACGCTACGCAGTACCACGCGACGCTACACAGTTTTACGCAGCGCTACGTAGTGCTACGCGATGCTACGCCGGACTCCGCGATGCTACGCGGGACCCTGCGAAGCTACGCGATGCTACGCGGGACTACGCGAAGCTACGCTGTTCTAGGAGACGCATTGCCTGACGCAGTACCTACTTTACGGTTCATATTCCTGAAACAAATTTTAAAGATTTCCAACCGTCTTTGCTAAAATCATTATAAATTGAAAACTTGATCTCAATGCCCAAATCAGTCTTAATTATAGTTACCCAACCTCTACTTAGCTAAGTACACATTTCTTTTACAATTGTATAATTCATTCGACACAAACAAACTAGAGCGAAGTCAATAAAGATAAGCATCTACCTCTCACCGAGCTTCCGCGCGTCCGGGGCGCGTCCGACACGTGGCCGGCACGCGTCCGGCGCGGCGACGACGCGTATCAACTCATTATAGCCGAAACTAATTTAATACGAACATTATAGACCGGATGGAGTGATGTGTTGTGATCAGAACGAGGATATTATTGTACTTGAGTACCTGCCTGTTGTTGTGATTATGAATATTATGATTGATCGAGGGTGAGTTTAAATGGTTATTATTGGGATTTCGTTGAAACTATGTGTCTTAATTTGTTAGCCCTGACATGTCGGTTGAAAGTATTGGTTCACATTAGGAGTAATATTAGGTACTACTTTACGCATGATTTAGATATCATTTGCCTAGTTGTTTTTTTTAAGTATGCAGAATGAAGTTTGGTTCAGCACGGCTTGTCAATCAATATTTTGGGTTCTGGCTCGCAAATAACGTGATACTGTTAGTGACTTTTCGAACAACATTTTTAAATATAAAAATCATCCAAATCTACTACAAAACGACTGATTTCTCTCTCTCCGACTCAAACCCCTAGACGGCCCAAAGAGAGATGTCAAGTAACTAAATCATCACCTCACCCATCAGGTTCATCACGTCTTCAATCGTCTAAACTTTTTGCCCTCAATTAAAACTCATATAATTTCAAAGTATCAATCCCGACATAACGCCCGGGGGTAGGCAGCACCCCAGTACCGTGTCAACAGTCGCGAAGTTAATATTTACTCACAGTAATCGGTTTGGGAGTTCGGGAATCGAACCCGGGACGGAAGGTCTCTGGGGTAATGGCGAGATATTATGCAGCGTCCCTTGTTCATGGGCGGTGGTTGATAGCAATGAGAGTAGAGATACATGTTAACTTTAATTTAAGTACATACTACTCTACTCTACTCTAGGCACCCTTTTCGTGTTTAATTATGAGTGGAAGCTCTTGATAGAACTACCTTTCTTAGAGGATTGTTTCTTTAACATTGTCTTTCTTAAACTCTAGAACAAATATCTATATATATCATACTCACCACTCCTCATCACTCCTGTAAATCACTTGGAATAAATCTAAATTAATAGAACAATAAAGCTGAAGAGTTTGTCTGTTTGAACGCGCTTATCTCTGAAACTGCCAGGCGGATTTGAAAAATTATTTTCACATTTGGTGGCCCAATTCTTGAGGAAGGTTATAAGTTAACATCACGCTACGACCCTTAAGGAGTTGCAGTTGCAGGACATACAGGAGGGTTACAACCTGTAGGTGTGGCCTTCAGATTTACCTGAAATAGCAAAGGGATCCTTTCACGATCTGCACGGGTCTGCACGGGTCTGCACGGGTAATAGCGTCACACACTATCAGTTGCAATGGCGTTCAGTTTGACAGTTCAACAACAATGTACGGATTTTAAAAGTGTAGCAGTGGTAAAAATTCTTTATAATGCCTTAGTTCGTAGTCATCTCGAGACAAGTGCCATTATATGGAATCCGAATGAAGACAAATATATTCTCATGGTTGAAAAGATACAAAATAAATTCACGAGGTATTTATATTTTAAGCAATATGGGGTTTACCCATTCTACCCGTTGATGTATCCGAGTCTGTTTGTGCTGGGCATGGTCGGGTACACTAGGCTGGCGGTTAGGAGGGACGTCGCGTTAGTAAAGTACGTGGCGAGGGTGCTGCGCGGGCTGGTGCACCACCCAGATGTGCTGGAGGCGCTGCGGCTGCGTGTCCCAGACGGGTATGTGGGGGCGCGCCGCCGCCCCGCTTTGTTAGATGTGCCATGGGCTAGGACGAATTTACTCAAGTTTGCTCCTTTGTCAAGGGCCGCACGGATTATAAATAATATGCCGTCGGAAGATGTGTTCGATAGCCTGCCGAAATTTGTGTTAGTAGCACAAATGTGCATTGAAGGCGGCATAATATTGTAATTTTTAGATATTATTAAATTTTTATGGTTGAATTTTATGTTTGTATAGTTTATAAATAGTTTTATTAAGTGTGTATAGCATCGTCTTGGAATACTGGAAGATGTTACTTATTGGTGTGAATAAATAAATAAATAATAAATAACATTAATTGCGTTATGTACGTTGTTGAGCAGACAATTTTGTCGAACATATGAAACACTGGAAAGATAGTGCGTTACGCAATTATTTGTATTTCATGTGTACCTATACAAAATTATTGGACGAATGAATCTTCTTTGTTCTTAAAATGGTGACAAAAGAGAACCGTTGTTGGCATTCGAATTGAACATACAGCTGGTCGATGCTTGTCGGAACTTAAGTACGTTTCAACACAACGGGAATTTAACAAAAACTTTTAAGATTGGAAGGAATGGTGACGCTTCTGACATATTCTGCAACTTGTATTTTTCTTGCAGTTGTAAACATTATGATTACTGCCTAAACAGTTGTTCGAAGCATATTTTGTTCTTACCAACGAAATCCCGTCTAAGTTCGAGATATTGTTTGGAAAACCTTTTGCAGAAACAACGCTTATGACCCTCTGAGCAGTATTTACATTTCATTGGCGATGACGAGTCTGTGGCTAACAATGTTTTAAGCGTATTATTGATATTGACCTGTTGTCCTGAACACTTTTTTGGTTCTATGCACTCAAATGCGCGGACTTTGCTCTAAAAATACTTTAGATTGTTTAAAAGTAGGAAAATCATCGCTGGAATCGCTAATACTGACGCTTAATTCCCATTGCTTACGCGTTTCAGGATCGAATTTAAATGTCACTATGTGTATGATAATAACATCCCATATACCTACTCACATTTATAGGTACCTAAGTTTTTTAACGCATTTATACAGTCAGGAGCTACTGAAGAGAATGGATAAACTTGAAAGAAATAAAGTTATAGTACAAACAGATCAAACTAGAACACAATAGAGAAAAAAGCGGCCAAGTGCGAGTCGGACTCGCCCATGAAGGGTTCCGTAGCAGCAAGTAACATAATATAAAAGTTCTTGTAGTTCGTTGTAACTTAGATCGATGTTTTAATAATAGTGTATTCTTTTTTTAATTAAGTTATTGATAAGTAAACATTATAATTAGGTACCTAAATGATGATGAAATTAAATTAAATGAGTTGATTGAATGAAAGGTAAATTGCGGTTTACGATATTAAAAAAAAACTAATTAGGTACTAGATCTCGTTCAAACCAATTTTCGGTGGAAGTTTACATGGTAAAATGCATAAATATGTAAGCTGTCACGCCCTTTATGCCTGGAGGCTTTTATTTGGGTAGTAATTTTTTTTATTTACATTTTAATTAATTATTTTTTAGCTTGAGTACGTATAGTTTTTATTATATTTGTTGGTATATTGGCGTGGCTAGCTGACATATTATGGCAAATAATTTAATTTTATGTTCTGGTTTTGTAATGTTAATTACCGAAGGTACCTAGTATTGTATACAATCAAGTATTTTTTTTAATTGAACAGACAGCTGTGCTGATGGGGAGTTTGTTGCGCCACTTCTTCTTCCCAGCGATAGCACTAGGAAGTGGTGAAGGGCGGGCGTTTTTGGGGGACTGTCTTTTGTAATTTTGACGTTCAAAAAGTGCTGATTCTCAGCCTAATTTGAATAAATGACTTTTGATTTTGTAATGTACATCATATAATTTGTTTAGTTTTATCATTCTCTTATTTTAGAAGTTACACTTCCAAAGTGGTAAAATGTGTGTGTGGGACACACACACATTCTACCACTTTGGAAGTGTCTCTCGCGCAAACTATTCAGTTTTTTTCTATTTTTGTGTGAAAATCTTAATGCGGTTCACAGAATACATTTACTTACCAAGTTTCAACAGTATAGTTCTTATAGTTTCGGAAAAAAGTGGCTGTTGCATACGGACGGACAGACAGACAGACAGACATGACGAATCCATAAGGGTTCCGTTTATTGCCATTTGGCTACGGAACCCTAAAAAGAGTACAAAAAAGAGAAAGGCTTGGAAATAAAATTAGATAGCACAATCAAAATTTTGGGACTTACCTGGAGCCACATCGAAGATACCTTCCAATACTGGTGAATCTTCCTCCGCTGACGACTGCAACTGTAACTAAAAGATCAATTATTTCGGACATAGCTCGATTGTTTGACCCATTGGGCTGGTTAGCTCCTAGTGTGGTTTTAGCAAAAACATTCTTCCAAAAATTATGGCTTGCATGTGTTAGTTGGGACGAAGAACTAAGCACTCGGTTATTAAAGTGAGTTGTCACAACTTAGTAATGTATGGATACCTCGTTGGCTTGGCACTAAGTCAAACGATGATCTTGAGCGGCATGGCTTCAGTGACGCCTCCAAAACAGCATACTTAGTCGTTATTTACTTGCGGATAGTAGATGAGGTCGGCACAATCCATATTTCGTTGTTGGTTGCAAAAACCAGAGTAACTCCCATCAAATAAATTAGCATTCCTCTACTGTCAAATCTTCTCACAGAAACAACGTTTGCTGGGGCTCCAGAGATTTGCAACAATTGTCATCTATTCAGATATCAATAGCAGAACAAGGGGAGGCCAACGGTACTGAGTGGCACTTCGTTCCCACATAGTCCTAATTTCGGCGGACTTTGGGAAGCAGGGTGAAGTATACCTACAAAGTTTCACCTTAAACGGGTCATTGGCGATGCTACCTTGACGTAAGATGAAATGAACACACTTCTCAATCATGTGGAACCTTGTCTGAACTAGCGTCCAATAAGTGTCCTCAACGTTACTGATCCTGGTGAACTGTCACCCTCAACTCCTGGACTTTTCCTGATCCGATAGCCGATAGTCAATGTACCAGATGATGAGATATGATGAAAGTTCAAATGTCAGTTATTTGTCGCGGTGGAAATTCATTCAAAGGACTGCTTGCATTCAAAGGCTGGTCCCAAGAATATTTGTCCACCCTTATGAACCGGTAGAAGTGGTCTTCAAAGGTCCTGAGTACTCCTGAGCCGAAAATTGGAGATATTGTTTTAATTAAAGAAGACGATTTGCGGTCAAGTCTTTAATTGTTGGGTCGCGTAATAGAGAAGCATCCCGGTGATGATCATCCCATCACCCATGTTGTCACATTGCGCACTAAGACCTCTACTATTAAGAGGCCAACATACAAACTTTGTATTTAACCGGTTACAGATCAATGAATTTATTATGTTTCATCAATCTAACATAATATTATTAGTTTAAGTTAATAAGTGTAAGTTTGTATCTTGTTAAAATGTTTAAGATTTCAGATCAAAACTATAAATCAAATTGTTTGCTACCAATTCGGAGCCATCATGTAGTTCAAGAAGGACATGCCATCAGTCATGTCCTCGGTGGGCGGTATGTTAATGATCATGCATGATCAATAGCCGCTCATCAGTTCAACAATATAAAGTGTATTTGTCAAAAGGTTTGTACAGACGCCAGCACATGAAGCTACTACAATCTGTCAAATTTCTTTAATAGATTTTCAACTTTATAACCAAAGTATTAAGGTTCAAGGTTGATTGGGAAAATTTGACAGTTTCGGGTAGCTTGACCTGCTGGCGCCTGTACAAGACGTAACTAGATGGCGATGACGTCGAATTAGAACTCGCAAGCGTTGGGCGATTTGGTTGGGTTGGTGTGAATTTCAGCAAATATATTATCAGCTATAGAATAGTATACAGTTTGGTTGTTTTATTCAGACCTTCAACCCTACTAGTATACACATCAGGTCAACATTTAAGTACTGAGTACCATACCAGAAGGCCAATTCTCGTAATTTAAAACGTTCAAAATCTAGTCGCAGTCTCATCTCGGCGACAAACAAAATTGTCAAAATGTAGGGAAATTAGACGCATTTTTGACAGATTGAGACTGAGATCAGACTGTGAACGTTCTTAAAATTGCCCCTCAGGTGTTCGGTATTTAATAGATTCACAAATGTCCACTTTTGCCTTATGAAGGCTCCCCGGCAATTTGACTAATGTTTAGTCCTTCCTCCCGCAGGAACAAGATTTCATGTCTCTGTAGTGTGGTGAGATGGTATGAAGACATGGTTCACAAATGCTAAGTTAAATAGTTGTCACCGAAAGCTCTGAAAATATACAACTGAACCCGAGAAATTAGTTGAAACCAAATTTAAAGTATAAAAACATTAAAAACTTTCGCTTCCTTGGTGCTTCTTTTGTTTAATCCTATAGGTCAAAAAACAATAACATTAAACTATAGTCAGACATCTGTGATCATTGTCACAGAGATGCATTTTTGTTTTATTGGTCGACGCAAACAGGGGCGGAAAACGGATTGGTCATCGTGGCCACGGGATTTTGTTTTCAAATTGGTCATATGTAAGTTTCCTCGATTGTACAACGACGAACAAACGAAAATACAATTTTCCAGAATACCTTCTGAAAACTCCATCCAACAGCATCCATATTTGCTGTATAACACAATACATAGCTACACTTATGTACTCCATATGTACCGCTATATACCCGCACATAACGGCTACATAAAGAGCAAACTTGTTTCAAAATCGATGTGTACGAAGGCTTTAGCTCGACGCGAAAGGGCGGTCGCGACTAAATTATTCACTAACCAAGCAACACTGAGCACCTATACCGTTCTCTTTCTAACCCACGACTGCTATATATCACTGTCTCGCCTACACTTTGTATAGTAGGTATTGCGCTTTCGGCCGCCACCTATAGTCGTCTCCGTCTGTCTCGCGGGTGATTGGTATGTGTGTCTCGTTCGCTCTCATTAGGTTAGTCTCGCGGACGTGTTTGCTCGACGCTTGGCAGTCGCACTTTGTATGGCGCTGCGCAGAGTAGGCGACGAGGACAGAGATAGGTCAGAGTAATTGAATTACGAGCATCTAACAGAGGAATTTAGTTTTGTTTACATAGTCGTATACATGAGTGTATTTAATTTGTTTGAAAAGCTTCGCGGTAAGTAACTATTCGGGTGGTTTGAGTAGAAGCTAAGCTAGATTCTTGTTTGATGAGGACAAATATAGGCAGGTAAACCTGATCGTAATAAGATTTTACAAACTAAACAGAAAAGTCGGTAATAGACAAAAAATGTAGTAAAAATCACCTACCAATGATTGTACCTACTATTGATTTATAAGCTGCAAAATAAATTATATATGGTCATGGTGATATTCAGTTGCCAGTTCCATGATATTGTAAAAGCTTGGAAAGCGTAACAATTGATAACAAACTAGCCGCTCGATGGTCAAGCGGCTGCTACGCGCTACTAGCGTAGTGCTACGAGCGTAGTGCTACGAGCGAAGTGCTACGAGCGTAGTGTTACGAGCATAGTGCTACGAGCGTAGCGCTGTGGTTGCTACGGAGCCGCTGCAGCACTTTACTATTAGCTACGAATCTATCTGTTAAACATGGGCAGTTGTTGCTTTGAATATGCTACTTAATATTTTCGCTTTTTTTTAACTGCTTATTATAGAAAAACAGATTTATTTAGGAAACAGCCCACAATAATAAATTGTCATTATTGTTCAAGTAATCTTACTTTATTTCATTCGAAAATCTCCCCGACAAACGTTTTGAAGTCGGCGTCTGAATTTTTATTCAAACGCCAACTTCAAAATGTTTGTCTTCTTACAACCATTATTTTCTTAAACATCAATCAGAATAATTACACAAATATGTGCACCCCAGCCCCTTTTCGAGGGGGACAGACAGAGCTTTGATTTCATAGTATTTCTAGGTATGCTGGGTACTTCAGTGCCCAATATAAAAATAGTACGATGTCAAAGCGAGTGGCTGGTAACAAGGGCCTTCGAGAGTGCTTGCTCCCCTCGGGACTCGAGTCGTGAACATATGAATAAACAGCGTTTTTGACGTAAAGCGCTTCATACAGAGGTATGATTGTCTTTCATTACTGCGCGACATTGAAATAAAATAATATTGAAAAGAAAATATTAAGCAAAACTGCCGGTAGGTAGCAACTACAGTTTTGCTCAATATTCAACGCAAGTTGCACGCAAGTTTGGTGATCTGAGTTCGTATATCTTTCCTTCTAGGAGCCAAGAATGCTCATACAGCAAAAGTACGTTTACGCGTACCTAATCACTCAATTCAGTCGTAAATATGTAGATAGCTAATAACAATACATTAGGTGAATACGGCGCAGATAACTTAACAAACATAACTTTTAACTGTTTCCATAAATACACTTTTGAAATTAACAGTGGTTTGGTTTAAGTTAACTAACTACCAATAACATCCGTCAATGACGAGGAAACTCCAACCAGATTTAAATCCCGATGTCAACTATTTTAAACCGTGAATTCATTTATACCTACAGTGATTCTTTTGTATATAGGTATATATTTTGCAGTACCCCGTATCTTCTCTATGTAAATTCCCAGCTCCTCCCATGGACCTGAAAGATACATTTATGCATTTTTATCACTATTGTCAAATAGTCAGTTGTTTTTCTTAAGAAATGTATGAAAATAATGGCCTCCGCCTGCTTACAGCCGCAGGTGTAAGTCCTCCTACCTATTAATGCTACCTCGATAAATTAAAGCGAATATTTATGAGGCGAGCTCTCGCTCCTTTGAGCTCGATGCAGCACTTACCTGTGTGGATATGTATGAATCGATCACTCTCCGCGAGTCGAGAGCAATCAACACATGCACGTGTGGTTGTGTCGAGTTGTGTGCATAGTAAACACTTCGGTGAACGATACAGTTACATGTTACATAGGTATTAGATAGCCTGTTAAGTGTTGGAGATAGGGAGAAATAGATTTGCGAAAAGGGAGGTACCGATTTGGAATTCACATTATGAGTGGTGCTGCTGGTCGATTCCGAGGTGGAAGGTGTATGAAGAAGTCTTCAATGTATTTACCTTATACTTTGATACCTATGGGATACCCAACGTAGGTACTGCTTCCTCCTTTTTTATCTACATCCTAAGTAGGTACCCTAACCTACTACCTACCTACTAGGAGGTAGAGATTCCTTAGTTCAGTCTAAACTGAACTAAGAAATCTATTAATTGTTGAGTTGCTATGTATTGCCTAAAAAACCACTAGGTACCAACAAAACCACTGGTAGGTAGGTAAGTTATAGGCACAGGTCAAATGCTTGGTTTTAGCGTCTATTTATAACTACTTAGGTAAGGTATGCACTGAAGTTGTGAAGGTACTAAATAGGTATCTTCACAACTTCTCCACTTTCATATACTGTTCTGCTCGACAATGTAAATTATGCGAAGCCTGCACAAGCATCCTCCAATGAAACCGTGTTTATACTAAGACTCGTTTATATTATAATAATCACAAGCAGGCGCCCGTCGTTTGCATGTCAAAGCGAGCCCGGGCCGCGCCCGCGGTGTTCCGTGCGCAATGTTCATGTCCGCTGTTATAATGTAATGCATTATGTATGGAGGTGAGAGTTATGTAGTTTGTGGGGTAAACGGAACTAGTTAGGAAGGTGACGATAATGATGATAGTTTGTCATGGAATGCTTGAGCTTATGATGGTGTAGGATAGAGGTGTGGTGTTGCTTCGCTGAGTTCGAGGGCACAGTTAGGTGCTTCCGTAGAAATTCGCTGTGCATGTAGATGAACAGCGAATTTGTAATGTTGCGCGCCACAATTAGTGCCTGATATATGGTGACATTGGTTGCCACTGGTGCCATCTAGTATCGAGTAACGGAACTAATTTAGTCACTAGCGCCATCTATTAGCGAGTAACATTACTAATTTACCACTAGCGCCATCTAGTATCGAGTGGCAGAACTAATAGATCCTTCTAGAAATTTCGATACTAGAACTATCGACACCTGGTCGGTATGTACTCGAGCATTCTAGATGTTTCTACAATGGAAGGTTCTAGAACTGTCTGCGGCACTTTATAGGGCCGGGATTCGCCGCGACCGGGACACAGTTAGTTTGGCGATAGAAGCGAATACATCGAAAGCGATCTTCAAGTGCGACTTAAGAGCGATTGTGTTTTTTAATTAGTGTGTTTGAGTTGTTATTAGTGTTGATTAATTAAATTATAATTTTTGGTAATTTATATCAGTAGTTTTTATTGTCACGAACCCGAAGCTCGTTCCAGTAATATTTGTTGCATGGCGTCGCTACATGTGTTATTTTTTCTTAAGGAGGTGTGCAAAGTGACACAATGGGAGGACATTGCTTCACTGTGCACACATTGAGAAAATTAATTTCAAATTACAGCTTTAACGTTACATAGATCATGTACCTACCCATATACCTAATAATTATGAGTTTTAATTAAATGCCCGCAACTCAGTCCAATCTCAAATTATTCTCAAAAATCCTTCTACAACATCAAACCAGTCCAGTCCTCGGGATAGGTGAGTAATTAAAAGAAAACCCTTACACGTACTCACAAAAATCTCCTACAGAATAGAAGAAGGGTGACAACACCGTTTGACGACGACGGTTCTCTTTCAATTTGTGCGACACTCGTCGCGGCAATAAAATAAAAATAATGGCTTCCTGTCCACAGAGGAGGATTCAATTAAGTAAATCCTTTAATAAGCAAATAAGCAGAAGTCGATGGCGGAGATCAAAGCCCTCTCGATGCCACTCCCGCCGACCCTCGCGACACCGCCAGTGTAAGTGGGCTGTCTCGGGTAAGGCGCGTGATGTTGAGCAGGGATTTCTGTTATTCGGAGATTTCTTATTCGGATGGCTAGACTAACGTGCGGTGTGGTCACCATTAAACAACCTATATGCCATCTGTGGTGCAAGAGTTCCACCTTGGGACAGACAGAGAGAGACACTGTTGCGTACCTACTTATTAGTTGTGAGTCTATCATCTCATCAGGTACCGAAATGTCGTCCGAGCATAGACAGGCATACCTACCTACCTATCTATTTACATCCAATCACAATATAATACTATTCTCTCGATATCGTATCGTAATCGTAACCACCTATAAGACTAAATCACAAATCACGAGTGCCCGTTTCACAACTGTCGTGTTACAGCGGTATGATCGAGAGCGCGGCATCTCCATCAGATGTCTTGCTGGCAGCCTGCCCCTCTCCGCCCCTCATACCGTACCGTTACCTCACACCCCTCGTTTCAAGTAATCGAGATCTGATCGCGCCTTCAAAGCGATTCGCCGCCAGATCGTCGATGTACTCGCGTGGTGGGTCGATTATCTACGTGCTGTTCACGAGGCGGTACTGTGTGGCTTTGTTATTTGTATCAAGTCAATGAAGATGTAATCATTGAGAGTACCTGCCTCTAATAAATCAGGCGTGACGATGAAGGAATATCACAACAACACATTGTTATTTTAATTATGCACGTTATGCTTAAGTTTTTTATTAATTTTGAATGCTTTAATGATTTTTAGAAATTATAATAAGAATATTTTTGTACGCCGTTGTTGGCAAGACATAGACATTTCGGCTGACATGATGGCGAATTTAAGGATTTGAAAAAAAAAACAACATTTCGGATTTCAGCCGCCTTTTCAGAAGACGTTTTAGGGTTCCGTACCCAGAGGGTAAAAACAGAACCCTATTACTAAGACTTCGCTGTCTGTCCGTCTGTCACCAGCCTCTATCTCAAGAACCGCGATAGCTAAACAGTTGAAAATTTCACAAATTATATATTTCTGTTGCCGCTATAACAACAAATACTAAAAACAAAATAAAATAAATATTTAACGGGGGCCCATACAACAAACGCGATTTTTTCGCCCTTTTTTGCTCGATATCAATAATGGCAACAGGTAGGCACTTGAAATATTCACAAAATACTCAGTTATATTTTTACTTTAATAATAAAATTAAAATAAAATAAATATTTAAGGGGACCATATCATACAACAGACGTCATTTTTATAGATAATGGTACGGAACCCTTCGTGCGCGAGTCCGACTCGCACTTGGCCGGTTTTTTTTAGTTACAACGGAGATCAAAATAAAGGGAAAAGAGACGATTCCAAAAAATATCATTAAGTATCACTCATTATCACCATCATCTGTCTAGCCTTTTCCCAACTACAGGGTTAAAATTAAATTAGCTAGGGAAACTCTGCAGACGTGATAGGAAGTGATATCCAAACACGATAAGTATAATAAACTAAAAAGATTCAATTTTTTTGGGGGGGTCAACGACCGCAGATTAATTATTACATGAAGTATGAATTAAGAAAATCTGTTTTAGCCGACTTCTAAAAAAAGAGGAGATTCTATTTAGTTTTATCATGCTTAGATATCAATAGATACCTTTTCCTTTTGTAAAGTTTACACAAAAAAACCGGCCAAGTGCGAGTCGGACGCGCGCACCGACGGTTCCGTACAATTTAAAATTATTAAAAATATTTTTATTATATCATGTAACTAAAAGTTTACGGTTTTCGCATTTTTCCTTTATCTATGCTATAAGACGTTGCTTCGTACCAAATTTCAAGATTCTGAGTTCACGGGAAGTACCCTGTAGGTTTTGATTCCCTTGCGAGTGTCGAAAATTTACGGCATAAACGACTGTATCTTTTGATTGCGTTGGCTTAGAAGTTTGATTTTTTCACAGCTCAGTCAAGGTCAAGGGTCAGTAGACCTGAGTATTTGATATAAATTCCAGCTTGATACCTCCACGCGTTCCTGAGAAAAAGGGTCTTGACAGACAGGCGGACGGAGAACAAAGTGGTCCTATAACGGTTCCGTTTTTTCAGTTCGAGGTACGGAATCCTAAAAAAAAACAGACTTTTTGCTTCGGGTTCCGACTATTAAAGATCTACGAATGACAGCCGGAACCAACAGCTTAAAGTACTTTCCGAAGCACGGAAGGTTCTAGGTACCTACGTTCCGTTGAACACCGTGAAAGTATGAAACTTTTTTTCCGATCGTCGGTGATACTGATCGGGAATATTCAGTTAGTATTAAGCCACTAACATAAATAATGATTTTGTTTTATTTTATTTTTTTACTAGCTTCTGCCCGCGGCTTCGCCCGCGTGAATGTCGGAAAGGATAAGAAGTATGTCCTTCCCCAGGATGCCATCTATCTCTTTGGCATCTGCTGGCAGCCAATTTTATCGGAATCCGTTCAGTGATTTAGGCGTGAAAATGTAACATACCTACAGACAGAATATATAATTTTATATAGTACCTATAGCTGTTGCCCGCGACTTCGTCTACGTTTCCGCCGTTTTTCGTATAAAAAAAGTAGCCTATGTCCTTCCTCACGGTTCAGTGGTTTTGATGTAACAGACAGATTAACTTTCGTATTTTAGTAGGGAAATATAATATGTCAATCTACAATACTGTTGAAAAATATCGCAATACGGAACCGCTAAATATTATTGTTAATAGCTGTGCCCGCGACTCCGTCAGCGTGTAACTCCTTGTGTGTTATTAAGTTAATGTATTGGTAATATTGTTTAGATCACGTTCACATGAGGCTTAAGTACCTATAGAAGGGGTAGCGGGATCGTCCGAAACGGTTACCGCTGCCCTGGAACATAAAGGGCTAAGGAAGGAACACGGGTGGGTTTTAGTCAGTAAGAGTCTGACACTCCCTTCCGCTCCACCCAGAGCTGGAGGGGTCATTTGATGATTTCCCATCCAGAAAAAAAAAAATGTACCTATAGAACGAAAATACTTCAGCGCAAAGCTTGGCTCGAGAAGTTGAGGCACTAACTCTCATACAGTTTAACCGATGTGCTCTTTCCTCTGCCGATTCTTGAGAACGCCTATTTCTGATTCTCTTAGCTTCTCTCGAATTTCGAGATAAAGATACTTAATCGTTTTTTAGGTGGCATTGATGCAGGCAAATGAAAATAAAGATAAAACGTAAATGAAAATAAAACTAATATAAAAAAAAGTGAACGTAAATTAGCCAAAACTTACCTATCAGTATCTAAAAATCTATGCGTACATACTACTACTTCACCTAAAAAGAAATAAAATGTAAACTATTAATAATTTGTAATTTAAACGAATATTTAAACACTACTAAAATAACTTATACCTATTTTAAAAAATAATAACAAAAGGAATCTAAAAATAAATTATCAAAGACTAAAGAAGAAGATTATAAAAGTCGCGCTGATAGTATTGTCTGCACGGTGTCTGTCAATAAGGTCGAACGCTCTGAACGTCTATTCGCATCAACAGGCAAAAATTGTATGAAGCTCGCGCTCTTTTTTTTTTTTTTTGTATGGCATCTCGTAGTTGACCTTGATAGGTCGTAACTACTTAACCGGACTATCCTGTGGATGCCTTAAGTAAACTTAGGACGCCCCGCCTTTTTATACCTTCGGCCGCGAGGCGCGAGACGCGTCGAGCGTGATTCAGTTTTCACGCGCGATGGCTTATTATTAGCGTATTTCATGTATAACTTTGGTGTTTCTATACCGATTTCTATGATTCTTTTTTATGGAATAGTTAATAATGTTAACTTTTTTAATTAAGAATGACTGAGAGTGTTATAAATGTAAGAGTAGACAAATATAATCAGAAAGCTTCGAACTGCTAAGCTATCGGGAGTTACACGTGTTATTGTGAGTCAACCATATTTTATATAATTTTAAGGAGAACATTTCCGTCATACATGATTTCTGTGTAGCTTTAACCATTAAGGCACACGCGACGGAAACGTAAAAATGGAGTAACTTCTCCCGTTTTCCCAACATTTCCCTTCACTGCTCTGCTCCTATTGATTGTAGCGTGATGAAAAGTATACTATAACCAGCTCAGGAGTATGAAAAATAATTGTACCAAGTTTCATTAAAATCCGTCGAGTGGTTTTTGTTTCTATAACGGTTATACAGACAGACAGACCAACAGACAGACAGACAGACAGACAAAAATTTTACTGATTGCATTTTTGGCATCAGTATCGATCCCTAATCACCCCCTGATAGTTATTTTGGAAATATATTTCATGTACAGAATTGACCTCTCTACAGATTTATTATAAGTATAGATTGAAACCGATATAATCATTTATTGTCATAAATTAAAATTCAATTTAGCCTACATGCAAGCGCCCTCTATGTAATTATAATGTATGAATCTGAGTGTGAATCCTAACTAGAGGGCTACTCTTGTTGTTCCCAGTTTGTAGCTAGCGCCATCTGTTATTCTCGGGCCGCAAATGACAGGTTCTGCGGGGTGCAGCAATGAGTACATTTCTTTCTATGCAAGGGTTTTTTGGCGTGACGTTTAAAGGAACTGAAAGTCGCGCAGGTCGTTGCAGGCCCCACAATCCCGAATTTTAATCAAACAATTACACAGTTTCTTGATGGGTTACCATAAATAATAAACGTTATTTTTTGTAATTTCTTTATTTTTTCACCATTTATCGTAAAACTTTCCTACGGCACACCGCGCGTCGCATTCGCGCACCAATATTCCGCCTTGTGTATGTCGAGCGATCCTCCACGCGACAGCGGCGCCGCGCGACACACGCCACTCACGTCACGACGACGGCTCGCTCGTACGCAACACGTCCACACAACTACCCGCTACTTATTAGTACTCGGTGGCGGCCGATAGATGGCGCCCATTTACATTATTATGAACATGAACGTGTTGCGCTTACAAGAACTAAGACATGGACAGTTTGACCAAATTAATTTTGATTAAAAATATAACAATTTCATTTGCACTTATACAAAATAAATAGGCGTTTAATTTCAGTTGTAAAAAAGAAATAAAATTATATCCATCGTAAGTACACACAAGCACCATCTAGCTGCAGTTTAACTGCCATCCTCACATATACGATCATAAACTCTCCGCGCTACGACACAGAGTCGAACATTGCTTGGCAAGTTTGTTAAAACAAAACTTTAATTTACAGTCGTAACGCGGAGTTCCAATTCTTTCCTTGAGAAAATATATATATTATACATACAAAATGAATGTTACGGACACTGCTATTAATCCAACGAATTTTGAATTTAATTCTAAGACAGATCGCTAATGACGGCTTACCGGCGCCAGTTAACTGACTTACAAAACTTTACAAGCAAATTTTTACACATTAAAATTCGATCGGGAGATCTGTCAATGTTCCAAACATCACCGTTACACCGCCTAGTGTCAAACCATAGAAAACAACAAGTAAGTATATAAAATACTAGTATAATAATAAACCTATAGGAAGTTATACATCACACTATACAATCTTTGGATACAAAATCTCACTGGCGCACAGATGTCACTACAGCTGCTAATTTATACAGATGTTTCTTCGTCTATCTGCCCTTATCTCAGGGGCTGATCGCTTTACAGTTGAACGTTCTACAATCGATGTTTACTCAATCAAATTATTTCAGCAGCAATTGTAAATGACATGACTTGTGCGCCTGAGTCGCCGGCCGCGCGCTTTCTGTTCTCCTCATTGCCTATCGCGACATTGACATTACTTCCGGCACCGGTCCGGCAGAGGGCGCGCGCCCGGCGACCGTCACACCGAACCTATCTCTCGTCTCATACTAGCGAGCCGTGTCTTACACGAATTGAGAAATTTTGACAAAAAATTATTCAAAAAAAATTTATCCTCATCACATGAGCCATGTCAGTCCCAGAGTTCCGAACATTACGATATCGACATTACCAACTAATCCATTGCATATTGGGTGCCTTTATTTAGAAATCCGAGATTTTAATCCACTTTAAGTTGGATACATTTTAAATTTTTAGAAATTAATACGAACATGCAAATAATTAAAACTCCGCCCGTTCTAGACGTATCATATCAAAACCCTCCTCCATCGATATCACTCCACCTAGTCACATTCACTCTCCATACACAACACCCAATATGCCGACACCATTATACCTAACAACCACATTTATATTGCAATCTATTTTTTTTTTTACATCTTAGCTTCATTCGCGAACGCAGTCCGTTTAATAAGGTGCCGAGCGCGGGCGCCGCGCATGCGCGCTCACTCCCGCGCACGCGCACCATGCAATCCTATCTAGACAACGCCCTGTCGATCGGTACTCTACAGAACACAGTTTGTATCCGTCGTCCTCACCCTAAGGAAAACATTTGACGGTGGCCGACAGTGTCCAAACACCCACCAGTGTGGCGGATCAAACTGACACCAGAGCTATTGCAGCAGAGATGAAGGCGTATGCACGTGAAGGCACGAATCAACTTAACCACGACAAGCAGCGGCCGACGACCGGAATAGACAAGTGAATATTTGAACAACACCGAGCCACCAAATGTATCGATACTATACATAAATATTTAGGACACAATATCTCGAAATTGTTATTTTTTTTTTAAGTCTACAAATCATTTACCATTATTAAATATAAACTACAATCGATTGGCAGTATCATTTATTTAACTCCCCCTGACTCTCATGATATTATCGTGACGTGGCTCGCGGCATGAGGTCCGCGCAACCGCGCGTTCGCTCGCCACCACGAGACGAGCCTCGAGCACGCGCGACGACGGCGAACAGTGCGAGCGAGACCTTCACTAATACCGTCGAACGAAACTTTAGCACTTATCATACCATCCGACGGCGATGACGAGCCGACAGACTCCGGCCGGAGGCGCCGGCCCGCGACCGCGGTCGGGTCAAACTTACGTACAAGAACAGAAAATTAAACAAACTTAGTCATCGATCTATGTTGACAATGACGTGAAACTGAAGCCGTCTCCTTCCTCCTCATGGACGTAAATACAAAGGGTACCCTAATACATACATGTGATGAAGCCGCGGGCGCCGAGCGGAGCCGCGCGGCACCTGATGACGCAAACGTGTTATGGCACGTCCTAAGCATACATTAACAAACCTGGTCGGTGTGTGTAGACCGCTCACCTCGACCTGACACTGAGCCCAGCTCCACGCTACCTATCCGTACGATCTTGAGGTGTTCGCTTCAGCCGCGAGACGAGAGCACTCCACACACGCCTCCAGGCCGAGATACTCCCTACGCCTATAAACAACTCCTATCACCTCGCATGTGATCCCTTCAACCGTTTACACTAACCGGGGGCTGGTGATGGGCCGCACTGGCGGCCTCGCCCCACACACAGTGGCCGTGTCCCCTGTAGCTGTACCGCCTCCTCCGACTCTAAGCTTCGACACTCTGATCGCCCCTAAAGCGTCGCAAATCAACGTGACAATATCATAACCTAGCTGCCGTCCATACTCTGGCGCTCGCAGTCGGAGCGCTGACGATCGACCGCACTCAAATAAACACATACCTAACTAAATCCACATTATAGAGTTGCAAACCTATCCTGTTTTGTTACTGCTCGTCGAAAACCGCCGAGTACTTGTCTGTATTGTGTCCAACCGCTATTTTCATACTATTACATTTTTTATAATTTTCTTTATTTCAATCTCAGGTACTGTGGTATTGCTTACATGTAATTATAAAATGATTTTTCACAAGTTTATATTTTGTACATTGGCGGTTAATTGGTGTGGTAGAGGCTGACCAGAAAACTAAAACCGGACTACTGAGCTACTTAGAATATCGAGATAACATTTTATGTTTTCTGGTGAGCGCTCGCATCATGCGATGCTATGCAGTGTCTACGGGAACAGTAAAACAATGAATGGTGTCACAGTGTAGTAGTCGCAGTAAAACAATTCTGTTGAGGCGAGTCACTCGCACGCGACATCAGACGTAACGTACAGATAAATTATCTTTTAGCAAAACATCAATTAATATCAGAAATATAATTAAAACTAACGTACTATTATAACTCTGATTTTTTTTTTTAGTTTTTAGTTTAGCAGCTGATTCGATTCGTAACTATAGTGACCTATTTAACACTTAGGAAGCGGGAGGCGTGGGGCTGCATCGCCGCTGCCACTTGCTCTTATCTAAACACTTCTATCGCACTAAACATACGACATATTTTTCTTTGTAATTTCAACGTTGGTTACCGTAAGATCATATCTTCGACTATGTTAGTCGCTGACTGGTAGTTTCGCTTGTGGTTGTGGCAGCGGCGGTGCGTCGCGAATAATGAATATTATAATAATTGACTATCACCACCAGGCATCAGACTGCACTCGAACTAACACAGCGCTGCACAAACGACATACGTTCGTTCATCGGAAACTACGAGTTACGACGAGTATTACTAGAAAGATCCGTAATGTAAGATTACAGAGGAATTTTAACAACTTCAACCGTACAGGGTCTGGTCATCACTCTGACCGAGGTGACTCCCGTCATGTTAGGCCTAGAACTGAGGCTATGCATAGCTGCTGGCTAACCAAATATTATAAAATACCGAAGTCACAACCGAAGTCTTAAAATGATTTGGTCAGCCAACGTGTCGTGTGTCTCGTGTCTGACACACGAGTCAAATCAACACCCAACATGACCAAGGTCACCGGGACACAGGAAGCTCACGCACTGCTCTAAAGCGAAAGTTTCAAGAGAATAGTTCGAGGTGGTCACAGGCAGACCGAAACTGGCGACAATCACGAACGTATGCCACAGTTGCCATCGTAAACCTAACTTAACGAGAATAACTGGCAAGCGAGGGAGAAGGGCGGGGCGGGGCGGGGGGCGGGGCGGGTTTGGGGCGGCGGGCGGGGCGGCTTGCGGCGGGCGGGGCGGGGGGCCGCGCGAGTATCACAGGGGGCAGCACTCTCTCACAGCGGGCGGGGCGTGCGCATGCGCCGCGACAGGCAGCTGCAGGAGTTCAGAGCTGTACAACGAGCGAAAGGCACGCACACGTAGACACCCACGAACGACGATCTCAACAGAATGCGAGTCGCGTACACGGGTGTGTGTATGCGTGCGCTTTCGCTTGTTGAACGAAGCCGCCCTTCTGCAGCTATCTATTTCGTGGCGCCACGTCTCACGACAGGCCGGCGACTGGCACATGTTACATACTACACAGATAGGGTTTTCCTACATACGTAGTCCACCGCACTAACACATACGCAATTCATGAAGTTCAACGGTAAGACCGTTGAACCGTGAAACACTTAGGAATTGGTGATGTTGAAAGATGCCTAGACATATGCGCGTGCGCGAACAAAGAATGTCAGTTGTTGACAGTTCTGTATAACATGTGACGTGTGCGCAGCAGTATAGGACGGCGTCGCCGGCCGCGCAGACGGACGAGGTTAGTGACCTCGCGGTCGCGAGGTCACTGACCCGGCGCGCAGCTCCCGCGGTTCGCGCACGACTGCCTATCTCCGGCGGAATGAACCCACGCGATAGCTAGCTCCGACATATAGACTATTATATCGTACGTTATACATCTCATTATACAAATAGCATTAATTTATTTATATTTTATTGACCGAGTGCCAGGCCGGCCGAAGACCGGGCGAATATAACCTCTTTTATTTCAAGTCTAAATATAAACTCTGTAGATCTTAAACGTCTATGGAACTAAAATTACATTTTGTACCATAAAATTGTTTTGTTTAAAAATTAAGCCACTAGACGCGGGGCGGACGCGGCCCGCCCCGCGCCGCCCGCGCGCGGCCCCGACGCGCACGCGCACGCGCCCGCACGCACGCGCACGCGCACGCAGGCCGCGCGCGCTCGTCTTGCGGTACGGGTCACGGTAAGGTCTCGCGCGGCCCCGGGCCCGCCGCGCCGCACTAACAACACAAACTATCCTAACTTACGTTAAGGCGACTACCACGCGACGCCCCCGCTACGTATAATATTTCTATATTTTATTCGTATAGAGAAATTATTTTTTTTTATATAGGTATTTTTATCTTTTTTTACTCTATGTAACTCTTTATCGGACGTCACCAACTTATGTCACTCTATATAGATAGAATGGTCTCCAGAGGAAAATGTACTGTAAATTAACCTACGTAGGTCGCGCCGGCCGACTGGCGCAGCGCGGGACTATGTCTATGACCTCAGAGGGTGAACAATACACTATTTGTTGAGTGAGGCGCGGTCAGACAGGACGCGAGGTCTGCCCGCGCGCACTCTGCACTAACCACATACTGTGTATTACTTCACAAGTCCATGGAACAACGTAACGAAAGTGCGCTCACAGTTACGAACGGAGCGGTACATAACCTCGCATGCAAACGGCACAATGTGGCGAAGCTGTCTGGTTACTGCTACATAACGTCACCCACACATTACACAATGAAAATATATACAATATCCTCCAAGTAATCGCATATCGAAAGATACAATATTCATTTTATAATAGATCTCGCAGTCCATTTTATAATAAATTTGCAGTCAATTAATTTTATAACTATTCCACAGAAATGTTAAAATGTATACTTATATTCGTTTCACACGAAATCCCATAAACTTGAGAACTGAGAGAGTTGAGGGCACACTGGGGAAAATATAATAAAACGGTTTAAACAAATAATATCGCGGCTGACAGTTCGCAGCGCGCTATACAGTGTGAAACAAACCTAAGTACGATATAGTTGTACTTTAGACTCAGATATGAGCAGCCTACGGATGGACGCACATTGACTGCAAGCCGACCAGGATACATCGAGCAATTCATGATGTAATAATTCATTGACCAACAACCTGTGCAACACCTTACTGTCAATCACCCGGCTCGGCTTGCATGTCAATACACCTCCAACATCCAACCAAACACACAATCCGAAGACTTAACGTCTTCACACAGTGTTGATCCAGTACATATTATGTTCAACACGATTTCGTCGCGCCCAGTATCAAGCACTGAACACTCAAACAAATACATGACAAACAAATACAAAGTTTTCAAAACAACGTCATAAAGAACGTGTTCAACTGTTCGCACAAATGATATCAGGCCACAGATACACACCGATCATTTTATTGCATTATTCACATTAGGAGATACATTGAAACGACAACATACGATTGTTACTCTTTAAGTCCATAATTAATTAACAACAAAAGGAATCCAGTATTTGATACTGAATACGTACAATACAGTGTTTAAATATAAAGCTACAGCGGATGATGCGACCGCGTTGAGATACGCCTAAAAGCTACCAATAAAGGGTGAAACTTCCGGAGTGATGTAGTCATAATAAAAAATGATAATAATGAAAAACAAAAAAAATGCATAAATACATTAGCAAAGTAAGTTAGAAGGCACCGCCGACGCCTGGTGTAGTGCTGACCCTAAACTACTGCGTCCCGCGCACTCATGTACATACTTACATACATATATACACACGCACTCACGCACACTCGACGCGCCCCGACCGCCCTGCACACGTCGCTAGCTCGTGGCTCCACAGCCAGCTGGCATGCGTGCTGTCTGCACTAGTGATTATTACATTGTTGACCACAGAGTACTAAGTAAATGGAGTGCTCAAGCGCGTGTAGTACGAACGAATCCCGAATGCATCTAACATGCGGGAAGCGAAGCTTCTGCCATTGGACAATCGACTGTCGCGGCGATGGAAGAGTCTCTCTATTTACTTATTACTCTGTGTTTTATAAGAGCCATTTTGTGTGTGCCTTGAGCGGGTCGGGTGTGCCGCAACACAGGGTGCTTACATAACCAAACTTAATCTACCCATGTACGCGGCCGCGGCACATAGGCGGATACATACACACGGCATACGTGTATTTTGTTAATGGCAACACTAGCGTAAATAATTTTGAGCGAATTTTGCCGAAACATACAATTTTAGAATACTTTTTAAGTTCCAGTCGAATTGTATAAAATTTTCACAAGTTAGCATCTGTTTCGCCACTCGCTAATAAGTTTTTTGGCAGAGCTTAAATCAGCTCTCAGTTTTCAAATGTAATTTTTCCTGCCAGATGTCACAATGTCCAGCAGACTGCTATAAGCTGAGATGTGTCAGATATTATCATACGCACCGGCAAGTGACGAAACCGACCCAAAATGTATAATTCGCCAATTAATAATTTTGACACCAAAAATTTTGAATCGAAGCCAATTTTTTTTTCAATTTAGATTCGAATAAAATTCTACCAAATAACGAGGACATGTCCGCGGCCGCGTCCATCTCATACGTAATAACATTTTAAATCCGTCGGATCGTACGCCTATGAATATCACAGCAGTGCGTCATTAATCTAATGATTCGAGTACACCGGCGACACACCGGCCTATAACGAGCCCTGTAAACACCCGGTGCCTTATTGTTACATCAGGAGCCTGCAGCGAACCGCCCTTCACCGGATATCGGGGATTCATTCATGTCTCTAGGTGTTTATACAATATTGTGAATTAGATGAGAATCTTCAGATAGTTATCAAGTGTCAGTTCATCGTAAAGGGCGGTGCACAAGTCAGGCTCCCCGCACACACCCGTGCCTGTCGTATCTCAGTGTAAACAGACAAAAAAAACGCTATAATTAAATAATCCATATTATAAAAACACATACACCTACAAACTAGCTAAGTGGGCAATTTAATCTTTTTATCGAAATTTTATTATGTAGTTACAATATGACAAGCCAGGGATGTACTCCTTTTATTTTATTTTTCCCTATTCACCGAATAATACCAAACATATCGACATATTGATGTCACCTGGCTGTTTAATATCATATAACTTAACAAAAATAATATGACTTATAATCTGGAATTACAACTCCATCTCGTTATATTATAGTTTATCAACATTCGTTCCACTTCATAATCTCGATATCATGTGCCGAAAACTATTTACACAAATTAGAGAAAAAAATAAAGTGATAATTTAAAAATAAAGCTCAAAGCCGTCTAAAGTTAGTTTTTTTTTTTCAGAGAAATTAATATAACGCCCTCTGGGAGTAGCGGTACAAGTAATAATTTAGATTTAAAAGGCCACGAACAAGTGTATTATGTGAAGTGCGAGGCGTGACTGCACGGCCTCGTCTGCACAACGTAACCTATCACAATAATAATGATCAACAAGAAATAAAATTGTCAAAGTGCAAACATTATTAGTACCATGTGAGAGCGGAGCGGAGCGCTCGCGCCACGGCCGGGCGGGCCCGGGTGGGTCGTCGTAGCGCCAAATATATAACATACTACATAATAATCATATAAAATACTATATACACATAATAATAAAGCATCAGTTTTCGTGGGATGTGGTACGTGCGGACAGCCCGGGGGCCGGCGTGTGCCGCGAGCTGGCCGCGCGTGCCGAGCGGAGCGGAGCGAGCCGAGCGAGCTCAGTACCGGGCGCCAGCGCGCGAGCATCAAATCCGGTTCGGCGCGCTGCCCGTGAATGTGTCCTGAAACACACGACGAGTTCATTACTCACCGCTGCCGATGTAAACGTGTAACGCACAGAAAGCTCACTCCTTATAGAGTCCAATAAAGAATTTTGAAGTAGTGCTAACTGAGAGTTTGTGTGCATTACTTTATTTTTGACAATGTCGTCGAGTGAATCCTCTGTGCTTTTTGTGTTATATATTTGCAAATCAAATAATATGAGGATGAATTAAGCTAGTAATTATATTATTATTGCATTGATTTAAAGGCGTCAATTAGATTAAATCATAGTGATGCCCTTATAGCTGTTGATATGTGTGTCAGCGATGATCAGCATAGACTATAGAATTGCGAGTGATGACAATGACTATTATAAGCTCAATTGCACTACAAATCACTAAATGCGTTTAGCGCTAAACGTATTTAAAACATGGTTCTGTATTTGTCAATCTCTTGAACATGACAGAGACAACGACCAGTCTTACCAAGGGGTATCTTATTACCCAGTAACTGGATTATGGAGGTCAGATAGGCAGTCGCTCCATGTAAAATACTGGTTTTCAGCTGCATCCGGGTATACTGGAAGCCGACCCCAACATAGTTGAGAAAAGGCTAGGCAGATGATGATGAGAGACATAACGAGGTTTTAAATTCCTTTAGCGTTAATCATATTTAGCAAGTGGGCCCTAAAATAGAAATAGAAACACTTCACCGATTAATGATCCACCTCCCTTCATCGCTTTGAAGCATTTGGTTTGTTATTAGGATACATAAATACTACATACTGTCTGAACGCAGAGGCGATTTTTATTCTAAATCTTGATACAAGTTCTATCCATACATTTTCGAGTCAGGGCTTACCGAGCTCAGTGTTCGTGTAGCTGAGTCAAAATGTTTACGAGTGTTTGTGATTTTTATTTTTTTCCGATCCTGAACACGATATGGTATGGATACACTCTTATGTGTTAGTACTCCATTTGTTAACTACTCCATGTTACTAAGCTATCGTAAGCGTATGATGGTCTGTACGTTGTATAGTTTGACAACGTTCAAAGAACCTATAGTTGAACTGCGGAAGAACAGAGGGGCAATTCTCGTAATTTTAAGAACGTTCACAGTCTGATCTCAGTCTCAATCTGTCAAAAAATACTTCTAATTTCCCTACATTTTGACTAGTTTTTGACATTTGTTTGTCCCCGAGATGAGACTGCGACTAGATTTTGACCGTTTTAAATTAAGAGAATTGGCCTTCTGGTATCGGGCGAATAAAATGTGACCGGTGCAGTAAAGGACTGACGGAATTCGTACGTTAACTTGATGCGTTTAAGCGAGAATATAAATATGTCTATTTGAGTCACAATTTACTCGCCATATTTCGGTTTAGCGGAAGATGCAGGAGACCGTTGGAGGTCGCGTCAGTATACAAGTGTGTACGTACTATGTTGGAGGCTCGCGGCGCGGGCTGGTCGCGCGGCTCGGGCGCGGCGCCGGGCGCGTAGCCCGCCAGCCCCGCGCCGCCAGCCCCGCTAGCCCCGCCAGCCCCGCTGGCCCCGCCGGCCCCGCTAGCCCCGCCGGCCCCGCTAGCCCCGCTAGCCCCGCTAGCCCCGCCCTGCGCGCCACAACACTTTACAACTGTCGCGTCACATGACAACCTACTACCCTATTTACATTGGGGCAAGGTATGTGTTGAAAATTCAATGCAACACAAACATTATGTGGGGCTATCATTATGTAAAATAAGATATCTATAAAAAAGACTTTGTCTAATGTGAATTGTGTTTTTTTTTTAATACTAGGGAATCCAGAAACAGTACTACAGCAAACTTGTGGAGGGGTACAAAGGTAACATAAATGTACATTAACGACCTGATGCTAACCAGGATCCTCTTTACAAAGCATCAGGATAATACAAGACAATGTTCCTTCCGGTCGGCTGGTCTTTAGTTTTGTCTCAGACAACGAGGTACCAGGATCATATAAAACATAAACAGGTGCGATCAAAATAAGAACACTGGCAACTATCGCGTAGGTCGGCAGGATGTCGACCGGCACTTTTATTGTTAGGCCCGCTTGCACCGCAAACAACTAAACGCGTTAGGCGCTAAACATAATTATTTAAAAATCTCTGTCATCTCCAAATGATTGACACAAATAGAAAGATAATTAAATTCATTTAGCGTTAGTGATTTGTGGAGCATTGTGGGCCTTAAGTAAGAGTTATCAAGTACTAGGGCGACATGAGCGCCGAGCGAGTGAGCACATACCTGATGCGAGTCGGAGGGCTGGTGCGCGCGGCACATCTTGTCGCAGTAGTCGGCCAGGATGTCTCGGAAGCGCGTCCAGCACTTCTCAGGAACAGTGATGGCCGTGCGAAAGTTACTTTTCACCTGCAAACGAGTTCATTTACCATCTTATTGACCTTCAATATTAAATGATTATCAATGGTACTTGTTAATGTAGTACTAACTTCGTTCCAGCCTCCTGCTTGCTTTGGGGGAAAATTAAAAACTGGTTTTATTTCACTGCGCCGGCGCACACCTGGCGACGCGCAGGGCCGCGCGGTTGTCATTAACAAAAGAATATCAACTTGACCTTTGTCCGTGACCATCAAAGCGGACAATGAATAAGACGCATTTTTATTCACGACTTGTCAGTGATTTTCTTTTTGTCAGTGATTCGCCAGGTCTGCGCCGGCCCTTTTCTTATTTACATTACGTTATGGGTGCAAATATTTTAATCTTTCGATCTCTGGAACTTGTAGCATCACTTAAACCTAAGCTAGAACATAGCTAGGTTTAAAATGATAAATCAAACCATTTTTGAAATCAGATTTCATTGACATTACATTAAATGGTAAGAATAATAATATGATTAAATAAACTTTCTGAGAAAAACTAAGCTGGCAGAATTATGATGGCTTTAAAATGGCACTAGAAATCAGACTAAACTTGATTCCAATAATACTCCTTTCGGAAAAAAGCGGATAAATATGGCTACAAAATGTTATTTACATTGTTTACACTCGGAGACTACTTACTGACAACAGTTTCACCGTTTCCAACGGACATTGGGCTTGGACTTCCTAACAAAGCGGTGCTGCCCATATAACGCCGCATACCGAATACAGTACCTCATTATAGAAAAGTTTTTGACACCGTAATGTCAAATACCCGCCGTGAATTTCACACTGCCGTCATATGACGGCAACGTTTCCTTAATAAACCCAAGCCTAACTCAATGAAACTTACACTACATGATCACAACAACAATGGCGTATATAATACAGGCTGTCCGCAGACAGGATGCGCATGCTGTAACAAGACAACGTTAGTGTTCACCTCGCTGACTTTCATGTAGATGCCGCGGTTGTTCTGCCCGATGTCGAAGTAGAAGTTCTTGTTGTCCACGCGCAGGTGGCGCCCCTCGGGCAGCTCGCCCTTGAACCTGCAACACGCGTCACGTCAGTATCCGCCTGCGCGCGCGCACACACTCACACATCCAGCATGCACGCTAGGACACTATCATCGCGGTTCCTACGTCTCAATCTAATACTTTAAGCATCAAACGTGTGTATTACAGTCGGTACAACAACAATATTACGGCACCATTCCCCAATAATGAAAATCATACCATTCCGGTTCAAACCAAGCCTCAGCCGGGTGATCGCTAACGGCGGCAGTGGCAAGAATCAGAAAAAGAAAAGGCCCCGTTAAAAACATAAAGCTGATATATTATACATGGAGGGAGCGTACAAACAAAAAATATACCAAATATACAGGGCGTAGGGGACAGCGACGCACTGTTACCATGAATTCAGTATGATTTCAGAACCGGGTATTAAAAATATCTGCTGTTGCATACAACAGTCGAACACTTACACGGTCGAAATGTATGGAACAGCTGATTTCTTAATTGAATAACAGACGAAAAATTTGGGGTCTAGAAACACGTGCTAAAGTCATGGTGACAGTTTGCGCGGCGATGTCCCTTGCACCATGCATTGTACGTAAGTAAGAGTTCAGTAATCAGTGAAGAAGTGAAAAATTGTTAACCGCCTTCGGACTGAAGCTGGGCTCGAGCCTGGGTCTACAATCATTATTATGTTGGATGAGTTACGAGTACCATGGCACCAAATCTGAGATTTCGATCAAATCTAAGCAACAGCTGATTCAGTTTGTCAGAGTTGGTACAATAGCAAAAGCTTTTCATATTCATGAGTAAAATACAAAATTATTAGGATTTTAGAAGCGAACCATATTTTCGGTATAAGGCACTTGTTTTATACTCCTTGTCTCTATTATAGTAAACTACTGTAATACCCGTACGTAGGACGTTATAGGCGATTGCACAAACATTTGCAAAGACAGCAAATAAAAACAAGTAAACACAGATAAACAAACAAGCGATAAGAATCAATAAGTAAGGGAACAGCTCCATTGATGATTTGTGTAATCAGCTCGATAGCGAGGAAGTAGGTCGTCGCACGCGCGGCGTAATCAAAAGTGCGATAACGTGCGTGCGTACACCTATTACCGATGTGCGAAAACATTATGTTTTTTATTAAGCAACGTATTTTTGAATTAGGCAATATTTTAAGATCTCCTAACTGTACAGACAGCGGTGCTGCTGGGTAGTTTGTTGCGCCGCGTCTTCCCACACTAGGAAGCAGCGCACTAGGAAGTAGTGAAAGGCGGGCGTTTTGGAGGTCTTGTGTAATTTTGAGGTTCAAAAAGTGCTGATTCTCAGCCTAGTTTGAATTAATGACTTTTGGTTTCGATTTTTTCATTTTGAAAATGAACGCATATTTTATAATGAAACTTGAGAAAATATAATTATTTCTACCTAACATTACGCGGATTTGGTAAATATTTCCAAAGGGCTCGGAAAATGAGATACCTAAACATATTCATGAAGCGTTAGTTCGCTAGGAATAACCTCTTGTTGATATCCTAGTCGCTTGCACATAGTATGGAAACTAATATTTAAGAAAATAGTAAAAAGAAATGTTTTTGTGCATGCCTTTTTATTCTGCCTTCAATGTAACGGCGGTTTGGCTAAATTAAGGTCGTCTTCTTATCTTCCCAGATGATCATTCAAACATAAAGGGGGAGCCTTTCAGACTTTCGTAATAGTATCTAAACTAATACAATGTCGCCCATAAAACTAGTGTAAGTCCATAAATTATCCCCACAGGACGACTTTTTTAATCATAAGATGATTAAACTAGTTTTTTTTAAATAAATACACAATTTTTTACCGAAAAAATGACTTCGAGTCCGTCTTTTTTTTCGTAGTCGATAATTTTTAGTAAAAATGTTAATTAACCAGTTAAAATAACTCATAAGCTTTTGGAAATAATAAACAGAATCCAAATCGACCCATAAACTTCGGAGATGTGTCAAAAAATAGGAAGCAAATCTACAAACTCTACTTAAAAAATTAAAAATTGAATAACATGAAAAATGTTATAGATAGACCCCCCCTTTTGAAGTTTACACAGCTCTACAAAAAAAGATTTTTTTTTTGTTGCCCTGGATTTCTGTGAAAATTCTCATGTTTTCAAGTATCCAGATCAAGAATATATTTATGAAAGCACTGACTGTGCTCTTATTTTATGATTTTCACAAATCTCAAAATTTGAACAATAATCAGCTTTTCGTTCATAAAAATTGATTTTATCAGTCATAATTTTAACAAAATTAAGAGCAATTCTTACAAAATCATTGATAGTTTCATGAATTGTGAGCATAAATATATCCAAAATCAGTCTTATATCCAGGGCAACAAAACCACTGTATACCAGTGTTATTTTCGACATATTTTCATGAATATTCAGAATATTACGGGCGGTCACATGCGCATGGGCGACATTGTATTATAAAGGGTTAAATTGTTTGTTTGTAACAAGTAAACTGAAACGTAACTAGCGAAATGTGGGTCTAGTACACGTCTGCGTGCCGTTGTGTTGTGTTTGTCTCGGGAACTATTGATCCGTTTACAAAAATTATTGCACTGATATAAAGCCATACGTATTTTTATGGTATTGACTTCCACGCGGACGGAGGTCGCCGTCAGATGCTAGTCACTAATATACACCGTTAAATTTAGATCGTTTTAATCCCTAAAAGGGGTCATTGTACTCATCATTATGAACAACTTTTACTACGGGACCAACCCTGAAATCGTGAAAAAAAAATCAGTTGATCCATAGATTTATGTTCGCATACCTCGACATAATGTACGGATCAACTGATTTTTTGCACGATTTCAGGGTTGGTCCCGTAGTAAAAGTTGTTCATAATGATGAGTATGTACAATGAGCCCTTTTAAAGATAAAACGATCAAAATTTAAGGGGATAAATACACTACAATGTTACACGGATAACATCCAAATCCTTACATTAAACTGACCCGCCTGTCCATGTCATAACGCCCTCCCCTGTCAACTTAGTTATTCAGTGCCATACCGCATTTCCCATCGACTTGCCCGTATTTAGCTTACAAAGAAAGGGCTCAATAACGGCATACATAGTTAATAAGTGCATCGCCTGTAACGTCTGTGTCGCGTTACAAGCAGAGATCGATCGATGCGCGGCTGCTCGTTCACAGGATCATTTAATTATATATACTTCAAGAACAACTGTTACTTATAACTGCAACCTTCGTGAAAGATATTGTCAAGTTTTAATGTTGTACTTACATGCACTTTGATTTGTTTTTTTTTATAAAAGATTGAGGTTTGTAACCTTTGTTCTTTGAGGCGACTGTACTATGAATGCAGTTTTATGGTTTTTTGTACGGACTATAATTTGTTTTTAATGTTTCACTCTGGGAACATTGCCAAAAATATAACCTACTACAATAAAACTTTAACAAACTATTTGTTTTTGACTTCTCTGTATGAAAAGAGGCCTTTGTGGGATACAATACAAATAGGCCAGTATTGTTTGCTTTAGAGGTTGAGCTGACAGATCACGAGAACCCCACTCGAAGCACTATTTCATTATCTTGTTACTATTAAAAATTGGTAAAACAAAAAAATATCAACAATTTATCATTTAAAAAATCTAAATTTCTATTTCTACGTTGGTCATATAAAAGAGGAACTGGTTGGCAATATAAACTGAGCTGGATAAGATTACCGGTGACCTATATATTTAATATAAACTGAGCTGGATAAGATTACCGGTGACCTATATATTTAATATAAACTGAGCTGGATAAGATTACCGGTGACCTATATATTTAATATAAACTGAGCTGGATAAGATTACCGGTGACCTATATATTTAATATAAACTGAGCTGGATAAGATTACCGGTGACCTATATATTTAATATAAACTGAGCTGGATAAGATTACCGGTGACCTATATATTTAATCGTCACTACGTTAACGGCCGGTAGGTATATTTAATTTCGCGATTAATTATATAAGAAGTTACTTGGTACGTGAGAGTGCATTCGTTTATTGTCGAGGGTTGTGTGTTTTACTGATATTTACCCAATAATTATATGATCACGTGTTTTCACATAATTATTGGGTAAATGAAGCCGCGCAATTATTATGTTTAGTTATGTAGGTCATTTAATAAACGATGAGTAAAGGCTCCTACTGCACAATTTGCAGGCCGAGCCGATGTTACTGCACAATTTGCAGAAGCCAGGAAGCACCATTTCAATAAAATTGTCACACAAAACTTCGGTGACGATTCCGCCGGCATGTGTAAAGAAGCCTTTAGACATATTCACAGATCAGGGGGTCTACTCCGAAGTGCAAAGTGCGAATGTTCGGATCGTACCGACACAAATGCCCGAACCGAATATTATTGAAAAATGCGAAAAAAGTTCGGATCGGCTCAGTTAGGTCGGGACCATAGTCAATATTCGAAAGAGTGTACGAGTGTAGGATCGGAACCGACCGACCCAATAGTAACTTCGTAGTAGGAAACGGCCGAACATTCGGCCGATACTTTATCGGAGTAGACCCCCAGGCTCCGCGTAAACCAAAGAAGAGCGTAGATTAGAGGATTTTCTGATGAAATTGAATAGACTTTATTATTAGTGACATAAAGTGCAAAGTTGTTTGTAAATCGACGCCAACAAACGGTCTTCACATGGGGCCCGCTTGCATCACAAATAACTAAAATATAGTTCTATTTCAGTCAATAGTTTAATGATGACTGCGACAGAACGACATTTTAAATATGTTTAGCGCTAATCATATCTAGCGAAGTAGTGATTAGTGGTGCAAGCTGGCCTGAGACACTGACTATAGGCGTTGAGCAGGCGATGGACAGCGATTATTCGCGGTAAAATGGCCGCCGTCTGCGCAGCGCCAAGTTTCATTGTTCAATGCGCTCCTCTTTGGCCTCCAAGCCTTCATGGGACATTAAAATCCTCGTCATCACATACATACCCTCCGTCATCAGTGCCGAAGTCGTCCAGCAGGTCGGTGAGCGCGTCGCGGAACTCGATCATGCCCTGCGCCGGCAGCGCCACCTGCGAGCGCGGGCCGCCGCGCGTGATGGTCTGCGACACGCGCAGGAAGCGCCCGCGCGAGTTCTCCTTCAGGTCCAGGTAGTAGCGTCGGTTGTCCTACAGTACAGCCATCGTTAATCATACATTCGTATAGCGAGGTTTTGCTTTTCATGTTGGGGAGTACAGTTTTCCAATGAAAAGTATGTACTTCGGGTATCAACGTCTATCTTCGGAAATACAAACGCGCGATGTGCATGTTGAGGTCGAATGTAGAGCTGTTACAATCATGGAAGTACTTGCTTATTTTGTATTATCATATTAAAATGTTGATGAACTCTTAAAAAAATAAAATTGGCTCTAGCGTCGCTCATGGCTACACAGAGTCGTAATACAATAACTGTAGGAATTTCAGTTTAAAATTTGTTATCAGCATGATGAAAGAAACCACTGATAGTACTTACACCAAGAAAATCATGCACGTAGCTGATTGAAACATAAATTCAAGGCGTAGTTTTTGAAATGTCGTAAAAATATATTTATGCGTACTAAAATATTAGAATACCTACTTACAGATATGCGTTGGTAGAAGACGAATGAAATGCTCATGGCTACCGACACCGGGCTCACGACACAGACCTCCACTGAGTCACGCTACACTCGCTATAGTCGCTGTAGTTAACCTGTCCTTTAGCCCCAGAACTAGATCACAATTAATGTTGACGCCTAAATTAAATAGTATCGTGTTTCTTTCAACAGTATCAATATGCTTACTATGACTATGTACGACTAACCACAGTAACCACTCCTTCACAAACACAGAAAATTAAAACTATTCAACTAAATGTATTTTTTATTAAGTCGCCATCGTAAAAAGAAAATTTGCCCAGCTCCTACACTACACCAAATTACTGAATTTGGGAACAAATCACATACTATTTCACATCTTTTCTCATTATCATCTCCCCAGATCATACCGATGCATGGTGATGAAATCTATATTTCATCACCATGCATGCACCATTCGCATGGGTCTGTACCCAATGCGATTGATGGTCACCTGTACCTCATCGGCCAACCTTGATCACCCCTTAAACTGGATATTGGATCCCCTATACGAGATTTCACAAAGATTTGCTCTCTGAATCCCCTTAACCCGAGAATAATAATCTTATTTTATCAGCGCAATTGATGATCGCCTGGGAGGCCAAATTATTAATACTTGAATCTAAATTTTGTTTTAAAGGTGTACTACTAATGTTCGCCTCACAAGCGATCGCCTAGTCAATATCTCGGTAAGTGTAAGCTAGCCAGGCGCCCAGGAGCACCCTCTAACGCGTTGCGGGTTACCCTCACTTGACACATACGTACAACCCGATGCGACCCCGTCGTTTCAGAACCAAAAAAAATCTACTGCAGGGGGGCCTTTCAGGCGATGATTAGTACTCTAGGGTTATACAACATAACATTTTTGTCACACCTTAAGCATCATCTCAGACTTGAGCTTGCCGTCGTCGGGCACGTTGTCGGGGTTGGGGGGGCCCAGCGACGAGTAGAAGTCGCTGAAGCTGGACAGGTGGTCGCGGAACTCCGCCGCCGTCGACATCGCCAGGAAGATCTGGCTGCGGCGCCCGTCTGCGCCGATCTGAGGACAATAGCTTTAGTATTACATAAACACATTACATGACGATTGTTTTACCCGACAGCGCGAGAGCCAGGACAGGGCACCATTCGTACTCCCACATGTTGCCAGTCATGATTCAGTCTCATGTAATAGAGGCGAGCCATTCGCCATCAAACAGACATACATCCAGACTCTGGATTGCTAGGGAGAAATTCCTAATGATAAAACTCAATACCGACCCCCGGATGTCCAGGACTAGGGTCAGCAGTACTGTAGCGCTTGACACAACTAGACGAGACGACAACGAGGGAGATTCAGTATTATCCGTGGAAGTCATTAGTTATCTATTTTATTGTTTTATTATTCTCAAATTACTTAAATCATTCACAATCCCCTTAACATTAACATTGCAACAAAATCCATTGCTTCACATCTATCTATATATATTATATGTTTATATAAATAAAAACGAATCATCGAAATGTATGTACGCGCATAACTGCCGATCGATTGCAAAAAATTGGATAATTCTTTTCTATGGGTTTGTCAGGACAAGGTTTGTAGGTATTCACAGTTGGACCCAGTAAGTAGGTGGCGCTGCTTTTTCGGGCAGGACAACGTCTGCCGGGTCCGCTAGTATTTGTTAGAAGCTTGACGACGTAAATTACACAATGAATATTCTTTATTTAATTGTGTGGACTTAAAGGTAGATAGTCGCTTTCATCATGTAGCAGGAAAGCGTTATAACCACTCATAACAAAACGGTTTATTTAGTTATCTAAATAAACCGTTTTGTTTTTATTTTCTTCCATTTGTGGCGTGGAAGTGAAAACTAACAGGATTTACTCAGTAAAATTATCATATTATCTAATTTAAGAATGAAATGAAATTTTCTGTCATCATCATCATCATTTTTTTTTTTTTTTTTTAATTTTGTCATTGACTGCCACCGCGGTTACCGGTGACCGCCAACAATAGATTTTCTATTATGTCTGTTGTCTGGCAGTCAACGTGTTCAGTAAAGAAAACTGAAAATATTTCTAATGCTCAAAAGTTTGAGTAAAGAAAAGGCTAAGCAGACGATTCATAGCTTTATCTGAAAAGTGCACCTCATGCAGTGGCGTAGCGTAGTGGCGGGGGGGAGGCGCGGCCCTTTTTAGGGGGCGGCAAAATTTCACAGTAAATAATAAAATATATTTTGTAAATATGTATTTGAACCATTTCATATTTTTAACGCAACTATAAATTCGGACCGATTTATTTTATTTATTTATTTATTGAAAAGAGCACGGAATTTTTCATCACTTATTCTGTGACGAATTCGGGGAATCCCCTTTCTTTGAATGATATTTTGTAGCGAATGGCAGCACCGTCTATACTGACTTGCGGGTTAATAAACGTGATTGTAAAACAAATAATTTTTTTTTATTTAAAATCTAACCTGTATAATGCAAAATAATGATGACTGTTCTTGCCGAAAAGTTCTCTAGAAATAATGTTCTCTATATAATGTATAGTATACATTAAATTGGAATAGCTAACTAAGAGGGCGGCAAAATTGTCTTCCGCCCCGGACAACCGATACCCACGCTACGCCATCAGTGGCGTAAACACAGGCATGAGGTCAGCCTCATGCCTGTGTTTACAACTCATATGTCATATGTAAAGGTCAAATCAATTAATCTGAGTAGCCTTTTCCCACCTATGTTAGGGTCAGCTTCCAGTCCAACCGGATGCAGCTGAATACCAGTATTTTGCATGGAGCGACTCTTATCTGACATTTCCACAACCCCAGTTACTGGGAGGTAACACGATACCCCTTGGTAAAACTGGCTTTTAGACTTTTGGGCTTCTAATAACACTTAACGACTGTCTTAAAAACAAGGTAAAAAGGCATATTTCCTTAATTCATTTTTTGCGTTTTTCGAGTGTTATACATATCTTTTATCAGTTGACGCGACGGTACCTGACCCATATTAGCTAAAGTCAAGAGGAGTAATGAATCTCCCAATTAAGTAAAACAAGAAATCGTTAGCCAAACACTAAGTGAGACAAAATAAACCCAGAAAACTAATATCAGATTCCCAAGTAAAGGTTGGTGCCAAGTCAGAAAATGTGCAACAAACATTGGTGTTGGGTTTCTAACTACATAGCCTCGGCAAATGTTCGGGAAGGCGTGAGCGAAATCAATAATACATTGAATGCTGCTAGTCGCTTCTCACGCCCGAAGGACTAGTCTGCTCATAAATATCATATTAGATGTAGGTACCACAAATATGCAATATTGTGTTTTGGCAGCCTATTTTTTCATCTGGGTATGATTAACGTAGAAAGTGGTTAATATATACTGTTAGGGCATCGGCAGCAGTAGCAATGCCTGTTACTAACCACAAACTGCAATAAATTAAAGACAGCAAGTCAGCCTTGGATATAGCCAAGCTCAGGGAGCAAGTCAGCCTTGGATATAGCCAAGCTCAGGGAGCAAGTCAGCCTTGGATATAGCCAAGCTCAGGGATCACAAGTCAGCCTTGGATATAGCCAAGCTCAGGGAGCAAGTCAGCCTTGGATATACCAAGCTCAGGGATCACAAGTCAGCCTTGGATATAGCCAAGCTCAGGGATCACCAGTTATTTTCACTGGGGTCTGTTTTTTTTTAAATAATCGACTTTCGCGGTCCGTATGGTAGACGATAACTAGCTTTTTTTTATATTTACCTTTTTTTTATTTTTTACTGTTTACTTAAGGTCCGCACAAAATAGGTCGGCGGCGGCGGTCCGGATACGGAACACGGTCCGCCACTCGGTGACCCAGCTCATTCTTTTTTAAATATTATTTAGGTGACCTGTTTTCAGGACACCTAAAAAAGTTGAAGTGGAATTTAAAATGAATCTTTTCTTTTCAGGAAATCTACAGCACAAATCAGCGGCTCGCTCAATCTTCAGAAAGTCAAGATTAACTCCTTTAGAAAGATAAGCTGTTAGAAACGTATTATCCTTTCCATTTTAAAAGTCTGGTGCTACAGACTATACATAGACACTTAAATTTCCTTTGAAGGGGTTTTTGGAAACGACGATTTTACGATGATTCTAAATGTGGCAAAATTTTTTTGCTCAAGTTTTTTTGTTTGTGGTCTAAAGACCGAATATTATTGAAAAATGCGAAAAAAGTTCGGATCGGCTCAGTTGGGTCGGGTCCATAGTCAATATTCGAAAGAGTGTAGGAGTGTAGGATCGGGACCGACCGAACCAAATAGTAACTTCGTAGCAGGAAACGGCCGAACATTCGGCCGATACAACTTCGGAGTAGACCCCCTGGATTGGCCTGGTTTTCGGACACTGTAGTTCTCAGACAGAGCGTCACCGTCAATATTTAACCGCAGGCCAGTTTTTCAGAACCAAATTTTTGGAAGGGGTCGTCATCGATCAGAAGACTGTTCTTCTTAGCGGGTCGATAGTAATCCAAACGGACTCTGCCCAGAAGTCGGCCACTTGTTTAGCAGAAGATTGATAAGCCGTAATTGATAATGGCTGCTGGGGAGTTTGTTGCGCCACTTCTTCTTCCCAGCGATAGCACTAGGAAGTGGTGAAGGGCGGGCGTTTTTGGGGGACTGTCTTTTGTAATTTTGACGTTCAAAAAGTGCTGATTCTCAGCCTAATTTGAATAAATGACTTTTGATTTTAATTTTGATTTTGGTAGCAGCCTACTATAATTGAGCATTTTGGAACAAAGTCCTTATCAGCGTGTCATCATCAGCTGTCGCTATCTATTATGTAAATCTTTATCGTGTACATAAGCCGCGCTTACGCAACACTTAAATAAATAACTATTTCTATGTTAACATTAATCACATAATCACACAACATTTTATTAAATTCTGAAGCGACTTCGAAACGAAAGCGACTGTCACAAATCTTTAAAGCTCTTGAAGTAGGGGCTATAAAAATAATAATATAGGCAAAGTTATGTAAATGAGAATGGGTAATACCGTAACACGAGGAGAGTAGGGATGCAGGGGTGAATCGGAACGAAACTTTAAATTCCTTACATGGTAGTCAACGCGCTGTGCTTACAGCGTTATGTCTCGTCTGTTTTGTTCGGTCACAAGTAGCCAGATCCGAGGTACAAAAAAAAATATAGCACAGCCAAATATAGTTTATGTGTCCCCCGTAAATTCGATTGCAGAACTAAGGGAGAGAATAACAGATGCGGCGGACCAGATGAGGGCAACAATCACAACAAGAATCACAAAAACCGAAGTGAGGAAGCGAATAAGAACATGTATTCGAAACCGAGGTCAGCACATCGAACAAGACGTTTCAAATGAGTGTAAAGTTTTTAAATTGATATTGATTATAAATAATTATTATGTTCGTGAAATTGCTTAATTTATTTTCCGAACAAACACCTTTTTGTGAGACGTACGCCTTCCTGCACGAAATCAAAAACGATTTTCATAATGTAGTCCATGACTTTATATTAATTTTCATACCTTTTGGATAGCTGATAACAAGGTTGTAGATCCCGCTACAAGTAAAATATAGACAAGGATATTTTACTTGTAGCGGTATCTACAACGCCACATGCGAACAACGCGTCTGACGTCACGCAAATCCTGCATCTCGCAAGCAGAGTTTACCGTGCAACTAGCATAATTATATACAAACGCCCAGACATGATTCATCGGGCAAGACTGGTGTTATGTCTTTACACCCTCCTCGTGCTCCTTATACCTCTAAACACTAATAATTTGTACTAAGACAACATTTTGTATGAAGTAATGGCAAAAATTACAAAAAAATATATGTTTAATTAGTGATATTTGCCAAGGTTTTAGGCATTTTTGAACTTTTAATTACTAACAAAGATTGGCTACGGCATCAACTATGATAATAACATAAATTTGAGTACAGTCGCTCCGTAGATTATTTTCAAATTAGCTTCAAATGATTCAATCTGGGATATTTCATAAAAAAAAAACTAAAAATCTTACTAACTCAAAAACTACTGAACTTCGGTAGAACATTTGGTGGATTAATTTGTTGCATTTTCACCCTACTATGACGTCCTGCAAGGAATACGTCGAGTTACCAGTAACCCTGTATACAAGGTGTACATTCCTATGCTACCGCGATTCTTTGTGTAATAATTGTAAGAACTGACTGACAAGCAATGAAACGAGTTTGAATTTGAAATATTTCACACGAATGTCCCCCACATCACGTTACCAGTGAAACTTCTGCACGTTCCACCATGTACCAAGCTTATCCAACGCACAGCGCACCGTCTGTGGGCGTCAAAGGTCGAGGGGAACTTCTCACATCACCAGGAGGCCAATTCTCGTAATTTAAAACGTTCAAAATCTAGTCGCATTCTCATCTCAGCGACAAACAAATGTCAAAAACTTGTCAAAATGTAGGGAAATTAGAAGTTTTTTTTGACAGATTGAGACTGAGATCAGACTGTGAACGTTCTTAAAATTACGAGAATTGCCCCTCTGGTATTGTGTCGTAATTCATTATAATCATTACGCGCACGTTACGTCACCAGACAGTTTCACGAGGGTTACCAGTTATAGCGTACTGTTTGTCTTACTACAAGTTCTAAATAAACACTCCTTTGCAAACAATTTGTTCTGAAATAACTTTTTTATAACTTAACTTTGTTTCACGGTAACCTGGGGTTTGTTTATTAAATTCAAGGTGACATTTTATATTTTCTGAGCACTTGCAAATTTATAGAACTAAGTCCTGAAAAAAACTGATATTAGATTTCACTCCTTTACTAGAAAGGAATGAAACCTAATATCAGGTTTTCTAGACACTCGCCCTTGCAAAGATGACATACAAATCTAAGATATAAATCCACTCCGAGGTTGAACTTAGTACAGTCAACCGCACGTCTAGTTGTTAATAGCTTAACATTGACGATATCTTTATTTTATTTCATACAAGTAGGACTACTGATCTTCGGATAGCGTCAAGGAAAATATTAGGCGTTTTAAAGGCATTTTATTGACATAACTGTCATTCTTTGACAGTTGTATAAAATGCTATAACACGGCAAATTGACGTAGGGTGCCAATTTCCTTTACACTTATTTTGGTCTTAGTCAAAGAATGACAGTTGTGATTCGAATATAATTATGGACTATTTAAATTGGTAGTCAGTTTTCTGATTAATTAATTAAGTTAGCGGTTGTAAAAGACATGCACGCTCAAAGCTCACTTCCTTAAGTGATGAACGAGCCACTACCCCGCCAGACATCGTCAGTAGTGGCTGGAGATGTCTAGAACATTCTACAGACTCCATAATATCTATGAGTGAAGACGTACGCTCACCTCTGCGACTTTGATGAACCGCCCGCGCCGGTTCTGCTTCACGTCCAGGTAGAACCGCTTGGACTGGATCTGCAGCATTTTCGTCGCCAACTCCTGCTCCTGTGGCTGCTGACCTGCACACACGAGAGGACCAGGGTTCAGAGGCAGTTCAAATAAATAAATTATTGAATACAAACGAACGAAATGCTTCGTACGATACGGCTAGACAAAATATCGAAAATTCTATATCTATATATATAAAAATGAAACCCGTTTTCCGTTGTCACGACATAACATGAAAACGGCTTGACCGATTTGGCTGATTCTTTTTTTAGAATATTCCTTGAAGTACGAGGATGGTTCTTACGCAGAGAAAAATTTAAAAAATAGGGTAGGAGTAGGTTGGGAGTAGGGTAGGGGTAGGGTGGGAGTAGGGTAGGAGTAGGGTAGGGGTAGGGTAGGAGTTGGGTAGGAGTAGGGTAGGAGTAGTGTAGGAGTAGGGTAGAGTAGGAGTAGGGTAGGAGTAGTGTAGGAGTAGTGTAGGAGTAGTGTAGGAGTAGTGTAGGAGTAGTGTAGGAGTAGGGTAGGGAGTAGGGTAGGGGGTAGGGTAGGAATAGGGTAGGAGTAGTGTAGGAGTAGGGTAGGAGTAGAGTAGGAGTAGGGTAGGAGTAGTGTAGGAGTATGGTAGGAGTAGGGTATAGGAGTTGGGTAGGGGGTAGGGTAGGAGTAGTTTAGGAGTAGGGTAGGAGTAGGGTAGTAGTAGGGTAGGGGGTAGGGTAGGTGTAGGGTAGGAGTAGTGTTGGAGTATGGTAGGAGTAGGGTAGGAGTAGTGTAGGAGTAGGGTAGGGGATAGTAGGAGTAGGGTAGGGCTAGGGTAGGAGTAGGGTAGGAGTAGTGTAGGAGTAGGGTAGTAATAGGGTAGGAGTAGTGTAGGAGTAGGGTAGGAGTAGGCTAGGAGTAGTGTAGGAGTAGGGTAGGAGTAGTGTAGGAGTAGGGTAGGATAGGGTAGGGGGTAGGACACCACGCGAACGAAGTAGCGCCGGCCAGCTAGAAATAATTTATATGGCAAAACAACGTTTGCCGGGTCAGCTAGTTATATATAAAGGAGATCATTCAGGTTTCATACAAAGGTACGCGGTCGCCACTCCAGAACTTTTCGGCCATCTGTTCTGCGAGCAATGTGCCCTGCCAACTGTCACTTAAGTTTGGCAATTCTTCGGGCTGTGTCTATGACTTTACGCCTTCTAATAAGGCCCATTGTGTGGTCGCTCACACAGTTTCAGTGCCATAGGTCGTTTCACTGGCAAAACGCACTGGTCAAAGACTTTCGTCTTGAGACACTTCGGTATGTGGGACGAGAAGATATTGCGAAGCTACGCAATATCTTCTCGTCCCACATACCAAACGCTGCCCAGCCGAGTCGGATTCGACGATTGATCTCTTTCTCGAAGGTGGACCTACCCAACTGGACAGTTTGTCCTAGGACCCTAGGTAAACATACTCGTCCACGACATCAGAGTGTAGCGTCTCCGATCTTCATGACAGCGGTTGTTACAGTGTTGCATTTGACATGACCATCATTTTGTCCATATTCATTTTAAGACCCACTCTTTCGGAGGCTCTACTGAAGTCATCGAGCATTGTACTGAGGTCCTCCATAGTCTCAGCCATGACTACGATATCGTCGGCAAACCTAAGGTGAGTTATGTACTCGCCATTGATGTTAATGCCAGCCCCTTTCCAGTCCAGGACCTTGAAGACATCCGTCAGTGCAGCGGTGAACAGTTTCGGAGAGATAACGTCTCCCTGTCTCACATCTTGCTGAAGTCTGATCCTGTAGTCGGACTAACGTAGTGGCGTTTTTGTACAGACACTTCAGCAACTCGCACTTCAGCAACTTCTTAATACTATTTTCAATTATTTTATTAATACTATTTCTAAGATCGAACCAGAACATCTTCCAATTTATTGTATAGCTGGAGGGCGTTTCGCATTTGGTTTATACCGTGCGTAGGTTAAAAACCACACTATGCACATTACGTGTGAACAACATCCTACTGTCCTCTTTCCAATATTGCATGTGCAATAGTAGTGGCTGACTGCATTTTGACCCTACAATGTCCTGTCAAAAGACACAAACATAATGGCTTTTCGCAGTAACGTGCCGGGGATTGAATTCTTCCTCGAAAAACGGCATTTTCTCCTAGCTCCCAATAGGCTTAGATAACTAACGTGTAGTAAAAAAAAAAAGTAAACATCCGAATTGAGAACCTCCTCCTTTTTTTGAAGTCGGTTAAAAATGATAAGAATGACTCACTAGACTTAACCACGTGTACTCAAATGATATATGTATGTATTTACATTTGTGTGTAAGTCAAATGTACGAGAAATCTGATTTTTGAACTTATATAGCCGCAACAATAATGGTTCCACAGTTTTGGTGCCATAGTACCAAATGGTTAAAATGATGTCCCAAACAGATTAAAAACTTTTTTTTTTACCTGCCCGGCGCTGACGATTCTGTGCCCAACATGAATGGTCTCCTTTAATATTATTGTTAAATACACATAAAAATTCCAGAATGAATTCTCAAAATGATGGTGATGGTGATGCGGTTAGCATCAAAATCCGTTGCTTGGTTTAGAAGAACAACACGGACAGACAGACACGAAAAGCGACTTTAATGTATAATCTGTACAAATTGGTCAATTTGCCACCGACAAGATAATAATGTTAATAATAATGGACTGTCTCGAAGATCTAACCGTTGCAAGCGGTACTACTGAGCATGAGGTCCTGGGTTCTATTTCCAGGTACTAAAGTGTTATAGGGGTTAATAATTTCTCAGTAAGTAGCTGCCCGGAGTTTGGATTTCTACCAGATCGATTGCAATCATAGAATTAAAATATAATCTGGCCTGACGTGGTAATACTACTTACACAAACACCTCCTCTTCGGAAAATACAGGAGCGTTGAGCTATGAGATAGTTATGGAGGTCTGTTCACAATCGACCTACTTCAATCCAACACCCGAAAGGGATAAAAACCTCTCAAAGAAGTTTATATCTCCATAATATACCTCTCTCTCAATGGACAGTCGCTAAACATGTGTACCTATATTTATTTAAATATGAAGAAATAATAATTGTTTAGTTTCTAATTTTAAGTTTAAGGTTGATTTTGTTTACAATTTCTTTTTCCGTTTTTTTTTTGCCTTTATTTTTATTTATTTTGTTTAGTCTAAGTTTTAATTATAATTTTAATGTAATTTTGTAAAATTAGCATAGATATAAGCGATTTGGTGTAAGCTGTTAGCTTATATTTCATAAATAAATGAATACTGAATACCTACGTTAGTTCACCCCGTCCTAAACTAAATCAATGGACTACCTACTTCATCTGAAAGTCTAGATATAGGTAGGAAAGTGTGTGACGTCATACGCCGTCTCTCTAGATCTGCCAGACATACTTCGTCGATAGATAAGATCATAATATAAAACGTTTACTGGTGAAGATACGAAAACTCAACACATTTGTGATAAACAAGGATTATAATGAAAATATACTTATTATGTTGACCATGAATTCGTTCTTAGAAAATAATTTAATTAATATAATTAAAGAGGAATGAAGAAATTACGTAGAACTGTGACATCACATCAATTAACGGGGGCAGACGCTAAATCATTACCTACCTACAACTACCTGATAAAAGCTTTGAATAAATCAATGCATTATTCATAATATCCTTATTTGCCTTCCATGATGTTAATAAGATGTTACAAAGTGTTAAGGTACAGAAACGTATATGCTATATGCAGACAAAACCGATCGATCGTACAAATCACGCGCTCTTTGTCAATTAATGCAAGTTCCAGAAACGCGGCATAAAGGACAAAGAAAGTGCTGGACATGACGCAGAGTAGAGCGCATGACCGTCCTATCTGCAAGGGCTCCGAGGAATTTCATCCAAAACGAGTACGGACGGGCGTTACAACAAAGAGACGTAACACTGAAAACCAGCGGGGCTTAACAAAAGCAGCGAGTCCGTTAGAAATCGACGTGTGATCGATTCCGATGCACGCAACTCGTTCCGGCCGGATGCACTGGGTTTCCACAACGCCCCTAATTTCGGCGGGCTAATTACTAAGTACTGAAGTGTGGCTAGACAGAGATACAGGCGGTAACAGGATCGCTGGAGGGCGTGCCGCGACGTTCAGTGACGCTCGTTACGACTTCACTTGTTTCATATTAGTCGAGCTTAATTTCTGTATCGATAATCTTGTTTATTAAATCCTTGTTTAGTCTAGTACGAGTGATCGCGGATGCATGTTTTTTGCCATTTTTTGCCTGCAGCTCCTAATTCTAAAATTAGAAAATAAACTAGGTTAACTGGATGCGGAAGTAAGAGGTCAGAGTATTATGGTGCAACTGCGAAGAGGCCTTTGTCCTCCTGCAGTGGACTGACGCTGAGTTGATTGTTTCAAAAGCTCAGAGCTGGGTGAAAATTCTAGTTTCTTACGAAGGTTTTGCTATTGACATTCGTTTCAGTCAGCGAAGCAGAATATTACAAGTGCTAGGACCAGACTGGTCCTTCTATACGTATGTAAAGACCAATAATGCCTAAATTCGGTCCCGTCTATAATTGAGTTAAACTTATGTTATGGCTACGTCTAGACGGGGATTATAAACTTTATAGCTTTAATACACTATTCATATAGCAGAATTAGTAGTTCTAAGTTAATATTACTTATTTAATTTAAGTAATGTATTTAATGTACATACAGTCTTGGCCAAAAGTATTGAGCACCTTACCGCTCGTTCACGGTAAGTATGGGAGAAAACCAAATCTACTGTTGAAGTATTCTTTTGTCGGTCATCTACAAAGATTTAAAAACAATGACCCACGCCGCAGCTAGCAATAAAACACCTGGGTGCAATAAAATGTGCCTTTTACAATTTTTTGTATTTATTTATCAGTTCGCTACCATCGCTCGTTGTGAACACATCCAGGGATATAGTGCGTAATTAAGGCACAAAATATTAATTTTCAATTAATAAATAGTAAAACAAACCTATTTAAAACGTTTTGTTTTATTTCTATTTGATACTCCGCATAAAACTGAAAGATGTCATGGGTGCTCAATACTTTTGGCCAAGGCTGTATGTACTAGTTTTCGTCAATAGGCTCGCTTCCTATTACATGGGACTTAAATATAACTGGCGGGATGTGGGTACACTATAGGTACGCCTCTGCCTAACCCTTCGGGGATTACAGGCGTTGTTTTCGTGAAAATAAAAATTAACGACAATCACTGTATTTTATAAAAAATAAGCAAGAGATTGAGAATCTTTAGGGCGAGTTGCATCATAAGCTCCGTTATAGTTACGTCAAAGTTAATCTTAATTTTATAGGTCTACCGGAATCTCATGGCATAAAAAATAAATAAAAAAATGTGATTTTCATATCGCAATGTCAATTGTCACCTGTCAAATCAAATTACGAGATTTGTCAACCGCTGCTGAGATTTTGTGATATCTTCTTGATAATTTGTTGTTTTAGTGAAAATATCGAAAAGCCACAATCTCAAGCGCGAAATAATGTTTTCAATCGTAAAATAAGGGAAGGAGAAGACTTAAATCAAACTCAATCTTTGATTTTAAAGTGAATGAAGTATTAAGTTATAAGTATGATTTAAATGATATAATATAATAAATCAGTACATAAAGTAATATACAATTGATTTATTTTTCATGACATATTTTCCTATGTTATGAAACCGATGTTTTTTTTTTCTTAAAAAAATCTTTTTTCGAGGAACAATTTTGAAACTTTGACAGTTATTTCATACAAAAACTGTCAACCGTCACTTTTATTCCTCGAATAAAAGTTATCTAGCGCTGGAAAACTGTTGCACCATCATGTAAAATGTAAAAAGTTAAAATTAAAAGGGTAACAAGTAAATACGATTTCTTTAACAACAAAGGGCAACACTTTAGGCTTGTTGTCAACACGCTTTCTTTTGTTGGCACTAGTGATGTTACTCAGTCATTAATTGTCTCGATTATGTAATTCGAAAACCCAATTCAAGTTGACCTAAGGTAGGTACTACAGAGAGGTTCCCAGCAGCTTCGTACGTTGAAACGCACAAAAAAAAACTTCAAGAAAATAATCATAGCAAGATCCAAAATACAGTAACCGTTCTATATTGGTACATTGGTGTGACATTCGGCTAAGATTGGCTTTGTTTGACTTTGTAAAGAGCGTTTTGTCCTACTCACATTCCACTGATTATCAGATTCTCTAATAATCAATGACGATTTTAAAGACAAAATATTACACTTTATCAACTGACAGCACTAACCCACGGAACATGTATTTTCTCTTATTAAAACTGACTCTGTACATCACAGTATTTTGACGGTTTATTACACGAAATATATCTATTCCCTGGTTTATTATCCATGAATGACAGTTTACTAGTGTGGCAGTGTTGGTGATATTTATCTAATCATGACTACATCGAGCGGCACCTCGAGAGAAAATGGACTCGAAAATAAAGGATTTTATTTACTCGAGTAACGAGTTAAATAAAATCGAGCCGCATCACTATTTGACACTGTAAGAAAGACAAAACGTGTCAAGTGACAATAACATTAATTTTATTTTTCAGTTTCTTTCGAATTGCATGAAATTGATATTTCTGTTTTTCTGTATGTAATTGAAGGATTGCATTATTGGAAGATGCATTAGAGCATTAACTCCAGATGGATGTTCTGTTAATTTTTCAGTAAGATTTCAACGCAATGTGCGAAGACATTGCCCGAGACTGCTGCATATGTGCGGTAAGGATTCACGAACTCAAGTCAGATTTGACTTGAGTTCGTGTACGCACTTTCTTTAAACTGCATTATAGACGGTTATCTATAATGCAGTTTAACGAAAGTGCGTAATAGTATTGAAACTGTTAATACATAATGGAGATTTGGATACAGGAATATTATATTCTATGTCGATTTTCACAACAAACGCCTACTGTGCCGTGTGCGGGAAAGAACATTATTTTGCAGTGGATTCCAGCACACCAAAAAGAGAAATAATAATATTAGTTAGAATACGTTTATTTTTTAACACAAATCTTCTATGTCTTTTCAGGTACATTATTTAGGTACCTAGAACAGCAATTTCTATCAGCAAGCTGCTCTTGCTGGATACTGTTGCAACTGTTTGGTGGGCAGACGTTGGTACTGTTGGCTGTTGTGCACATGTAATGTGGAACGTGCGGTATTTAAGTTTTTATCGGTGGAGCGACCTGCATCTTTTTAGTGTTCCGTAAGTACCTCGAAAGGAAAAAACAGAACCCTTATAGGATCACTTTGTTGTCCGTCCGTCTATCTGTCAATACCCTTTTTCTCAGAAACGCGTTGAGGTATCAAGCTGGAATTTATAATACTACAAAATACTCAGGTCTACTGACCCTTGAAGCTGTGAAAAAATCAAACTTCTAAGCCAACGCAATCAAAAGATACAGCCGTTTAAGCCGCTTTCCACAAATTTTCGACACTAGCAAGGGAATCAAAACCTACAGGGTACTTCCCGTGAACTCAGAATATTGAAATTTGGTACGGAACGTCTTCTAACACAGATAAAGGAAAAAATGCGAAAACCGTAAATTTTTAGTTACATCATATAATAAAAATATTTTTAATAATTTTAAATTGTACGGAACTTTCGGTGCGCGAGTCCGACTCGCACTTGGCCGGTTTTTAGATGAAATAATATCTACTTCTAAGTCGTCTGACGACATCTACAAATCTTTGCAGAAAAACACATTTTTGATGTGCAAAGAACAGACGAGAGTAGCACAAAACAACAAAAAAAAATAAGCATGGGACAACACTGAAAAGGAATTCAATGCCAAACTCCAAAAAAATGATGACACAAACCGTAACTATAACCCTTAACCGTCCGAAGTTGGGCGATTAATGTTATAGTTATTTGTGACTCAAATTTTAATAATTGTTAAAATGATGCAACCCGAATTTCGCTTAACCGGAGATTTGACGGCAGTCAAAGCATTGGTTATCGCTGTAGTTAGTTGATGCAACTCACTCTTAAACATTATAATTTCGACTTGATTCTATTTTGTTGCCCGGTAATTAAATCAAGTTGAATTAGCGCTGTCTAAATTATTTTGAAAACATTTCTGTCTTGATAAATACTTATTTTATTAGCAGTTCCACTGGCTCCACGCTGAATTTGAATTGTATTTCTGTGTCTATAATCTACTAACACTAACGTTGCTACCTAAACTAAACCCTATGGACTCCTGTCTGAAATAAAAGTTTTATATTCTATTCTAACCGACCGTAACTAAAAGCGAATGAAGGGCTAGGCTATAGGCGAAAAAGACAGGTTTCAATAAGCTGGCCACGGTTGACACTGGCACTGTACCCAGGTGTCCAGGAGATAATAAATAGTACATTCATTAATCAAGAATATTGTGTAAAGCGCGCGCCCGTAGGCGTACGTCTGCCCTTCGGCCACCTTCGCAAAAACCGTCGGCTGGTTGCATGGCAACCGCGTGATTAATGGCCTTGCAGATACGGCGCCTTTCAGGACAGGGCTAGGAATAGGACTGAGTACCAGATGCTTTGGACCTGTCTAGACAACGCGGTGGCCATTTTTATTGGTCCTAACTAGATGCAGGGTTTGTAAGAAAAACTATCTATTTTTACCAACTATTTTTGGAAGTTTATCGCGGTATTGTAACGAATGTCCGTCTTTAATGATTTAGTTTACTAGGCAGGGCGTTCCTGACAGTGTCCTAAATATAATTTAAATGAACGATTATTCAAATGTCTGAATTAAATCTGATCAGATAAAATAGAAAATAACGCGGCCATTTCAAAAAGATAATAATTGCTAAATGTACTTAGCATCGAATTTGGTAAAAATATCGTTAGACAATTTCCGGCGGAAACGTCCCTTTTCCTCAAGGCTGAGTTGTTGTAGACCCCCGCCCCCCGCACGCCCTACGACCTCCGCCCCCGCCCCCGCCCCGCAACGTCTACAACATTCCCTAATAAAAGATGGCCAATAACTCTCACCAGTGTTATGTCTGACATTATACTTTAACTCCTACAGATTTCCTTTGACGATTAACAAGAAAAAAGAGATCTCTTTAAATTAAATAATTCCATATAATTTATCTAATCAAACAGAAAGTCGTTTTGGTACTAAAATAGTTGTTTTAATTAGTCAACACAACATCTGTCGGAGCGACGTTCATTATTTTAAATCGGCCTGAAGCTGTCAGGCTGTTATCATGAAAGATATTACGAGTTATAGTACAGCAACAATACAGAAGGCTCAGTCCGTACACGGAGCTCAAGGATAAAAGAAATCCTTAGGACACGAGCTATTTGACTTTTATTTGTGAAAATAAGTTGTCCAAAATCTTATTCAAACTCAACTTTACATGACCCTTCCTTACAGAAGGTACAATTTCCGGGGAACATAATATTACAAATTCCAAGATAGATTTTTCGGTGAGGGAATTGTTTCAATGTTTAAACTTTTCTTGTCTTTGGAGTGATTCTTCTGTACGTAATTTATCATGTGGTAAAAAGGTCATTGAACTTACCGGAGTCAAAATTATTCCCGCCAGCGTCCATACTTTGCCCATGATATTCTGTAACACATTGACAAACACACTTACATTAATATAGACAACAATAATATTACATAATTATAATGCAGTACTTAATGTTTCTTTATAAATTCTATTTATAACAACTGAATGGACAGGTAATCAGGCGAGAGGCTTCAATAAGGCGGCTACGGCACTGGCTAGAAAGACAGCAACTAATCAAGGAATCCTACCGAGGTCCAACATAAGTTTCTTGCAGTTTCTGCATAAGCTCAACTTGTTGTCCTGCCACAATAGCAGCTTTTAAAACTGGTAATACATCATGGTAGATCCCAGACGTGTCTAAAGTATGTCCAGTGACGTCTGATTGGCGGCTCATCGGCCGTCACAGCTGCCTCGTGCGCCCCTTCCTTACGTAAGACAATTGCCAAACGTGCTGTTGCCTTGGCCGCCGCCGCCCGATGACCTCCCCATACGTTTACCATAGGGTCGAATAAATTAAACGCGAATATGTTTCCAACCTCTTTATTGGCGAATTTTACAATAATTTGCACTACATCATCACGGTTACCTACTATTTGAAGCGTGAAGAACAGGGTATGTTGGGTGGAATGATAAGCGATTATTGCAAAACTAAGGCCAAATTAGCATGTCTCAGGACCGAACACAAGCAGGCAGGCTCCTTACAAGGAAGGTAAGTGCGAACCAAACAAGAAATGTAGATATGTTATTAAGCAACTAGGACTAAGATCATATGTAAATTCTTGAGAAGTGAGACCTTACAACACCGTAATTTATTTCGCCATAAACGATAAAATTATGGGAAAAAATGGGCGAACTTTGATTTTCAAAGGACCAGAATACCTTCAAGTCTTTTTAGAAGATATTTTCTCTCAACCAATACCTTAGAAATATAGTTTTAAACTTCCATAATCTTCAACCTAAACCAAAACATACTCTTAACAACGAACCAGAAAAGCGATGAGCCGTTTGTACTATACCGTGAAATAAATCAAAATTCAGGTAAAGCCCGTTTCAGCCAATTCTGAATTTCAGGACGGGTCAGGAAACTAGGACGAGGTATGTTCGCCTAATAAAATCGTGAGGCAATTACCGCTGTTGCAGCTACCCAGAGCTGAGCACGCAACAAACGCTGCATTTAATTACGACCGCTCCATTAGCTGATATAATAATTGCAGGTGCTGTCCGAAACATCCTTCGGTATGCATCGGCTTTGCATAGTAATGTGGTGTGTTAACAAGTCGACGTAACTCGGCAATCAGTTGGGTAAGATTTTTTTGGATGAGCTCCTTGTAGAAAGCATGACGCATGCTATACTGAAAAAGCAAGTGGCGTTAGCTAGACGAAGGGATTTTCTAAGATAAGCATATGATGAATTAAACAATATAATAATCGAAGCAATAAATCTTTTTATCGAATATGGGACGACGATCATCAACCAATTGGAACCATACAACGGTACTAACTGCTGGCGAATGCACATCTCTAAGTTATTTATTTGTAAGTTCCGTGTGGCTGCACCAATTGTTGGGCTTGTAGCTATCTGTCAAACTGACGGGAAAATTCGAGAAAACTACAAATTCTGTACTGCACGCAAGCATCAGAACATGATGGATTATATATAGTCGCGCAGAGGTATTATGGCGAAAATTCGCAAATATACTAGTTGGATATTTAGCATCATTGGACACAAAGAGCTATAGTGTGTCCTGATTTACTGTAGCCCAGATATTGCCCGATTGGGAGTGGGAGGAAAAGTATTATAGAAATATTCAACTAAAGATCTGAAAGTACCAATCAAATGAAACCTTGCCAATGCGTAGGGTAGAGCATAGAAGTAGCGATTATAAATCGCTATTACAAATAAGAAAAATCTAAAATTTACCCTAATCGGAAAAGAAGCAGGGGATCCAATCGATCGAAGAGTATAGACCTGCCACAGGAAATGAACAAAAGAGGTCTTTATACACAGACAAAAGCGTGTTGATTAATTTCCAAGTGGATGTCATGTGCGAACGATTGCTTTCACGAGATTGGGATGAGAATGGACATGCACGACATATTTATTGTACTACCCTCATGAAAATATTGAGGACTGTTCTGCAAAAAAATATGCGAGCGAATTGTACCGCGTTCGAAATAAATTAAGGATGACATTTATTACAAAAAAAGTGTATCCTGGTTCTGCCGAACAGTAACGTGGTCGAATATGAATTACAACGGTACATGTATGCCTCAATCGTGCATAAATTGTCTTAATTTATTTTGCCCTAAGCGAGTATGCAAATCGAACCGCCACATTAATTTCTCAATACATAGTAGATAGATAGATAGATAGCGATACTCATCGTATAGCTCAGCGGTTGCCCGAATATCATGTATGTGCCAGGCCATACTTTTGTCATACAATGGAAGGTAGGCTTTAGAACCATGAGATCATCGCGGACTGCGGCGGATACATCATAGTAGGACATACGCGACCACTCGCTATAATTTCGCAACAGCTAGTTGACATTTTTGGATTGTACGAGCGCAGGTCGCTGGCAAATAGATAAATGATCAGCAGGTATCGAGAAAGATCGCATACGTTAAAGCTAAAGAACTTGCTATAAACGTTTGCTGAACGTTTCCACACATACACAGCCTTGTCGACGCCTGAAAAATTACGAATAGAGCGCAGACAATGTGTGCGTATAGAAAGCCAAGTATCTGTGGTATCGGCGAGTCACAGCCGACTGGTCAGAGGTCGATCGTGTAGTGTTACCGATACACACACCGCGTCCAAGTTGGTCAAGCCGCAGTCGACCGGCAAGTGCTAAATGTGCACTGATTAGCAACCGACGCTTAATGTGCGAAATGCAACAACACTACTTGGAATACGAAGGTGTCGTACAAAGGGATACTAGTGCAATATGGAAGCGACACTGAGTAGAACGTTGAACGCGTAACCTTGGGCGATGCAATGGAAACGATCAATGAAGACTGCGACTGCGTGCTGTACACCAACATAATGTGCTGATGTAGGCGCTGCAGTCGACTGTCAAACTGACGGCGAATCTTATTTGGACTAAATAATCACTCAAATGTACAGAAAATTAAGAAGGCGTCTGTTGGGTGGACAGAAGCGAAAGATGGGACGTTTTTGTTTTTTGTCTATTACGTGGAATTATTGTGGAATAATCATATTATTATAACAAAAGATAAAATAATCAGATAAGTACCAGTAAATATCTCTTAAAGGACAACGACTAGAAACCTGCACATTCCGTTCAAGGCATTCTTATTGAAAGATTGTTGGCCGTTAATGCTAGCTTTAAATCCATTTCTCTTTTGAGCAATTAAAAATTATAATGACTATAACACCACAAACGACGAAAGCGTTTCTCTGCATTGCCGTTTGGCGCTCACTATCTTCGCGAAGAGAGTGCATATTTTATGCCAAATGCCGAAGTTATTGAACCAGACTCAAATTTTGCAATACGGGGCTGTTACATACTGGACTAGGGTGACATGGTTCCTGTATCCATCAAATCCAACTCAGCTTCATCTGTAACTGCCGTCATTATTCGCAGGAATATTTCGGGAGACAGAAAGCCTCACTCTTTGCAGAGTGCCAAACATATCGCGTGTGCTGTCGGCAATTGGGCAGACAACAACGCTACAAATTACTATAACCATATAACGATAACGACCATTCTCACAGTACTTATAGTGGATTAAACCTTTTACGACCACTTCGTATCGTAAAACTTGGCAAATTATAAATCTGTATGTAAAAATCATCGCGGCAGCACATTCATCTACTTTAACGTTCCTCTTACCAATCCGGTAAGCTGTGGTTTTTTAATCAGAAAATATACTTAACGCGAAAACTGTGAGACTGCCAAGGTTAAACAGATCTTTGAGCCTGGAGCAGACGCTTCATCATACCATATTAGGCTCATTTGAGTACACTAGTTAACTCAATCCCTCTCAGGTACTACGAAGCCTTAATCCTCTTTGAGCGTGGAGTATTTAAACAAGACTTGCGATCCCCAGTTCGAAAGCCATAATAGATTCAGTGCTTTGTGTTCAACTACGTATTAGCTGTGAGAGATTTCTTGTGAAGCTTGTGACGTCGTGCGAAAAGACGAAATCCTGTCCGGTTAGCACAAGGAAGCGACTTTATCATTACATGCTCGTCCCACATTCTGGTGTGATATGACGGCTAAACTTAGATATGTTCGAAAAAATTGAGAATCCAAAATCTAGGCCATCACCGTCGTAAAACTGAGAGTGTACCGCCACGATAGTGGTCATGCTAATACAGTTTTTTTTTTATCTTTAAATCTTATCCTTTGTTGCTAATATACAAGTGGCATTAATTCGCGCGTCTCATTCAGGTGCCGCATATTAATAACCTCCTTACGTAGCACCGCCTTGTTCACACCAGGCGTCATTTCTTCACACATTTTTTGCCAATCTACTTGTAAGCGCTGCGCATGACCTGAATAATGGCAAACAGCGCCGTAGTGTTCCGACGCGTCGGCAACGTATGCGCACTATAAAAAAAAACCTATCAAATCAACAGACAATTAATTGCGAAGTCATAAAAGCTCTAATAAAAAGATAACTTCCATTTTAAAAGTCGGTTAAACAATTCGAACGGCGCAGCGGGGCCCGATCTAGGGTGTCTATCACAAAGTTAAACAACCAATAAGGTGTAAGAGTGTGTGCCAAGAGACACTTAAAGTAGTTATGTAAGTAGTTCAAGGCGGGTCATTGGCAGCAGACGATATTGTTGCAGACATAAGCCAGACGGACAAAAAAGTGAAACCTCTGTTTTTCATTAAAAAAAAAACCACAGCCGCAGCACGGTTGGTAATGAATGAAGAAACGAAACGACAGTCACGTTATGAGCCACAACTATGAAATGTTAACTTGAAATTCATCTAATTGTTGTACGGTCATTTACTTCATTAATTAATTTCGCGCTCATTTCGCAATGTTTCTTTTGCGAGCGATTGCAACACTGATAGATTTGTAGATTAGAAAAAAAATGGAGTCTGTTTGAGGCAAAAGCCTCTCTTGGCCAAATTATTAAGTTGATTGAGAGGCGGCTGACGTAATCGCTTGTCGCGTATGTTGGCAACCTCGCTCAAGACCCTGGACCTCGAGTGGTCCACCTGCATGACACACCATCAAATACCATAATAAAACGCCTTATTTTGAAATAATACATTCTAAATTCAAAGAACTACGCCAGTCTTGACAGCAAGCCATTTATTACTTAAAAACTTTGTTCGGCCTAATAGATTTCACCTTAGCGACGCCACTCGCGGTTCAAAACCGAGCCTCAACTGAATATAATACCCCTTTGACATATCAACTTGTTCTATCAAACTACACTTTGGACAATCATTCGCAAATGTTACTCGCGTCGAAAGTGTTAAGCGCTTGTATTGGCTACTTCTTTTAGTGTTGAACTTACAAACCAGACAACCGGATCTAATTAAATAAGATGTCTGAGAGGGATAGTTGGAACCAGAAAAAGACAACATGGACTTTTCATTTCGCAAATAATGTCGGGCGGTAATCAATATGAACTTGTCGATGAGGAAAGCTATTTCCTAAATACATAGATTTCCAATTAATTTGTTTGACTAACAAAAGCAGATCGCGTATAATTTGTTCAGCTAATGTGAATAACTAATTCTTATGTATTTATGTAAGTTGATCAGACATACGAAACTAGTCCTGAGTTGTTGTCAAACAAGATGATTAATATTTTTATTATGTTTAACTCAAATCATCAACAAACTTCCATGCCTACGAAACCGCAAATAAAATAAAATTTCCAGGTCATTGCGGCAACATTTTTGCTTTCCTAATAGCCTGGATTCGCTAAAAACGCCCGTCAAAGTTGCCATAATCACCATGCTTAGCAAAAGGACTGAGACAAAAGAAATGAGAGGCGAGTAAAAACTATGTTGGGGTCGATTTCCAGTCTAACTGGATGCGGATGAATCAGATAGGCATCTGACGATACCCCTTGGTAAGACTGGTTGTCAGACTTTCGGGCTTCTGACTACCCGTAACGACTGTCAGAAATCCACGAAGGCCAGCCGGGACCGACGGCTTAACATCCTTTCCGAGGCAGGGATGGTGTCGGTATGTAAACCCAACCACAAAACAATCACAGCAAGCGTAGCTTAACCTGATCGATCGACCTGTGCGGCTGTTATTTTTTAGCCACGGACCATAGAAAGATGGCGACACAGTATATGAAGGATTAAAAACAGATGAATGGATTCTATGCAATGACGCGACTTAGGAGAGGTTTAAGTCCAGCAGTGGTATCCCACTGCTGGACTTAAACCTTGCCTGCGATGAAACAGCACGAGGCCTTCTTGAACGAAAAAAAATCATAATACAAAAATGTACTTATTTTATATAGCAACACCTTCCGCCATTTATGAACCAGCAGCAATAAGGAGAGGACTAGTGTTATATTACTTAGCCACAGTTTATGTTATTTTTTTGTAAATCCAAGGGATATTTTTATAGGATCTGAAACGAATGCATGTCAAAAATAAATTGAAAGCATGCCAATTTCCAATGTAAACTTCCCTTATCCCAATTTATTTGGGGTCAGCGCAACATGTCCCTATCTTCTATACTTCACTATTAGTTGCTGATTTCTCTATAGATCATTAGTCACTGATATTTAATTATTTCATATATCAGTAACTAATGATGTACCAGGTTTTATCAAACAGCAAAAAAGCTAGTTTTATGTTTGATAGATCATAGCACTCCGACACAGCCCATGGAAAAGGAAAAATAGCTAAATAACACTTTAGCAACAATGAAACAATGTAAAACAGAAAAAAGCTTTCTAGACCTACGATATTCTGCTGTGCTCCTACGGTATTCTGCTGTGGGGCAAAGCCGCTGATATACAAAATATATTTGTCCTTCAAAAGCGAGCTGTTCGAGCAATTTACCAGTTAGGTGCCAGAGTTTCTCTAAGAGATTTCTTTAAAGATATTGGTATTCTCACGGTTGCATCACAATTCATACTTGCCAACATTTTATATATTAGGCAAAATTTACACTTGTACACTAAAAATAGTGACATTCACAGTGTTAACACTAGAAATAAGGACAAACTACGTGCCCCCTTTCACCGGCTTCATAAGGTTCATAACTCATTTGTTGGGCTTGGTATAACCTTTTATAACAAGATACCCTCTTCTTTTCTAGACTTGCCGTTTAATGCGTTTAAAGCTCAACTAAAATCCAACCTTTGTTCAAAGGCATACTATTCCATCAACGACTACTTAGACGATAAGAATAGTTGGTCACCCTAGTTTAACGCAAGACAATGTTTATGTTCCTTCTCCAGAATTAGCTTACTGCCAGGTCTTAGAACCCAGCAATGCATAAATGTGTAAGCTGTCACGCCCTTTATGCCTGGAGGCTTTTATTTGGCTAGTAAGTTTTTTTATTTACATTTTAATTAATTATTTTTTAGCTTGAGTACGTATAGTTTTTATTATATTTGTTGGTATATTGGCGTGGCTAGCTGACATATTATGGCAAATAATTAAATTTTATGTTCTGGCTTTGTAATGTTAATTACCGAACATAAGCACCTAGTATTGTATAGAAGCAAGTATTTTTTTTTAAATTGAACAGACAGCTGTGCTGCTGGGGAGTTTGTTGCGCCACTTCTTCTTCCCAGCGATAGCACTAGGAAGTGGTGAAGGGCGGGCGTTTTTGGGGGACTGTCTTTTGTAATTTTGACGTTCAAAAAGTGCTGATTCTCAGCCTAATTTGAATAAATGACTTTTGATTTTGATTTTGATTTAGACCACCCACCTTAATGAAATGCGACAAATTGTCAAAGAAAATACACCATGTTGTGCAAACAATATTACAATCAACTCAATACTGGATGTAAATGGGAGCAAAGTATCACACTGTTGATAAGCCACGATGGCTAACATAGTCTAACATATGGCTAACATACTCATATTTTCCAGTTAGAATAACCTCTACTATTGATATGGAACATAAACATTTGTTTTATAACCACAATACATTAAGTAAGTTATTCAGCACAAAATTGTTACACCTGAACTGTACCGAAGGTTGCGTTAGTGTATATTCATGCAGTATTTTACTGCATGAATGCATTCATGTATGAATTCGTAAAGTTTCCTCAGCATGCACCCGTTGCTGGGCGATTTTCACTGCAAACTGATGAAAAGTGCAACATGCAATCATTGTAATTTTAGTATGGAATATGAAAATTTTAGATTTGATGTAACAAATGGGCTTCTAATGATGTTATAATTGGAATAGAATTAAGATTCAAATAAAATGATGTGTCAAAACCACATTACCTACAATTGCTTGGCACATTGTTCCATCTGTAGTACAATTTCATCAGAATCTAGTATTCATTGAACAGCTTATGTTCTAATCTGACAACACACCCCTAGTAGTGGGTTTGTACACAATGGTATGTTTAGTTAACATTTATATAGAAACTTACTATTCTCTATGTGGGAATGAGTGTGCTTGAAAAAAGGTTATTCTACTGGCATATGGATTAAACAAAAAATTAAAAGGAATTATTTCAGTTTCTGATAACACCCTGACTGGAACACATTCATACATTTATGTTATTTGATTTACATTGACAATTGGCAAATGATGTTGCACAATAGATGGAAGGAGCAAGATTTAACCAAAGTAAGGTGCAGGATTAGGTTGTAGGACTTTGAGTGTGGCTGTAACAAGCTATGAGGAGATCTCTTTCAATAAAGCATGATATCATGCAATAGTACTAAGTAATGATATTATAATGATGTTACTTAAAGATGTAGTAGTTCTAATTCTTCAGTGATGATGGTTCAATGATATTGATGATGAGGATACTCCATGAATGATGATTGTGCTCAGTATGGGACATCCGGAAAGCACTCACTTACAAAGCAGAGACCTCACCGCTACTCTTGTCTACACTTCACCAACTCCCTGGTATGCTTCATGTTACTATGATTACATATTCTTCATATCACACACTTAATCAATGCCACAATCCTCTTGTAGATGATCAGGGAAACAGTTCTCTTTGTTTGAAGCTCAGTCCAAGTAGATGTAAACTAAACTCTTTGTTCTTGTATGTAGGAGTCTGCAGACAGTCACAGGGCACAGGTAGCACACTTTCACTATTGCACAACTGAACACTGGCGCCGGCGACCGGAGCACTCGTCACCACCGCGGTAGCACCGACCACGAGAACAAAGAACTCGCCCACAAGAGGCTTGTATAGCGCCGCATCTGCCGACTGCGGCTCAATCACACCCGGTCTAATAAGATTAGCGAGGTCAGTGGGTTAGCATGGAGACGCGAGGGCCAGGGGAGGCGCGGCCACTGACCTGCCATGGTGGCGCGCCGCTCAGCTGACGACGGGCGACAGACACAAAGCGCGGCACGACGCGGCGCGGAGCGGCGCGGCGACGTGCGGCTCCCGACACCAGCCCGCCTCCGCCGAGCCCGGAGCGTCTCGGCCACCTCGGCCGCCGACACCGGCCCGCCCGACGACGAGAGGTCGCAGACAAAAAAATCGATAGGTCGTCAACCTCCGCCGGCGGTCGGCCGGAGCCGGTCCCGGGCGGGCCGTCGCGCCGCCACCCGCTTGCCGAGGGACCGTCCCGCGCGAAGATCCCTCCGAAGCTTCAGCGTCCGAGATATAACAGACCCAAATTCGCCATTTTGAAACGGGAACAATAAGATATTTACTTTTGAACGTTAGGACGGTCGGGGACGACGTCAGTGACGGTTAACGGACGCGGCGCGAAAAGCGAGATATTCCAGACGCTACACCGCTGTAAATAAATACGTACTCTGACTAGAAATCCCTTCGTCACCGCTGCCAATATCCGACATCGCAATCCACACCGAAATCTACAGGCGATCCACCGATCTTTTCGGAGACTCTCGGACAGCACAAAATCGTCTATGGTTCCGAAGCCATCAAAATTAAGTTCTTTATGGTGTCGACTGCAACAACACAAAGAATATCTTATTTCTAGATTTTATCACTCTATTTTGTACTTTTAAAACCCAAAATAAACTGTAATTTATCAAAGAAGTATGATTTTATTTGATATTGTTTTTAATCTCGTTTTACATACACTCTAATGGTGAACTTGCAGTCAAGACATTAAAACAGCCCTTTCCAGTTTTTGACGCAATCTCTTGCACTCTAGATTTTACTCTATGGTACTGACATTCGTTGTCAAACGTGGGATACTAAGGTGAACTCGCAAAATTCTCGTGTTTGAACACACTTTGAAAAAGATTTGTGAAATGTGTTTTGTCTTAATAAAAATGGAAATCACAACACAGTAAACTAAAGAAAGAAAGAATAATGTTTATTGGGCAACAGTTCAGGACACTAATTTATTTTTTCAAAACCCAAGCCATTCTCATGTCTGCGGTCTTCTTCATATCGTATTAATGGCAATATTTATACAATCAGCCCATAATTTGACTACGAGCTTGGCACCTTCAATAGCGTCCATCAACTCCTATAGCGTGCAGACAACAGCTCACAACAGCCGGTCGATTCTGTGAAAATCTCACCGTGAAAACTCAAGTGAAGTGAGCTTGATATGATTTGTCAGTAGTGTCAATCCCTTGCATTATTTGGAATGACAGCTCACTCCACGCTCACTTCACCTAAGTTTTCACAGCGAGATGGTTACAGAATCGCACTGCTGGATACGATATGAAGTACCCATTGTTTGTGGGACAGCACCACATTCACTCCAGGGCGGAGTCATCTGTGAATCTCCACCTGAGCAGGTTGTCTGTCATGTCTGCGTGAGTGATATTTTCTGTTCGGTCTTAGACTATTTATTTAAATGGTCTAAGTGAATAGTCGATTACCAGTATGACTACGAATATAGCAGTATGGTAAATTTGAAAGAAGGCACTGTAGGAAGGATAAAGGTTACGGGGCATTTGCGCCTGGGCTCGAACCCCAGAGTATCAAACAGTTTTACAACAAGCTAAAGGTTAGTATACACTAAAGCATTTTCTCGAGCATTTCCATGTAACGTTCCTGCAGATGCTGGACGCTGCGTTCAACGTAATGTTCACGGCGAGTGAGGATTTACCTGTAACATTTCTTTCTACCTTGCATTAATTGTTGATGATTCTGCGTTCTTGATCGCTCGTGCCTTTGCTCGATAAAATATTACTTCAATACGCTCGTTAAATTTTAAATCAGTTTGCAACAAAAGATCGAGCGTCGTGTTCGAAGTGCGCTTCTATACAATAATAAAACGGCGAATGCTCGAAGTTCTCTTACAAGTAAATGCTCTAGTCTATACTCACCTTATAAAAGTAATTTTCAGACCCTTTCAGAGTTGTGTGGGACTTGTCACGATCGTAGATGTCACTACATGGCTCCGTGTTTCTTTGTAAATCCATGTGGATGGCGTTACTAAACAAGGATTTTTTACGCGTTGACACTTTACTGATACTTTTAAGTTTTTCTCCTCTTCAGTCTTCCCGGGGATCAGCATTGCTGCACGACCGGCATAGATGTATGATGACCAGCGTGATTATAGTTCTAAAGTCTAACAGTTAGCTAGCTTTCATGTGTTTAATTAAATCTAGCTAAACACATGAATGGCGTTCTCACCCATTGTGGTTGCTGGCGGGAAACAAAACTTGGTGACTAATGTCATGTCATACAGACAGCAACGCGAGTCTAATGACCCACTTACATTCACTACACGTATTTTCAGCCCCTCCGGAGCAACTCGTTTCATTGTAATTGTAAGGCCAAGAGTTTTATATTCTCGTTTTTTTTTAATGTGCTCAACATACAGACATCTTCCAAGAAGTTAGTTATATTTCAATAAAAACAGGCATATTTACAATAAGAAATAATACACTACATTAACAAACAAATAACATGAATAAATAAAACAAAGTCGGAATAGTTATGGGGTTAAATATAATGACCACCATAAAAATGCTTTGATACCCTTAGTTCTTGCACTTCAAATTGTATTCGAACACCAAATGTAAATGATCACTAAATCTTAGCGAGCATATTAATGCGCTATTTCTGCCTAAATAAACCACTATGATTGCCATTAAACAAATAAAGTTGTATGATGCCGTATTAAGTTATGTCTGCGGCTTGCTGCAAACTAGATAGACGAGGTTAAATTAAATAAAAATGGTTAGGTTAGGTTAAAACTGTGACCTCCTACGCGCGAGCCGAGCGAGCATAGCGAGCGGTGCCGCGGCAGCGGCCGTCGAGTGCCAGAAACGACTAGATTGTATAGAAAAAAAATATGGAAAAAAAGAGATTATTTTCTGCAGGCTGTCGAGAACCGAACATAATTTATTTGGAGTCATTTTGCTTAAATAGGATAGCGAGATGTTAAAACTTTGGTTATAAATATACATTAAAATGCGGGTTTAATTTTGGTGATCATTTACTATTTTTGTCTGTTATAAATATGTTACTAAATCTGGTGGTAAGTTAAACATAAGCCATTAGTTACACCATTTACAACTCAAGAACGACTGGACCGATTTTTATGATCTTTGATTTGTCTCTCTGTTGATTTTGCAGAATAACTATTAATTAAAACATGAGATAAAATTCACGATAAAAAATAATGAAGAAAATTCATTTTCTCATACATTTTGTATTTATTGTTTCTGAAGCGGTACGAAATTCGCCGGTCAGCTAGTAGAGAATATAAATAGTTTCTGAGATATAAATTAACTAGCTTCTGCCCGCGGCTTCGCCCGCGTGGATGTCGGAAGTTATCCCACGGGAACGTTGCTACCAGGATAAAAAGTATGTGCTTCCCCAGGATGCCATCTATCTCTTTGCCAAATCAGAAGTCCAGTGGTTTAGGCGTGAAAATGTAACATATAGTTTCAAGTTCAAATCCTCCCCTAAAACCGAATTATCCCTTTTTGCCCCGCCAGGGGTCAATTTTCGACAACTTTACATACTTATTATTAATTATTTTCTGTCGAAAGTGTCAATACTTGAGTTTCGAGTTACTCGGACAGCGCATTCAATTTCTTCCATACAAACTTTAACACCCCTATATCCCCTTTGAGGGGTAGTTTGAAAAACTTATGATGATATCCTTCATCCTCTCTCCTATTAAAAACTAACTTTGCTGTGCCCGACAGGGTCCATAATTGATTCGATGTTTTGACATACCAACTATCATATATGTACACATTATGGAATGCAATAAAGTATTGAGTATTGATAAACTTTATTACTTACATATGCAAGTATTGTTGCCAAGTTTCAAGTTTATTAACTAAATTAATAAGTTTTTTCATATAAACTGTATCCCCGCTTTTCACCCCTACAGGGGTGGAATTTTGAAAAATTATTTGGGATGTGTTCATAACTTGACAAGATTATTTATACAAATTTTCGACTTAATTAAGCCACGCCGTAAAATCCTCCCCTGTAAAACTGACTACCCCTTTTCAGGCCGTCAGGGGTAGATTTTCGAAAAACCCTGATACACATTATTATTTCCTTTTAATTTTAGGTATAAATAGAAAGAAAGAAAGAAAATACATTTATTTGCATACTGAGTTTGGATCAAATCGGACCGCGCGCTAAAATTCTTCCATACAAACTTTGAAACCCCCCAATCCCCTTTTAGGGGGTAGTTTATAAAAACAAAAAATGCCCAACTTCATAATTTACTTAGATAAGTATTCGTGCCAAGTTTCAAGTTTATTAACTCAAGGAATAAGATTTTTCATACACACAAAATCCCCCCATTTCACCCTCTTAGGGGTGGAATTTCGAAAAACCCCTTCTTAGTGGATACCTACTCTTCACGAAGAATACACCCTCCAAATTTCATATCTCTAGGACCAGCGATTTAGGCTGTGCGTTGATGTCTGTCAGTCAGTCAGTCAAGACTTGGAATTTTATATACAGGGTGTCAGGAGAACGCTTCCGAAGCCAGAACGTAGATTATATACAACCTTTATGCAAACGGATACCACTAACCTTTCGCCTGAAATTGATTATTTTCGCGCGTCACGTGGACTTGGGGTCGTCAGCCGCACAGCTGTCGGCGAGCGCGCGCGCACTTTGAACTTGAGGTCACGCGCAAGCGTCAGATGATATTTATTTACGAATACATTGCTTGTTAGAGTTGTAAAGAAAAAAAATGTGTTTAATAGCAAATAATGGTTTAATTTAACTGTTCTCACAGCATAGTGTACGAAAAATGCTAAAAAAAATAGGTAAAATTGTTCATTTTTTTTTCTCATTTTTTTATGGTATCGTATCGAGAATCAGTAGCCCTATCACCTGTCTTCGTTTTCGGAAGCGTTTCCCTGCCACCCTGTATATAGATTTATATCTGTTGCGATTGTGTCGAAATCATTTTTCGTTGCTTGACTGTACCTACCGCGCAATTGTACATGTGTTGCTGTGCAGTCAGGTACTTAAGGACTTAGCTGCAACGGCTATCGCTCCTTTGCCTCCAACACGTTCTTGTTCGAACGAATGAGTCATGCATGGCGCCATCTGGGTTGCTTCTTCTTTGGGGGTGAAGGGAGCGAGGGTGCACTGAAAAGTTGTGTATGAATGAAACAACACTGTAATATTACAAATGACTATAATTTTTGTCACAATTTTTCCATACAATGTTAATAATAACTTTTTACCTTATATCTATTTATAATACATTACTTATTTATTATTAATGTTGTATTTCAATATTTAAAATTCTTCCTGTTTAATTTCTAATTACATTTCACGGAGTCAGTTTCAGATGAGAGACATTTATAATTTAATTCAAACCAAATATTCCGAAGGATCGTACAAAGTTTAACGAAATTTTGAAAAATCGACCTCGAATAGTTTATTATGATACACTATGATGTAATTCGATTAGATCTTATTATACTAAAAATATTTCTTGCTTAGTCACTACGAGAAGTAGTTTTATCGTTAAAAACTGTACAAACATATCAACTTTAGTGTTACCGCTAGCGTAAATATTATAAACGGACACACGAACCAATCACGATCAGATGTGAACATGCGACATCGCTCAACAGTCACGATATTGTAAACATTCGTTAATTAATACAATACAAGTTAAGGTAAATTGTACTTTATAATGCGAACGTGGGGGCGCGGCGCGGCGCCATTCGTGAATAATTGACCAAACGAATTGCAACTACACCTCGCTCCAGCGCCGCGCCGGCCACTGGGCCGCGTCGCTCCTGCAGTGTGGCGAGTGGCAGGCCACAGGCACCGCGGACACGGCGGCGCTTCAGTTCTCCGCAACATTCAGTGGAACACATTGCATTTCAACGGCTGTCTCCGACTACAAAAAGTTTCACTTGCGAAGCCCTGTAGTGTACAGCCCACACACACAGCGTGCGTGTGTACACGACCGGCTCGCGACACAGATGCCGCGCCGCGCCGCGCCGCCCACACTATGATAACAAGCACCGTAATCAAATGCGAGTTGTTTGAGTAATGCAGGCTTCTGGAATAAACCCTTGGCTGTCTCGCACTGGGATTACGAGGCCACTATGATATGCGATAAACTTTACTTCTATGTACTTATAACGTTCAACGGTTTAGTTAAATGGAGCCATGAGGCAGCCAAGGTTCAAAATAACTATATTTCAACGATGAATAACAAGCAAGTATAATATAATAATTAATAAAATTGAGCTAGGATAAGAACTCCGCCTTCTGACTGGCGCGACCCGCTGCGCCACACACCGTGTCGCAATATGGACTGTTAAGTACATAATATATGTAAATAAGAGTGGCGCCTGTAATAGTCACAGGCGCCATCATCGTGTATCTCCTTATTTAAAACATTTAAGTATAATAAAGTCAGCCTAAATAAATAAAAGTTCATTAAAATTCAAGGGATGAGTGGTGCAGGGGGTGGGCGCCAGCGATAAATGCTATGTGTACGAAACTACTGACAGTGACGTGACAAAGTATTCCGATAAAATAATTCAATTAGAGAGGCGAAGTACAGAGTACTGCAGCGTTCACTCGCCGAGATATTATTGCTTTCATTCGAGACTACATAGTTACGATATTGCTTTGTTACTCCTGCATTTACGTATGTTTTGGCACGACAATACTGAGTGAAGCAACACGGATGAACGCGACGTCACGGCAGACGGAGTGGGGGCCATAAGCGATACTAATTCACAACCAAGCGGCGCCGGGGCGCATTATCATACAACTCTAACGGACCTGACACACGCCGTCTGCACGACTCTCCTGAACATATTATTATATTACATTCAATAAGCAAATGAACGTTTGTAGCAATGCACGACACTGAACATGTTCTTGTCATTCGATATTTCTGTCGTATCTAATTATTATCTAATTCAAATGCATCGAGTTATTTCTTTAAAATAAAGTTTAGATAAGATCTTGTGATAATGAAGCCATCTTCGTCACAAATGCTCATATCTCGAAACCGTCGTGCAGACGTGTTCAGACGGGCCTAGAATTCGACAGCAGTGCGAGCTCGTGAGTCGTGCAACTATAGTCGCCAATAAGACACAGTACAGTACTTGAGTTCAAGATCATCGCTACATTTAAATGCTTCGGATTTCCCTATAAAATGATTACTAGTTCACCGACCGACAAACTCAAGTCCCATCTGCAATCTTAGCGTCGACTCGGATGGTATGCTCACGTTGATTTAATGATTCTATAATAATGGGCGAACGAAACTGAAATAATGATTTTATAACAATTGTACTAAGTTTTAATATTATAGATAATATTTCAAAATTTCATAATATTGCCTCGAGTTAGAGTGAATTTTACAAAAATATACATATTGTACAAATAGTTGAGCGACTCAATGCATACACTGGTCAACCCTACACCGCGGGCGGCGCGCGCGGACCCTCGGCCACGTGTGCGAGAGGTCCGGGCAAGGCGCAGTGGGCCAAGCTGGAGGACAGACTCGCTAGATCTCACTGAACACCATAGTTACAGTTTCCTAACTATTGTATGTGCTTCCCGTTCTAAACTAGACACTTCGACAGAGATGTAACTTCATTTAACACACACAAGGGTTCGGCACCATCTTTAGCCTTCAGTGAGGCGTTGTGAGTTTGACCTCGAGCCTTGCCGCACAAATCGGCCGCAGTGACTCGCTGGCGCCGCCTCGGGTGTGTATGTGTGTACAAGACTAACACTAACTCGTTGATAGAGACTTACATTAAGCTACAGTTTAGTCCAGCACGACCGACCTCACCACTCGCCTCTATTCTATCATACAAATCTAATCTTTATGCACCTGATAGGAAAGTCGAAAGTCACTCGTGTTAGCCGAACGTTTAAGTGCAAGCGGCCCTTAACGACACTATTATACACGACGTAACTACAATTTAATAATAAAAATATAATAATAACAATAGAGATAATAATTACGAGACAGAACACTAATCTCCCGACATTGCACTCCGTTGCAGGAAGGAATATTGGCCGATAAGTCTTATTCGAGAGATGAAAAACTTAGAAATACAATTAACGTCCAAAGTAGACGGTCCAAGTAAACGAGCAATAGTTCCCACCAGCACATTCGTCTTAGGAGACAAGAAAACAAACATCACGATTTTGCGCGTTGAGAAGTATCTCTGATCGTTTTATTATATTTTCTGAAAGTTACTGAGCGTTTATATGGACCGTCTGCGCTGAACACTCAAGATCACGAGCGATGCGAGCGCGGCGCGACCGTGGCGCGGCACGAACATCGCGCCACGTCGCGCCACTGTCGCGCCGCGCGGCACCGGGCTAAAGCAGTGGCAGCGTGTGTAGGCCTTTATTTCGTTCACAGCGGACGCACCACGACTATCAAACCTCTTTGCTAAAAACGTCGTTCTAATAAGTATAAATGATTGTTTATAAAAGCGTGTTAAAAAGCGCGACGTAGATTGATAAAAACTGATTTAAGTACAAAATTATCGTTTGACAAGATCACAGCTCGTAACACATGGTATTCAAAAGAACACGAGAACAGGACCATTCGAGGACAGTTTGCGAGCGGCAAGCTGTGCGCCAACGTTGTGTTCGCGTGTTGAGACATAATGTGTTCCGAGGTTCGACAGTCGTGGCGCCGCCGACATTATCACAAAGACATCCCGATCGACCAGCAATCGTGAAAGTAATGCAAAGATATACAAACATACCGCAGCATTAGCATCAAGAGTACTTACAAAAGGACGCGAACAAAAACGTTTCAATCACATACAGAATACACGACCGCGTTAATGTACAAAATAAAAGCAAAAATATAGAAATAGTGTTATTGTAATATTTATTTTTAAATAAAAAATATAATATCAAAAAAGCGTAATAAAGCACTCATTATGTACAAGGCGTTGTTATTGTGAACAATTTTCGCTCAACGGTGTCTCACGCGGTCGACGCCGCGCGCTCGCCAACCTGACACACATATTATGTATGTACATTTAATTTATTGTTTTGTAGTAAGATAGTGAACATTTTAGTTGTCAAAATTCTCAAATGACGGACTTTAAAGTTTACTGTTATTTTCGCTTGGGTTAATATTGGGTAGTTAGATATATTCGAGTAAAAATCCCATGTTACTAATAAATAACGAATTTACGTTATTGTCAGGTTCATGGTTTGTTTTAGCGGTCTTGAAGCACGTCTTCTAAAAGTGTGCCCCGGTCGACTCGCGCGCAGCAGCGACAACAAAACTAAATAAACAAACATCAGTAACACTAAGCACAATGGCGCCGCAAGCACGCATCGTTAATAAGTCACAATAAATATAAAATAATATATCTTAAGCAATCTTAAATACCCTGTTGATTTCTTTTTTTTTTAAATTATCATGTTTCCCCTTTTGAATTACGAAAAAAATAATAAAAAAGACGCATTGCAATAGTGCTGCGGTACGAACTCGTACGATAAACCTAATCCTAGCCAGACCAGAACGATATTGGAGATCATATTACATAGTGACGTCACTCTCGCGGGGCTACTGCACTTGTGTAATGTGTACTTAGTGTACGTCAGCACAAAATAGATAGGTACAGACGGCTCCATACAAACCGCGAACATGCACGCACACACAGACCCGCAGCTACGTACAGCGACCGTAAGCGCACTTGCTACTCGTAATAGACATTCGTTTGAGCTCGCCGTACGTTCGCGTCCATGTGCGTTTGCGTATTTGTTCGTTATATGGAGCGGAACTTGTGCGCCTGTGTATTTGGTGCCGTGAGTGTGTGCGGCGAGAGCCGTCCAGTTTAGAGTTGTAGTTAGGTCGCTGTGGGTGTAGTGTGTGTCACGCGTATGTATGTGTGGTGTATGTGTGTGTGTGCGAGCCGTAGCCGCGGCACTATGCGCGCACGCAACACATTGAGCACGATCCGACGATCACGAGACCTCTCCGGCGACTATCCCTCCACTAACTATCATATAAATTCTTCCGAGTAAACCTATCATTAACGTATATGTCTTTATTACGTATGTTATTTCGTTTTTAGCTTATATTTAAGACTTTAAGACTTTTTATCATTTTGTGCAAAGAAAAGACTTTTACTAATTTAAGATTTTTGTACAAGATTGTTTTACTCCCCGATGTATCCTCCCGTTATGTACACCCGCCTGCACACGCTTGTATAAAGCATGTGGAAGGACTCACGTCTCCACTACAAGAGGACCCCTATGTTGTAAGATCTATATACTCTTTACACGACCCGATACCTAATACACCATCAAAATGAAATATACTTCAACAACACAGTAAAAAAGACTCGCACCACAGTACGCCGAGGTGCGCACTGCGTCTTGTATAAGGAAACTATCGAACCCATCAGCACCCTATGTAAACATTATGCATCGTGTTAACGTTAAATTAAACCTAGAGAGGGTATAACCAGTCATACGGTACAACAAGATGACGCGAGGCTACTCCACGTGCGCAGGCGCGGCGTCTGCGTCAACTGTCACTCGCAGCAATATATTAGATCCGCTGAGACGTGATAACCTAGCTGGTAACATGTCAGTACCCATATACAAATAAGCAGAGCGCCGAAGGAAGCCGACGCACGTCGCGTAGTCTCGCGCGGTAGCCTTACAATAAAATGGCGCGTGTATAATAAAATATAGGTTACAATATTATGTAAAATTATGCTATTCACTAGCGATCCGAAACTAATGTAACTGTTCGGGTAACGTTGTGTAAAATGCACGGCGTGACGTCACGCGCCCGCCGCATGTACCGCACTGCGAGTACTTCCACGTGGCGGTATTTGTGCAGTGGTAAAGGTCAACGACCGCTTACAATAAAATGGCCGCCTCCTGCGACTGTAAAAATATAGTTATCAAATGCTAAAGTTGAATTATAAATAGCGTCGCTCGTGCGACGAATAAGTAAATTAAAATCTAAATAAAATTATACATAATAATATATCTCATAGGCCGTTGTTGTGACTTAGATAACAAACGAATGGAGCAACTTGCTGGGGGCGGGGGGTGCGGAGGGGTACATTCACAATTTGACTAGCCGACACGAATTAGTAAGTGACTAGAACGCGAAACACATCATTGGCAAGACTTCGTATTACGAGCGCACTCGGCCGCTAATTCCGAACACTAGTTATTTTTCAGTATGGCAATAAAAATGGCCATCATTATTAGTTAGACATCACTGAAGATCACAGACATTCCGAATACATTAAGTACGTGTCGCACGCCCCGCCGCCCACTCAAATCACAGACGTGCCCTACTTAGTAAACTAAACCATCACGACAGAGCTGGAGAGCTGGTGTGATGTAACTAGCGATCGGTTAAATAAAACATGTGATGGACCGAAACAAAAAAATACATACAATATTTACAAATAAATCCTACAAATTAAGCTCCTCAGTTTGAAAAAGATTAAATTACATCACTAACGATTGCTTTACAAAACATTCCCTCGCGTCGATACTTCAGTCCAATTTGCTACTTACTCTAGGAAAGTACTTGCCGCGACCGTTCTCTTTCCACGCACTGTCGCCGACCGCTTACAAACTTAAGATATATACCTCCTACCTCGGTACGAGCCGACGAGCTCCACGCACGACCTCCAAACCTCACTCGAAACAATTGAACGTTGACAGCTCACAACTTATTCACTATCATAGCCGAGCTACTAAAATTGCAACATCTCTACTGCGTCCATTTCGACCGAGTCGTGCACTCGTACGCAGGCTCTAGCAGTCCCGCGTCAAGACACCGTAACGTTAGTAACTGAGCTAGGACGGAGCCAACGTGCAAGTGTAGCGAGCGGAGTGCGGGCGCCGCACTAACAGAAGCCGCCGAAGCCCACCGTGGGCACGGACGGCACGGCCGGCACGGCCTGCTCGCCGTTCTTGTGCAGCTCCATGAGCGGCGGGGCCGACAGGTAGTGCGCCTGCAACACGGACACGCGTTACGTCGGCCCAGTAGTCCACACAGCGTACAGTTCAGGGCCACGAGCCTACCTGCTGGTGGTGCGCGGGCGGCGGGCCGGCGTACCCGTTGTAGTAGGGCGCGTTGTAGGGCGCGTAGCCCGCCGGCACGGCCCCCGGGTAGCCGTACTGCCACTCCGACAGGTAGCCCGGCGTGGGCCGCATCACGGCCGTGCCCCAGCCGCCGCCGTAGCCCACGAACGGCCCGCCGTAACTGGAATGACGAACACCAAAAGACACATCAAAAATAATTCAGAGCCGCATAGTATGGTAGTAACGAGATAGGTGCGGACACTGACCCGTTGTTCCCGTAGGCGGCGCCCCCGTAGGCCCCGTAGGGCGGGTACAGCGCGGGCGCGTAGTCGGGCAGCGCGGCCACGGCGGCCGGGGCCTGCTCGGGCGCGGGCGCGGGCGGGGCCTGCGCGCCCGGGGCCCCGGCCGCCGCGCCGCCGGGCCCCTCGGCGATGCTGGGGATCTGGTCCACCAGCGACTCCAGCCCCGACAGCGACTTGGACGCCACGTCCTGTGCCTTCGGCTTCACCGCGCCCGCGTACTCCACGGGCGACCCTGATACGTCACATTTTTACATAAATAACGAGCGACTGAGCCCTCGCTCGAGACGGTTTTCACGAATTAAAAAACATCGAGATATCTTTATCATATGTAAGATTAATGTATTATGTACATCGGAATAAGTTCTCTAAATGATGGGGAAATCTGCATCAAAATCCGTTGCGTAGTTTAGAACAATAATGTGGTTTCACAGATAGACTCGAAAATCTATGTAAATATAAGGAACGCCGTCGTAAAACAAAAGAGAAATACATTATTAGAACATCGTGGTGTTCTGTCATCCAAAGCGGATTACTAAAAGATGATCCCTACAATATGAATTGTTATAGGCCCATAGCACTAGTACCGGTGCTCTCTAAGGTCTATGAAATAATTATTTATGACAGGATACTACCTTGAAAATTTCAATTTGTTTGCTAAAGAGCAGATAGGTTTTAGGAAAAATAAAACCATTAAATATGGCATCTATGATTTTCTGACCATAGTTATGACTAGCCTAGACAATAAAATTCCGGCGTGCGCATTGTATATGGAAAAAGCCTTTGATTACGTGGATCACCAATTTCTGTTAAATAAATTATACAGGTATGGAATTCGAGGCACTTCATTAGAGCTGATAGCTTCTTATCTTACCAAAAGAAAACAGTCCACATTAGTTACTCGAGTATACACCAAAACAAGAACAGAAATTAAAACTTCAGAATACAGAGAAATCAAACAAGGCGTCCCACAAGGAAATGTTTTGGGTCCTCTGCTATTCCTCATTTATATAAACGACCTTCCCAAAGTAACTAATCAACCCCCGATACTTTTTGCTGGTGATAGTACTGTCGTTTTTACGAGTAAGGACAAGTTATGCCTAGAACAATTTAAAAATGAACTTTGACAAGACTAAAATTATGATATTTCGCAATCGTAAAGCCCAATTTACTGACATTAATATAGATTATACAGGGAACAAAATAAATGAGATAGCAACTACAAAATTCTTAGGCATGTCAATTGATTATAATTTGAACTGGAAAACACGTTGAAACTTTAAATCAAAAATTAAATAAGCAATCATACGCCCTACATATGCTAGCAAAAACGGTTGACACTTCTGCTGTAGGTACTTGCAGCATACCATGGCTACGTGGGATCTTTGATAAAGTATGGTATTATATTCTGGGGTCATTCCACCAATAAGGACATTGCATGTTTAATATCAACCAGACTGATAGCTGCAGACCATATTTTATTAAATATAATATATTAAGATTGCCGTGTGTCTACATTTATGAGATTGCTAGCTTCGCAAGAACTAACAAACATCTTTTTGATAAATACAGAAGTAAGTGGCACAGTGATAAAATTTGTTGCAAATCTATTAAGACGGCCTTATATGCCAGAAGCATTTGCAGTATGGCACCGCGTATATACAGACGCCAGCACATCAAGCTACTACAATCTGTTCAAATCAACTTTAATATTTATTTACAAATATATCTTGACATTCTCATTTAATACGTCATGAACTTTTAATTTTTAATTATTCTTGTGACATTAATATTTGCTAATATTTTATTATTATTTGCCACGGTGAAATTACCAAAATTGTGTTATTAATAATAAATAATAATATCCCTGGACATTTCACACAGCACCATTTGTCCCAAGCTAAGCAACCTAATGCTTGTGTTATGGTAACAAGATGGCTGATAAACTACTTATATACATTTTTTTTTTTTGTAAATACATACATATAGATAGAAAAACACCCAGACTCGGAACAAATACATGTAGGTCATACAAATATTTGTTCCGCGCGGGAATCGAACCCGCGACACACAGCGCAGCAGTCACTCGCTTACCACTGCGCCAACCGTGCCGTCAAATTAATTATAAATGATTGTTGCAAGTAATTGTATAACAACGTTGTGGTACAGTGTAAGCTTGAGATGTGCGCCTCAAGGCGTATTAAGGTTGGACTATGCTCTATTTTTTTAACATCTTTATGTAATAACCAGTGATAGGAATAGGTAGTGCCTATTTGCCTAAACTTCGAAGAACAGAGACAAGAAACGGAGACTTCCTTAGGACTAAATTTTTTCCGGGACATATGTCCTGAAATTCGGGAAAACACTTTTAAATACATTAAAAACATATGTTATTTGGAATAAGTTATTTGTAATATGTTACGAGTAATTCGTCTGTATTTACCTAAAGTTTGCGACTAGACATAACGGGGCGGCAGGGGAAGGTTTGTAGACCCTCCCCGCGCCGCACAGGTAGAAATTACAAAAAGAAACCGCCATGGTCGCACCATGGCGGTTTCTTTTTGTAATTTCTAAGAATAGATAACGAAATGCGCTGCCGTAAAAGTAGTATTGTACTTTCGGTGCAATAAAGATTAAATGATGTTTTTAAAGATTTTTAAAGTTTAAGTATGTTACTAAACAATGTGATAAGGCCATTATTTTAATATCATGCACATTTTAAATATACTTTAGAAATATATTTCACTAAGATAAAATACAAATACCGTTTGTTTTTGAAATGATAAATTCGTCCTACTATAGAGAATGCTAAAAATGTATTTTTTTTTTCAATTATACACTTGAACTTTAGGAATCTCATTAAACGTAGCCGAGAGTGACCTAGAAAGAAGATATTTACTTCGAAACGTGTACGGCTCCTTATACAAACATTGTGATTCATAGTATTAAGATCAACAAGTCATTTACAAAATGATCTCCAAAAAAAAAAATTCTGAAAATTTTATGGTTGTAACGACTGTGAATGTTATTTATTATGTTATGTCTAGTCGCAAACTTTAGGTAAATATAGACGAATTACTTATTCCAAATAACATATTTTTTTAATGTACAGTGGCGGTTAGAAGACAAGTAGCATTGTCACGAAGAAATAGATTGACACTTTTGTTTAACTTACGACCTTCTTCTAATAAGTAATTTCTATACTCTATAGTATAGGTAACACACACAGTCTATTCACACACTCTCACATTCGTTTGCAATTACTTTGAATAATCACGCTATTGACTACAGTTCCCTGTCATGTTCACTTATTCGCAAAAGTTTGTGATTTTACCCACAGAAATCTAAATAAACAAATTATAAGGTAGACGGATGCAGATAACTTACGAGTCATTCACCGCGACTAAATAAACGTTATTTGTTTTCGGTATACTTGTTATTGTAGATTAGTGACGTGTGTTTAATCTATTAGCGGTGTTGTAGTTCATTTTGAAATGCAAGGAAAGGGATTTGTCCACTTTGTATGGGAATTTGGCTCAGCATGAACAGGCACTTTAAGTATAAATATAATACAGGTCTTACAGCTCATACCCATAGGGAAGAGAATATTGTAATAAGGTTGTATCAAGATGCCTGTAAGACTTGTTTTGCTTACTTATTTTTTACAAGGTACGATGCAGGTCGGTGAGTTCAATATCCGTATTCAAGCTGGGGTCAACGATGGGATTGGTGTCGGAGTCCATAGGCGTGCCAGGGTCAACGTGAGAAGGGGTATCAGAGTCCATTTTCAAAGCCAAAACAAATAAATTACAAGGAAAATAATATTCGCGATGCCAAGAAACAAAGTGAATGACATTGAAAAGTCAAGATCAACTGACATAAACATTTTTTTTTTAAATCGATTTTTATCGATTATTATGACCAGCTTCAATATTTTGGGTTTTTTAATTATACGGATAAAACATGTTTGAATTAATGTGAGTGTTTACAAATAACAGTTTTAACTGACTGTAAACTCTCTAGACTCTTATAAGAATGAGGAGGGCTTAAATGAACTTCAGAAATAACAATCAGAATCGATTTATAAATAATTATTTAAGATATACGATTAATTTTTGGCAACTGGCAACACTGTGAAGGTCAATTACTGTCAATATGTCGAAGAAAAAAACAATTTAATTACTTATTAAATACACTTTTCGAGGGCGCAAGTTGATACATGAGTATTGAATAAATAAGCGTTTTAAAACAAAGTATGATTTTTGATTAATTTGTATTTTTTCGAGCATCGTGTCCAAGCGGAGCCGAAAATGGACAAATCCCTTTAAGTATTGAGATGAAAGCAGATATATTATCGCGCTGCGTAAAAGTGGACTTAAAATATATCACAGAAATTTGATGAAACCGGACTGAGTGTGAGTATTATGATTTAATTATTTTATCGATTGTTTTTCTAATTAAAGTATAACTGCTGATCCTTTTAGTTATTTTTTTAAACGTTTTATATTTATCATAAAGCCTAAATAGAAGAAAAGAAAATTAAGAAAATAGAATAGAATATAACATTAAGTATAATAATAATAGATATAATATGTAACATTTCTATTAATATAATAATTGTTGTTATAATTTGGTTTCAAATTGGTAATATTCGTATTTTGCTAGTAGCCTAACAGTACTCTTTTTTTGTTTTAGAGAAATACCTACTGTGAGTCGGAGGGTCAAAAGATATCAGGCTTGCCAGTCGAAAGCGAAGTGGAAGGCCCCAGCTAGTCAGTGAATATGAAACAAGTTGTTTCATACCAACGAGATATTTTCCGAATTATTCGACACATCTTTACGAACCGTTCGCCGTGCAAACAGTTCGCCCATATCTTAATATATATAAATCTCGTGTCACAATGTTTGTCCTCAATGGACTCCTAAACCACTTAACCGATTATAATAAAATTCGCACAACATGTGCAGTTTGATCCAACTTGAAAGATAGGATAGCTTACATCTCAATTTATGATCGCAATATTATTTAATTGCAATTTCATTTTCCCATATAAACTGTTCTACCTACTTTCCTGTCAAACATTTGACGATCGTCCCTTCGGTACGCTAGACTCGGGTCCACTCGAATTGAAGCACGAATTAAATTAAGGGTTTTGAATAGTGTAGGAGTAGGGTAGGAGCAGGATAGGAGCAGGTTAGGAGTAGGGTAGAAGTAGGGTAGGAGTAGGGTAGGAGCAGGATAGGAGCAGGTTAGGAGTAGGGTAGAAGTAGGGTAGGAGTAGGGTAGGAGCAGGTTAGGAGCATGTTAGGAGTAGGGTATAGAAGTAGGGTAGGAGTAGGGTAGGAGTAGGGTAGGAGTAGGGTAGGAGTAGTGTATGAGTAGGTTAGGAGTAGGGTAGAAGTAGGGTAGGAGTAGGGTAGGAGTAGGTTAGGAGTAGGGTAGGAGTAGGGTAGGAGTAGGTTAGGAGTAGGGTAGGAGTCGGTTAGGAGTAGTGTAGGAGCAGGGTAGGAGTAGTGTAGGAGTAGTGTAGGAGTAGGGTAGGAGTAGTGTCGGAGTAGGGTAGGAGTAGTGTAGGATTAGGGTAGGAGTAGTGTAGGAGTAGAGTAGGGGGTAGCACACCACGCAAACAAAGTAGCGCCGAGCAGCTATAGAAATAATTTATATGGCGAAACAACGTTTGCCGGGTCAGCTAGTTTGATTGTAAAACATAAACAAGACGTTCATTTTGCGATACAGCGATGGGAAGCACGGAATGAGAGATCTGATGAGCAGTTGAAGTTGCATTGCATGGAAATATGGGAAAATTTAAGAGGAACAGATATAATATGTTTCAATATTGTTGGATTCATGCCAGCGTTTACTTGATAGCATTGACAATAATGGGGGTTATACAAAGTATTAAGTTATAAATTACAAATGGATTTTAGTAATTTAATTAAAATAATATTGTGTCATATCCGTAATAAGGATTATTTTGAGGTTTAGCTTCAATCTTCTTTTCATAATGAAAATGAATACTTAAGCTATAACCGCAATAAGTCCTAATAAATACGATTTGTTAACTTTGACGTTTGAGATAGGCAACTAAAGTTAAAACGAACGAACTGGCAGTCAAAGCAGTACTTCTGAGTAATTTAATTGTATTGTGAAAAGGAGTCCGCACTTTTTTTTATTTACGTGGGTAGATATGCTAGTTATTAAATTGTTAGAGTACCTGCTTTACTTCAATAAATTGTTCTTTATGAGAAAATAAACTGTTTTAACTAGAAGTTTATTTATTTCTAGTTTATAAAATTATAACGAATAAACAATTTGAAATCACTTATAAAACATTTTTATTTTTAACCCCATATTACAATAACAATATAATAATAAAAATATAATAACTTATTATTCTCATTTATTAATCTATCGAATAAAAACCGATAAAGATTATTGTTGGAAAAGAAAAATAAAAGTCACATCTCGAGATTGGAACCCAGACCTATGCGTTCATTGATCCAACACGTAAGACTATTAGCTATCCGTACTTGATATAACGATTTCAATTATAGCAATGGTATGAACCAACCAAGGTCATGCGTCATTACGTATGATTTTGGTTTCGTTCGACGCCAGCCAGTGTGCGAATTCTGAGGTGTGTGTTCTGTCACTGTGTTGATATATCACTTATACACACAGGCGTAGGTACGGCATTTACCGCGTGTTCACAGCAATACAGTCCTTAAGCTGCTAATGAATTAATGACCGTTGACTGTACCTATTTAAAAGTGTTGTCCCGAATTTCGGGACAGATGTCCCGGAAAAAATTTAGTCCTAAGGAAGTCTCCGTTTCTTGTCTCTGTTCTTCGAAGTTTAGGCAAATAGGCACTACCTATTCCTATCACTGGTAATTACCCATATTAGCAAATAAATGATTTTGAATTTAAAATTGATATTGTTACTGAGAAGCAAACAGTATCGTAATTCTGCATCTAAAAGTTTTGTTATTACAATTATAAGTTTCGAAAAAAACATCCATCGTGTTGGGAGAATACTTACAGACTATGTTCAATATAATTAATCATTTGAGTGTGAGAACGACAATGTGTCACATCTGTGCATTTTTAACTCAACGTTAATTTTGTCAACAATTACACACTGACCAGTCTTTAATTATGTAAAACATGCGTCAACAAACGTCTCATTAGTCTAATTATCTAACGGTATCGCGGATCCTTGGGGGAAACAGTTACCGAGTTATTCTGCTGACCTAGTTGTCACATCGCCGGTAAGTCCTACTATGTAAATAATAATATTGAGTTACTTTTGTCTGAGGTCTTTTATGGTTATTATAATTTTGTACCCTACTCCTATAATTGGAAGCGTACAGTAATATGTGTGCCTCCTCGTGTCGTAGTCGCGCACATACCGGGCTGGTGGTGGTGCGGCGCGAGGTCGGAGTGCGGCGTGTGCGGCGTGTGCGGCGTGTGCGGCGGCTCGGGCGGCCGGAAGGCGGCGGAGAACGCCTCGCCGCTGCCGGGCGGGCTCGACCTGCTGCTGTAGCACACGGACCATATTATACACACAAATAGATGAGTGATCGCCATTTCAGTTGGACTTCAGTTTGGCGAAAATGTGAGCGCGATAAGGTTCTGTTCATGCATATCGCGAGCTAAAGCGAGATATAACTAAACTAGTTTAGTCGTCGCGAGATGACGATTTGTTACGTTGCGCATGTAAACCTGACAGGGAGCGATCTAAATCTGAGAGAAGTTAACAATCGGCGTTAGGAAAAGAACTTACCTATTAAAATTGCTAGGATACATGGACGAGGGATGCTGATGTAACTGGTCTAATCTGGGACTATCTCCGACGCCAGCGCCTGGAATTATAATGTTGAAGTTGAGTTGTGGTGGATGAAGTGAAGTGATTTCTGTCAAAAATTGTATCAAAATTTCAAGTTTTTCTTTGGGAGTGATACGGCTGCCACTGCCACTGCCCATCCATTATGTCACTCTATGTACAATTTCTACATCTAGTCTGTAATTTATATGGTGTACAAGTGAAAAAGGTTGTCATGTTTGTGGGCGCGCTACACACCCTGGTCCTGCCGGTAGTAGTGCTCCTGCTTGTCGTGCGGGCTGTGCGCGTGCTGCAGGTGCGCGTACTGCAGGCGCGGCTCGGCCTCGTACAGGCTGCCTCCGAACGACGCACCGCCCACGCCTGCGGGCGACATCTCACTGCCCGCCGACGTCTGTGGGAGAGTTACATATAAATAAAACCATAAAAAATATAGAAAAAAACCCTAATAACATATAAAGGGTCTTCCGAACTTTGACAGTAAGTTGATAGCGACCATATTGTTGAAGCTACATCTGTCAAATTGGCTGTCCTTTATTCAGTTTGCCAAAACACCATGCACGGATTTAGCGTTCAACAACACTTCCAAATGATAAAATTGTTTTATCAAAATGGGTGTTCTATTCGGGCAGCGTTCCGCGCGCTTCGTCCATTTTAACGTCGTCATAATCGTCCTACCGAGAGGATTATTCGCAGTTTGGTGGGTAAATTTGAGTCCACGGGTGATGATACCAATCTACATGAGATCCAAGAGCGTCTAATGCATATCGAAAACGTCATTTTGGTGTGGATTTTGGGCTGGCGGCGTCAACGGTCCATGTTTCTTTGAGAACGACGTTGATCAGGCTATCACCGTCAACGGCGAGCGCTATAGGTCAATGATTACCAACTTTTTTGGCCTGAATTGGATGATATGGACACCAACGACATGTGGTTTCAACAGGACGGCGTTACGTGCCACACAGCTCATGTCACATTGGACATTCTGCACGAGCGATTTGAGAGCATGGTCGTCTCACGTAGAGGTGACGTGAACTGGCCACCGAGATCGCGATTGTACCCCGTTAGACTTTTTTTGTGGGGTTTTCTTAACTCGCAAGTTATGTGAATAAGCCGCAAACCACAGCGGCCCTCCAAGCCAACATTACCCATTGTATCGGTCAAATTCAGCCTGATTTATGCGATAGAGTCATAGAAAATTGGACATTTCGGATGCGCGCCACCCAGCGAACATTGAACACACACTTTAGGTACTTCGCAGCTAGCATGCCTAATGCTAATTTGCAGTGGGGGGATGGCATGCATTGCATAGGCATATAAGCAGTGCCTACCTCGATAAATCAGAATCACCATAAGCCTGCCAATTAAATTTTAGTGTGTGTGCCCCACAATTAAGAAACTCACTAAATTATCATACCTAACAAAAAACAAGATCTTCATACAAACACCCGCGGCAGTAGGCAGTCGCCGAACGGCCTATTCGGTTCTTATTAACTTGAACGAGTAAAGACTCGTTCAAGTTAATACGACGAAATTCAAAATACGTTCGTCTCACGCGTAATACTATGACGTTCGATCTTCGCAATTTATCACCCTGAAGTAGGCATGTCTACTCATAACCAACCGAGTATGAATGTTAAAATAAAAATTATACTTCGTAATTTGGCCGTGCGAAGGAAGAAAGGGATGGATAATGAGGTCGCCGATAGTGAGGTAAAAATGAAAACGGGTGTCTTTATTTATACCCACAAATCCATTACTTTTTACTTAAAGTGCCTGCCTACCTGTTCTGAAAACCAATGCCCGCCACTGGTTGGTCTGTGGATGGGTGACCATCTTTATACACTGAGACCTCTCCGTGCCTCGAAAACGTTAAACCGTTGGTCCCGGCGGCTGTCATTTGTAGTTCTTTGACAGTCGTTACGGGTAGTCAGAAGCCCGAGAGTCTGTCAACCAGTCTTACCAAGGGGGTCGTATTTCCCAGTAACTGGGTTGTGAAGGTCAGATAGGCTGTCGCTCCATGTAAAATACTGGTATTCAGCTGAATCCGGTTCGACTGGAAGCCGACCCAAACACAGTTGGGAAAAGGCTAGGCAGATGTGTAGGTATAATACAATATTAGACGGCATGCTCGGCACGCTCGGCGACACGCTCACCTTGTTGTAGTCCGACAGCGACGAGTTGGAGTTGGAGCCGGGGTGCATGTCGGTGCTGCCCATGGGACTGTGGTCCCGCTCGGGCTCGTCGCGCGGCGGCTCGAAGTCCAGCGCGGCCATGCCGGGCGACACGGGCGCGGGCGACGAGATGGCGGCTCCGATGTCGTGCGACAGCTCGCCGCCGAAGCCGGAGCCGCTGCCGCTGCCGCTCGTGCTGTTGCCGCCCTGGACAGTGACACAGTTTAGCGCGTGCGACTGACGAACGTTCAAAGCCGTCCTTCGTCGGCGGTCAGGTCCTCGCCTCACCTGCGGCTGGAAGTGGTGCGCGTCGCTGTAGGTGGGCGTGCGCGAGGGCGCGGGCGACGAGTGCTGGCTGTAGGGCGTGTGCGCGGGCGACGGCGTGTAGGAGTGCAGCGCGGCGGGCGAGGCCTGCGGGAAGGGCGCGCTGGCCGGGCCCACGGGAGCCGGCGAGCGCGAGAACGGCCGGCCCTGCGGCTGCGGACGAACGTAGTCTATTCAAACTTATGTTTTTATGTCAAGTTAAGCAAATATTAACTTTATTTTGATAGTAATTAGGTTGATTTCAGAGTGACTAGCAGTATTAAGAAAGTTGTAGCGTAAACTGAACTTTATTGTGTAGGAATTAAAGTTGTTTAGTTTTGTTTGTGAACAAGGTAATCAGCGCCACTGTCTTGTTTAAAAATACGTTACAACCGAATTAAATTTGTATACGATTTTTTTATTTTTTTTGAGTTATTTCATTCATAGATTTATGAATATTAGTTCTGTCGGCTAGAAAAACATCATTTCTCAAGTTTTATTTGCATGACGCCCATCAATACATTTTTTTATAAGGATAAGACTTCCACTTTGAAAGACATTTCCCATATTTCAGAAGAAATGAACGTGAAAAAAGGTCCACCCTGTATTGGACAAAGTGTTAGTACGTACCTGTGGCGCGGGCGAGTGCGAGTAGGGGTGCGGGTGGTGCGGGTGCGGCGACTGCGAGAAGCGCGCCTGCGGGGCCGGGCTCTGCGGGCGACGGGAGGGCTGTGATTGCTTTTGTTTTTGCACACATTCGTAACAGGTCGACCGACATCGACCAGTCTACATTAATAGCTTCAAAATATGCCACCTCATAATATCATTAAGGCTGCTGGCTTCATATATTGAATAACACCGAGTGTTTCATTTTGAGATGTAAAAAAACCGGCCAAGTGCGAGTCGGACTCGCGCGCCGAGGGTTCCGTACAATTCAAAATTAATAAAAATATTTTTATTAAATGATGTACTTAAATAAAAATGTATGGTTTTCGCATTTTTTTCCTTTATCTGTGCTATAAGACGTTGCTTCGTACCAAATTTCAGATTCTGAGTTCACGGGAAGTACCCTGTAGGTTTTGATTCCCTTGCGAGTGTCGAAAATTTGCGGAAATTTGTGGCATAAACGGCTGTATCTTTTGATTGCGTTGACTTAGAAGTTTTTTTCACAGCTCCAAGGGTCAGTAGATCTGAGTATTTGATATAAATTCCAGCTTGATACCTCCACGCGTTCCTGAGAAAAAGGGTCTTGACAGACAGACAGACAAACGGACGGACGGACAACAAAGTGATCCTATAAGGGTTCCGTTTTTCCTTTCGAGGTACGGAACCCTAAAAAAACATGTAGAATCATTCCATACGCCGTTTTTACAACTAAAACTGTTTCAACACCTAATTCAGTGTTATTATTGCAATTCATAATTTTTAATATTTTCGTGGACGTGGTGGAGCAATATCTTATATTTCTATACTTACACTAATATTAACAAAAGAATATATTTGACACATCAAGACCTTCAATTTGATACCCATATTGTAATAATCGAACAATTTTTTCTTTCACTTGTCAAAATGGAGCCATATTAATTTTTTTCAAAATAATATATTATAGCCAGTGTCACTCGGGTGGTCGACTCTAACGATACCCCATACATCCAAATCTGTTCAGGCATTTAAAAGTTATGGTGGAATAAAGAAACTCACATACAAACATACATCAACCCTGAACACTTTACACTCCTTTTTGGGCAGTCGTGTAAAAAACGGTGACTTCCACCAACCCGTACCCTCTCGAAGAGAGGCCTGATTATTTTCGACGTTGCCAACTTTTAGAATGCACACTCTTAATGTGACAATAGATACGGCCGCTGCGACGCCAAATCGGTCTCTTTCGGGCGACACATGTACCTGTGCTCTCGGGAACATTACCTGTGCCTGCTGGTGCTGGTAGGAGGCCGGGCTGTGCGCGTACAGCGGCGAGCGGCCGCTGAAGGGCGCGGCGCGCGGCGCGGGCGAGCCGTAGCCGCCCGAGCGCGGCGGCGAGGGCGCGGGGAAGGCGGCCGGGCTGCCAGGGAACTGGTGCAGCAGGCCCGGCTCGGGCTGCGGCGTGGCGGCGCGGCGCGCGGGCGACGGCGAGTAGCCCTGCGAGCGCGGCGACGCGTACACGCCGCGCGGGGACGCCGCGTAGCCGCCCGGCGAGCCGTAGCCGCGCGCCATGCTGCCCAGCATCGGCGGCGTCGACACGTCCAGCGGGGAGTCCATTCCTGTTGACCGACATGAAGTTACGATCTACTGATATTGTGACCCGTCGATATCAAACATTATTTTTCAATTTAGGCCGAGAATCGAGTTTGTGCACATTATAAAATTACATAAGAAGACTGCTACACCGATCGTGGCCATGATTCCTCCACCGTTAGCATTAAATATCAAAAGGGTAATCAGCTCTTGTATTAATTTTGATGGTTCTATTTTTAACTTCTTATCGTAACATGCTCGTCCTAATCGCCAACAAAAACATCCACTAAGGGGGCAGATTTGATGCCTTTAATGTTTTAACAAGCTTAGAGCTTGAAAGCTGAAAGAAAACTGAAGAAAAGTGAAAGCTGAAAACGAAGCTCATCAGCACAATCCTCACTGCTAACGAAATAAAGACAATTTGAAGGACTGTTGCCATGTTTTTGCGGCAAAAACACAACCCGACATACCTGAGTTAGTTGGTTGTTGCTGGAAGTAGTTCCCTGAGTCGTTGGTGAGCTGCTGGTGTTGCTGGTGCGGGTACAGCAGCGACGGCGACGGCAGCTGCGGCGGGAAGGCCTCGCCCGGCGCCAGGTAGCCCTGCTCGTGGGGCAGCGGGTGGCCGTGGATGGGCTGTAGCGATGACAGTCCGCTGCTTTGTTGTACCATCGCGTTTGTTTGCTAGGAGGGAACAATACGTAAGTAAAGTTTTAAAGCTTCTTCTCTCCTACTATTTCCTTGTGTCCATAATGGTCTCATTAAAGGAGATGCCCGCTTTTTACATGGACGTTATTTTTATTCCAAGAAAAATCTAACCAGAACCAAACTACACCTAAATTAAAGCTCCAAAAATATGGAACTTGGAACCAATGAAATAATATTTTTAGACCCCTCCATTTAAGAGAAAAATTATAAACTATTTAATGTTACGAGCGTTGACAACGTACGGCATTTCATACAAACTTTCAAGTCCTTGTTCTTCGAAAGGCATGAACCGATTTTAATGAAACTTCATACGCATAAGCATGAAACATAGGTCTAAAAAGTTAGTTAAGAACATTTTCGAAATGTCTTATTTAAAAAAAGATAATTGGTAATCTCTGTTTCTATGGAAAATTTAAAATCGGTCTAATTTAAATGTAACACTATTTTTCGAAAATGTTCTCAAACTTTTTAGACCTATATATCCTGCTTATGCGTAAGAAGTTTCACTAAAATCGGTTCATGCATTTCGAAAAACAAGGACTTGAAAGTTTGTATGAAATGCCGTACGTTGTCAACGCTCTTAATATTTATATTTTATTTGCTGATGGCAGCCCAAATTAAACCTCCCACACACTTTGACAATGTCTTAAGCCTTTTATACACGGTCCATACCAGCGGTACGTCCGCTCAAGGCCGCGGTGCTGGACGTAGCATAACGCACTACCGTGCGCGCAATCTAAATGTTATCGAACGAATTAAATGAGCGCACGTGTTTTATTGATTTTAAATGAAAATGCTACCAGTTTGATCAATGATGAGGATGTTTTCAGCAGCAGCAGAAGAGAGGAAAAAAAATTGAAGAGGTTTTGGATGATTTTTTTATCATAAACGTGCAGAGTATACTCAAATAAAAAATATCATGAAAGATTATTTCTTACTACTCATAAGTCATTGACTCATTGTAAATTATCAAATAAACTTAATTGCGATTTGTGCTTACGCATACTTCGTTTTAATACTGGTTTGCCCGAGTACCCACCTTCCTCATGGAACCCGGACCAAGAAATGATGATGATGGCCCTGTTATCGCTATGCCCACGCTCGCGCCGTCATTTAACTAAATATATATAACTCAAAGGTACTGACTGACATAGTGATCTATCAACGCACAGCCCATCGGGCTGAAATTTGGCAAGCAGGTAGATGTTATGACGTAGGCATCCGCTAAGAAAGGATTTTGATCAATTCTACCCCCAAGGAGATAAAATAGGGGATGAAAGTTTGTATGAAACTTTGTCAAACTATACTTCTTAACGCGAGCGAAGCCGCGGGCAAAAGCTAGTGTATATATAAAATTCAAAGTCCTGACTGACTGACTGATACATCAACGCACAGCCTAAGCCGCTGGTCCTAGAGACATGAAATTTGGAGGGTGTGTTCTTCGTAAATGGTAGGTATCCACTAAGAAAGGGTTTTTCGAAATTCCAATTGGTGAAAGTGATTTCGTTTGTATGAAAAACTTTTTCCTTGAGTTAATAAACTTGAAACTTGGCACGAATACTTATCTAAATAAATTATGAAGATTGCCCGTTTTTTTTTTCTAAACTACCCCCTAACAAGGGATTGTGGGGTTTCAAAGTTTGTATGGAAGAATTTTAGCGCGCGGTCCGATTTACTCGAAACTCAGTATTTATACCTAAGATTGAAAGTAAAGAATAATGTGTATCAGGGTTTTTCGAAAATCTACCCCTGACGGGCTGAAAAGGGGTATTCAATTTTACAGGAGAGGATTTTACAGCGTGGCTTGATTAACTAGAAAATTGGTATAAATAATGTTTGAGTCAAGTTATGAACACATTCCAAACGATTTTTCAAAATTCCACCCCTGTGGGGGTGAAAAGCGGGGATACAGTTTATATAAAAAATCTTATTCTATAGGTTAATAAACTTGAAAATTGGCAAGCATACTTGCCTACGCAAGTAATAAAGTTTATCATTATAAGTTTTTAAAAACTACCTCAAAAATTGAAACTTGGCGATGGAAAAATCAGCCCTTAAATAAATAAATGATAAAGATCGTAAACATACATCTTTGAAATGTTTAGAGTAAAGTACACGCGGACGAAGTCGCTGGCAATGTGCTATACTATATAAAATTATAAATTCTGTCTGTATGTTACATTTTCACGCCTAAACCACTGAACGGATTTCGATAAAATTGCCTACCAGCAGATGCCAAAGAGATAGATGGCATCCTGGGGAAGGATATACTTCTTATCCTTTCCGACATCCGAAGTTTAAGTTACTCCGCAAGTTACCACCTACCATTTTCTTTTACTTTTCAAAAATATTGGAGTGCATATTTACTAGTTAAAAAAAAAAATTGTTTCCTTCTACTAAAATTCGCATTTCCAGTCAGATCACTGACTAAAACATGTTAGTCCTACCGCGTACTAGTGTTGAGTGCAACTAGGATCTTTTGACGCCTGAATGACATTGACAGGGGGGCGTTGTTGGTAAATATTTGTGAAATATATATAATAATAAATAAAAGTTAGTAATATATATATATTAATAATATTTTTTTTTCTTTCTTTGATATTTACCTACTGATTTTTTTGTATTTTTTTAAATTTTTTGACATGTTTTTTTAATTTTTGTCATTTTTTGAATTTTTGACATTTTTTGATTTTTTTGTAATTTTTTTACTGTAAACTTTAAAACTACCCATATTTGTATGTCTTACCATAGGCAAAACATAGCGCACTGTATTTACCTTTAAGATCTGTATTTTTTTTATTACCTATGTTTTACAAAATATAATAAATGATTGATTGATTGAAATTGCCACAAAAATTGTATTGAAAAAACAAGACGGCGGCGTCAGTTCTGACTTTGGCCACGCGCCCAAAGAAGTTTGCAGCGCCGTAGGTGGTTGCTCACCTGTTGCTGCTGTTGATGCTGCTGGTGCTGCAGCAGGAACTGCTGCTCCTCGGGGCGTATCTTCTTGGGGCGGCCCCTCTTCTTCTTGGGCGGCTGGTCGGCGGCGTCCAGCGCGGGCGGCGCGCGCGGCTGGCGCGGCTGGCGCGGCGCGGCGGGCGCGACCTCTCCGTTCTCCAGCTTGACCTTCTTGGGGCGGCCGCGCTTCTTCTTGAGCGGAACCTCCGTGCCGTCCTCCAGGATGATGGTGTCGCCCGGCTCCGGCTCCATCGTCAGTCTGCAACGTGCCTCGCTCACTCGTCTGCTCACCTCACTCACCTACTGCCCTACTCTCATGCCCGCCCCGCTTACGTACTCATCTGAACGAGGCCCTGATATGGCAGTAAAATAGTATAGGCCACTGACAGGGCTAGAATTGGAACTATAAGTGTGTAAATATATTTGTCACCAAACTTAATCCCAGAAAGAGGTAGAGCTTATGTAGGGTTGAATCGAACCGACACGTCCGGACAGGCGCCTGTCTACGTAGCATGTTGAGCATGCATCACATGTACAGTCACGAGCAGAAATACCTCACAGTTACGCAAGATTCTAAGCGCTTTACACGTGAAATTAAAATTGCAACTTTGATAAAAGACTTATTTCATATTGAAAAGACTATGTTTGTAACATTATAACATTTCTATCAATACTTTATCGCTTTTGAATGTTGCAGAAGTTGAAGGTATCTTTGCTTGTGAATGTACGGGACCCGTGGAGGACGCGGGATGCTGTGGACTACTGGAAGCAGCACTTGACAATAAGCATAGCACCAACAGACAATAGCGGTCGTGGTGCCATGCGGGCTATCTGTACTATATCATGGCTAAAACACAGAGATACAACCGTGGAATGCACGACAACCAAATAAAAAAGCCAAGAGATAGAGAAGAGTTCTGTTATTAAAACTACACTCATGTAACTCTTGCAGTTTGAGCCGTAACATAGTGAGTGTAACGATCGCCTACAGAACATACAAAGCGTGCAGGTCCAACTCAACCCCCGTCTACAGATTGACATCAATTCAATTCCTACGCCAATTAAATAATACGCACTTTCCATACTTCTAGCAAGTTCTGTGCTTCACAATGAGCTGTCTACTCCTACTAGGTACCTACTACCTACTCACTAGTCACCGTGAAGGTTCTAACTAAAATAATAATTGATGTCAAATAGTCTGTTGTAAATGAAAATGTTTAGTAATCGAATGTATAGTGAACTAGCAACAGTTATGTTTACTGGCAGCGAGTTATATTACCTGCTGGCTTGGCTGAAACAATCGAACAATTTGAAATAAATGGGCTAAGTTCAATCAGTACAAAAACTAAAAATCTTGAACAAATGGGAAGAGGCCAGCGTGTCGTCACGGACAAAGGGAACGTCTACTAAACGGAAAATTTTGTTATCATTTCTTTCTACTGGTAAGATATTATTGCTTGTTATTTAATCATTTGGTCTCAATTATATAATTAGTTACAAGGCTAACACAGATTTGATACTAGATCATTACAATGAATAAATATTCATTTTATTTTGGGATTATTATTTAATATGATCAAGACTGAAAACTATAAAGTTAATGAATGAATTGCTCGTGAGCCAGTTTGGTGACAAATCTATCACACTAACGAGAAGGACATAAGATTGACTTACGTTACACACAGAGAGGACACTCAACACAACTACACAGATTCTCTAGGCTAGTCAGGCTAGGTCACTTATCCTACACTATACATCCCGTCGCTAACTTCGCTACAAGGATAACGTCTCCTACAACCGTCATCGGCCGCCAACCGCCTATTGCTGTCCGACGCGCGTCGTTGGTTGCTATAGGAACTGCTGTGGTCTCTTTGAAACGTTCACTGCAGCTACGCTGCTGCAAGGATCTTTTGGCGCTCGAATAACGTCGACAGGGTGCGCTGTTGTTAAACATTCGTGCAATTGTTTTGTGAAATGTATTGAAAATCAAGATGGCGGCGTTTATTTCGATTTTGGCTACGCACCATAAGATCTTTGTACAGCTATAACAAAATACTGAGTGACGTATACGCTGACGCCAGACGACACCGATAGTGTTTAATAGGAGACCCTAACCTAACGCTGAGCAGCAGTGGCCACGCCGAGCGACTAGTAGCCACGCCACTGCTTTGTATGTACGTTCGGCACTGCTCAGACGGCCACACGGCGCTATACTATATTATGATTCGAACGCGGCGATTCGAACGCCAAGTAAAATATTATGTTCAGACAGCATGGTATGAAAATGATTATCGATTCCATTAATTTTATTTGGAACACTGTCGATAGTTATCAGGGGTATTACTATTTTATTTAGATTCAAACTCTCCTTCATTATGTCTTGCCAAAGTTCATAAACGATCTTATAGGAGTTAATCACGTAACCATACAAGTACACAATTCATACAAGACGTCAGTTCATATCAGCACATACACATACAACCTGTAATAATCCTAAATTAGTCATACATACAAATAATTCTATAAAGTGACCGAACCCAACTCTGCGCCCTAGTATTGTAGAACACAATCGGAATGGCAATCTCTATGATATTGACAATAGGTACAACAAAATTCACCACAAAAAAAAGAACGCTATGAACATTGTTGAATTTAATTATTGTTTAATTACTCTCCGTCTCAGTACTATTCTCCGCCATTACGAAAATCTGGCCGTTTATATACGGCTTCCCCCTACCTGCACTAACTAAACTATCTGTTATAAGCGACAGGATTCCGAAATAAGTGGAATTTCTATCTTAAACACAAGTAACCCTCATCTACTAAAGTACATTTATAAACAGGTTTTGAAAAGACCCATCACCAAGCCGAAATCTACGCATTCCATAAGTTATATTCAGCAAAACAGACTAACTACAAGGAAACTGCGCGACTTTTATTTTTGGTATGACAAACCACAGACAACAGGAGCCCTAAAATTAAAAAAAAGTGAGACAGTCTTCGAATATCTCCATAAACTGTAATTTTCTAACTATGGTCCAGTACAAAAAAAAAACATTCGTAATGATGGGAAGTCAAGTTTTTTCCAGTTAAACCATTTACGGGCATTTTGGAATTGTCAAGGAGTCGGTCAGTCAGCAAGATGAAGTTAGTTGTCCATTCCAAAGCGTAGTAGGTTCTGATGGAGAAGACCGTGTCTCTCGGATTGGTGATACGTCTCATTACAGCCCGTATTCGAGTGCAGCATGACCTACCGTCGTATCTCCATCTCCTCCTGCGGGCGGCGGCTGGTGTTGTCGGGGAACACCAGCTCGCTCTCGTCCACGTGGGCCACCAGCCCGTTGAGGTAGTCGCGGAACTTCTTCAGCGCGGCGTAGAACGGCACCTTGTCGGCCGCGCGCGGCAGCTGTGCGCAGCGCGCCGACGACGACGGCATCACCCACATGTACTGGAGGGGCACAAGGGAGGGTTAGTTAAATCATAATACAATATCGACATTATTTACAATTTTTCTTTATTTTCTTACTAATTGTATTTGATTTCTTTATGACATGCAAGCGCACCACTTTTTCTCAACTTCTGCAATTTTGAAAGTCACCAGTCATCAGAATAAACAGTGGCGACCAACAGAAAAGCGCCGAGGCAATGAAGCTCCACAAGTCCGAGAGATTATAGATAGAATACCCTTTATTGTGTACAGTCACGAGCAAAAGTATGTATACACTCGGCTTTTTTCAAAAGCGATTTACTCCTTTATTTTTTAATGAAATTTTATGTTTTTACGATCATAGCATTTTCGAACCCATAGGTTTATGTAATGTATCGTTGAAATACGATACGTTGAAAGACGTTGCATTCGTTATATATCACGAAAAAAATAGAAATTCAAAGTTGATCGACATTCTTTTTCTTAGTAAAATTTATTTAGGAAGCATATCCAAGCAACCCTAAGAGATCAGCAAACCAATATACAATGTGTAACATAATTGACTCAAGACCTTATTCACCCCAATTAGAGTATTGAGTTTAAAAGTGTAATACAATGCACATTACTGATTTTTTTTCTTATTGCCCTGTCTTATTTTTTTTTTGTTTTTCATATTGCCTTGTCTTTGTATTATTGCCTTGTAATAGGATTTAACTTTCTTTGACTTGCGTTTGTTCTGGTAGACCTTGTATAATAACGTAATGTCTAATAATATACGCACACAAATTTACTTTTTCTTTTATACATTTATAAATCCAGATAGGTATGAGTTATATATCTGTGTTACTAGCTAGTTTTAAGTACTTTAAATTGTAATCTGTGGAGAACGTAGTGGGTAGCATAATTGTTGTGTGTAAAAAGCGATCTTTAAAGACAGTCTTTGATATAATGCATGCATCCAAATTTTGCCAGTTATTCCATTAAAAAGTCCCAAGTAATAGGAATGGAATCAATTGACATAAACTAAGCCTAAGCTTAACTCTTCTGCGAAATTCCAATAGGAAAATTTACACCGAATCGAATTCCGGTTCGGTCGGGTTAAACATATTCACCCGACCGAACCGGAATTCGAGCCCAGGACCCTCCATGGTATCTTTTAGACACAAGACTGTGTAACATTCTAAACTTTAGGCAGTTCATTTTATAAGCAGTTTAGAACTTAAGCAATTATTGCTACTTGGTAGGAATGGGTTCTTCGTTTAATGAATAGAACTGCGCTATAAGCACTAAGGTCATCATAATCTGCCGAGCCTTTTCACAACTATATATATTAGGATCGGCTTCCAGACTAACCGGATGCAGCTAAACACCAGTATTTTACATGGAGCGACTGCCTATCTGACCTCCACAACCCAGTGACTGGATAAACCAGACCCCTTGGTCAGACTGGTTGGATTAGTGACTATGAATAAAATAATTAGAAGAAAACAAACGGCATCAGATATAAGAAATGAACATGCCACTCACAGTATTAGTTCCAGCAATAGTATCGGGCTGTTTCCCGAAGCAGAAGTCCTTCTTCCCCGAGAAGACCTCATAGATGAGCTTGCCGTTGAACACGGCCACCTTGGGCCGGAAGGTCTGCAGCTTCTCCAGCAGGATGGCCGAGCCCTCTTTGATCTCGCGCCGCGTCAGGTCGGCGCTGCCCTTTGTCGGCCGGGAAACCATGTTTGTGAAGCCGATGCCGAAGTTCAGCAGCTAGAAGTGGAATGTGTTGGTGAAGAAATTGCTTAATATCAAACTCAAATCTCATTTATTCTTTCTTCACAATAATTGATGAATTAATACTTTTTTTAAAACATTTAAATTTTTTTTTTTTAAATGTTAGTAAAGAAGATGATTTGTGAAAAAATATATAAAATCGGTTGAAAAGTGGAGAAGTTACACGTTTTTGGAGTTATTCTTCCATCCTTGTCACGCAAAACGATCATTGTACTGAATGGCGCGAAGTTACTATGGCGCTCATGTGTCACGTCAGACCGCAGCAGTGCTGTATCTGTCCAGCATACACTTTAAAACGTATACAACTTCGTCATTAAAAAAATACATAGGTACCTAATATTTTTTACTGAGGCTTCATTTTTTTCTAGGTTCCGAGAAATCTAATTTTATGTAATACCTATTGGCTTAAAAATTAACATTGTTTGTAGGTGGTGGCTTCATTCCACCATTGTAGGAGACTTGTGCCTCTCATGTGTTACTGGGCATTAGGAAATGTGGAGGGGAGTCGGCACTAGTCTTTTATTTTGTTAAATGTTTAACAGTTCTATTCAGTCTTAGTTTTACAGTAAGCAGCGAAGTATTTAGAATGTAATAGACTCAAAATTTTATTTTGTTTAAGCTCTAAAACTACTATTTAGTCTAATTGAAATACTTCAATGTTTTCCTTTACTTCGGACGTCAGTAATCTATCAGCTCACACCCACCTCATGCTGAACATAGACTTGTGTTCAATTAGCCAACTGTTCTAATAACACTGAATACAACACTTATCGAAGAAGGACTCAAGTAAACATTTGTTAGGAGAGGCGATTTTGGAATAAACCAAAAGAATGGTTCGTTAGAACTTAGTAGTTTTTTTTCAATAGCAATCTAAGTGAATGGCCTAGTACAACGACCATAAAATTGGCCTAGTATTTCCTGAGAACGGGAGGCTTACAAAGATTTTTGTCGTGTGTTAAATTTAAATATGTAATTACGTTTTGAGTCATCTGAAGCCTATAATCACTTGCTTATTTGTATTCAAGCGGCGACGTGTATGTAAATAGAACCTTATAGTAATGCGTACGTACTCGCTGCAGACAGCTCAATATTGTTTGCAAACGAGTCTATAGGTACCTAGTAGTGAAATAATGTTTAATGAATCTCCATTGTACTTAGCTATACCACTTGATACAGACTGATTGAATGAACTATGTAGTGTCTACACACCTCAAGGCGAAGCGCCACGGAAGCCCGCCGAATTCAAATTTTCTTATGTTTTTTGCAGTTTGCAGATCAGTATTGTATTTGATTGATAAGTCATTCAATAGTTTTATGAACTTAGAAGGTTATAATGATTATAATTCTGTAAATGTATACTTGTTCCGCGCGAATCATATGTTGTTCAACATACAACCTGACACTGACTGCAAATTACAAAAACGTAAGAAAAATGACTTTTGATTTTGATACATAATCTTTGCCATTGACTGTACCCATAAAATGACCGGTCCACCACAGAAGTAACATCGGAACTACGAAAACCGCCCTTACTGTGACGAAATAAAGGCACTGACGTTTTTACTGAATGTATGGCTAACACTCCGACGGTCACCTACGAGTTGGCTACAAAAATCTGCGACACAAATTAACTAACAGAGTAACAGTCCAGTCACACTGAAAGTGCATTTACCTTGGTTCAATTCAATTTGAAATTGCAAAAAAATGGCAACAATCATTCAATGTGTTATTGAACGACAAATGCTTTTTTATAGACCGACTGATAAAATAAAACTTCGCCTATCGCTCGTCAGTGTCGAAAATAGACCTCTTCTTACGGCCGTTCCCAATAACCTATCTATCACCAGTTTTGACCTACTAAAGATAGAAAATTCTATTTATCATCGGTTTTGATGTCCCAATATAATACTGATGGTTAGGACAACTAACCGCCATACGCTAACTATCGATGGGAGGGGCTATCTCATAGTGCAGATAGATATTTCTATGAAATTGCAACATTATGCGTCCCAATAATATTTTGACAGCTATCTGTCAGTGATGTCAATACTAAAGATAACCAAACTTGTCAATCCGTCGAATTGCAGGGATATGCATTGTTTATTCAACTAATATTTGTAGAAGTGCAGTGTTTTCATCATTCTTAATAATGTCTGAGTCTAGTGAAAGTGATTTATCAATGTTAATGGAATTATCTGATTGAGACAGTGATTTTGAAGATGAATCCCATAAAAACTACAAGACCCGCGTAAACCATATGAACGAACTAAATAGTAGCGAATTCACGTATAGATTTCGCTTAAACAAAACTGCTGTTGGTAATTTATTAACAGAAATATATCCTTTGTTAAAAGTAACCTCAGAAAGGTAAGAACCAACTTGAATGAGAAATATACATTCATTTAGTGTTCATTACTCATTGTAATGTACCTATAACATTTTTAATGCTTTTTTGTTCATTTTTCAGAAATCATGGGATATCTCCTTTGCATCAGCTACTTTTAACCCTAAGATTTTATGCATTAGGCACAATGTTAGTGTCTGTTGCAGATTTGTCTCAAAATCATCAGCGGGGCGTATTATAGCCAATGTCTCATCTGCAATAGCAAGGTTATATAGAAATTATATACATATACATAGCAATACTCAGGAAGATTTTTACAATATTAGCCAATTTCCAAGAGTTCTGGGTGCAATTGATGGCACACATTCTAATACAATCACCAAGTAAGTACATTGTATTTTTAAGAAAATTAACTTTTAATATTCATTCTCTACATTGTGTGATTGTTTTAATTTATAGATTCTAATATTGGAGAAGAATTTAGTAATAGGAAAGGATATTTCTCTATGAATGTGCAAGCTGTGTGCGATGCACATTTAAGATTTATGAATGTTGTTGCCCGTTGGCCTGGATCAACTCATGATGCAACAATCTTTAACAATTCAACACTGAGAGGTACCTAACAAAGTGTTTAGTTGCTTCATACTACCTTCATATTATTATAGTGCACAATCTTTAGTCACTTTATTCCATTCTAATGAGACATCTCATTGTGAGACTTATCTATAATCTACCCTTCTTGCAGGTGTTTTGGAGTATGGAAACGGATATTTCCAGTCATATCATTAAAAATACGGCTATCATTATCAACTACACAGTCAATAATAATAGCAACAGCTATACTGCATAACATTTGTAGACAGATGAGAATTGAAGATGTAATGCCAGAAGTAGAAATACCTAATTATAATGCAGTCCCAATGATATTACATGAACCTAGTGATAGTAATATTGATGAGCGACAAGACTTGATAAACCATTACTTTGGAGGGTAAGTTATTTGTGATCCCATGTCTTTCATGCAGGTATTCAATATTTTATTGAATCATAATACATAAATTATTAATGTTATATTTTATTTGTTTCAGATTTGATTTGAGTGAATAACTTTGAATTATGTGTTGGGCATTCAATAAAGAAAAAGAAAACTTTATTTTAATACTTATTTATTTTGCTCTAAGTCTAATTTTAACTTTCTATTTGTTAATTTCATGTTTTCCAAATGAAACGGACAACCGGGGTACGTCCAGTACCTACGGTCGTACCTGGGACAGTCTCCCACGTTTTGACGTATGCTCTGATGTACTACTTCTGAGTCGGGTGACTCCGCTGGTGACATACGTCCCACGCACCCCTCAATGCGTAGTCTGTACAATTACTAGGAAGGGCTTCTTAGAGACGGGCAGCGAAGAGGCGGTGAAATAAAAGAAGATTTTCTTGTTGATATTTGCTTGCAGATTTCGGCTTCTTGCTTGTAGTGTTGCCTCTTCGACGGCTGAGCTGCGACTGACTTTTCGTGCACTGTAGAGATCGCGTCGCCCCCGTAAGGGGGCGAGGCGAGCGGTACCGGGGCTTTGCCCCCCGGCCGCAGAGCGCTATGCGGTGGCCCGTAACTACGGGCCCCTCCTCCTGTTTGCGCTAAGGCTTGTAGCCTGTCGGGCGCGCGTGAGTTGCGCGCGCCTGTGTGAGTGATTGCTATGTGTTTTTCTGTAGACGCGCCTTGCGCCGACTCACAGCGCCGTTATCTTCACGACACCTCGGCGGTCTGTCCCCGCCAGGTGAGACCCCCAGTTACCTGGGGGAGGCCCGGCGGGGGGGGACCGGCGACAGAGGTGCCGACTCGACGCTCCTACAGAATATAGGGTGTGTTGCTCCCGCCCGTCCCGTTTCCAGAGCCAGCCGGTTACGTTCCGGGCTAAAGAGCAGTCGTGTGTGTGGGGGTTGGGGGTTGACAAGACTGTTTTTGAAAGGATTCCAATAAGTAAAATTTTGTTCATACATAATTACGTAACTTGGAAAATCACTTTTTTGTTTATGGGTAGATTTTAATAATTTTTGTTTTAAATGAAAGGTCTAGATATAAAACCGATAATACCGTTTGAATTATAAAAATCGGACCACGGGTTCCAAAGTTATAAAGAAATTTTTATAATCAAAATGCGGCTCACGCGGCTCACTAGACACAACTGAACTCCACATACATAATATACATTCGCTATGTAACGTGTGCCAAGTTAATATAGGCGCGTTACGTAGCGTACACATACAGTCACCACTGCACAGACGCCAAACTCACACGTGTATGCGCAGCGCGGGCCGCGATACACGTAGACACCGGGCGGTGTTACACAACACAATACCGCCCTCACACACACGACTGCTCTTTAGCCCGGAACGTAACCGGCTGGCTCTGGAAACGGGACGGGCGGGAGCAATACACCCACATTCTGTAGGAGCGTCGAGTCGGCACCTCTGTCGCCGGTCCCCCCCCGCCGGGCCTCCCCCAGGTAACTGGGGGTCTCACCTGGCGGGGACAGACCGCCGAGGTGTCGTGAAGATAACGGCGCTGTGAGTCGGCGCAAGGCGCGTCTACAGAAAAACACATAGCAACCACACACATGGACGCGCGCAACTCACGCGCGTTCAACAGGCCTTCTGCCATAATGTGCTAACACCATGAGGGGCTCGTGTTTACGGGCCACCGCATAGCACTCTGCGGCCGGGGGGCAAAGCCCCGGTACCGCTCGCCTCGCCCCCTTACGGGGGCGACGCGATCTCAGCGAACTCTAATTCTAATTTCTTCCTTTTAACAATGTAATAATCAGCAATAGCTTGATTCCGTGCAGCTCGAGTCCTTATGTCTTCATCCAGTAGCCTATGTTTTTGTTTATCTGAAAATAAATATGAGTATTATTTAAAAAAAACTGGTTTTATTGCAATTATGTAAATTAGTTTTTCCAGATCACCCCAAATTTACTTAAAACTGTTTAGATTACACATACATAAAAATGTAAATTACCCAAATGGACAATAGGGATGCAATAATGAATGGAGTATAGTTAGTCATGCAAATTGTGAAATCCCTCATTTTACAAATGCTTGTTACTTTGGTAATATTTGAATGGTAAAATGTATAATTGTAAATAGACAATGTTGTTGGTAAAATGTTAAATTGTACATTTTGCTGACAGCAGATACATACTAATATTGTTGCCACTGGGAGTGTTAAAAAAGAATTTCCTTGGTTTAGGTGTTGTCACAACCAGCAGTTGGTTATTCCCCGATGATCCACTCTCATTTTCAACGCTCATCAATTCTGAATCACCATCACCCACGCCACTGTCAATCACCATATTGCCACCACCATCACTCAAAATCTCTGAATCCACCGTCACCTCAGCATCTCCTCCTAATGTTACATTGTAACCCTCACACGTTGCACCTAAAATGGATGCCACTCTGTCCAGTGCATCATCTGGTGGGATGTAATCTGGCTTGCCACCACCTGTCTGCAAGTATAGTTACATTAATACCTACACTATAACACATATTTAAATAAAGATAATATCTATCACATCCTGCGGTTCATAAACACCACACACAAGAGTAAGGACGAAATGATTACCTTAATTTGGTTCATCCTAATTTTGGTGGATCTTTTTCGAGCGGTTTTTTTTTAATTCTCCCATTTCAATTTTAATTGATCGGTTCTTCGTGGGCAACTTGAAATCGATGCATTGAATGCATCTGTCAGTTTAGACCAGGCAGCTTCTTTAAGCTGATTATTTGTAGCATTTGTAGCCTTGCTTGTTATCACCTTATTAGCTTCAACAAGATCAATAAGCAAGGCCACCTCATCCTTGGCTAAAGGTACACCTTTTGTCTGATAACAAAACAAATATTAAATACGGTTGATCTTAATTACATGTAGAGAAAGACGAAAAAAATATCAAATTGTTCCGAGGTTTAGTTTGCACTGTAATTTACTAAATGTCATATAAAAGGCCTCTGTCACTTAATAGGAACGTATATAATAATGTCTGGTAATACTTACAGTGCTCATTATATGTAAAAAAATAAGCAGAATTCACTAAACAAACTTGATAACACAACATTATTAGCGGTAGCGTCTGACGTCTCTACGAGTTGAAACTTGAATTGACACTTGACTACGTTTCGTTCTTCCTTTTTACGCGCGCAATATTTGTTCGCTAAAATAATGACAATGAAACAGATCACTATGATTACCAATCTTATTTTAGCATAAAAATATCACCAATGCTATAATTTGATCAATTTGTATTGTTTTACGAAAAAGTTATATGAAATAATATTTGTTTAAACGTTGTTCTTTTTTGTAGCTTTTGTAGTAACAAAACGTATGGGAGGGCTGGATAGCCGAGCTTAACTACCGATGTCAATGCCTCAATAGACGTTATCGTCACTTGTGGGACGTAAAATAAGGATAGATAGAAGTCTACTATTTATCGTTCATAACAAGATACCGCTTACTGAGGATAGGTTATTGGGAACGGCCATTAGAAAACTAGAAAGTGCAGGCAACACGACGTGCATTGTGCAGTGCGAATGCACTCGTGCAGACCCAAATGTTTTTTGGAGATTATCTTTGCGTACAATAGACAACCCTTGTCGTCTTTTTTGCAATAATAAGGATCTCTGATCCGTTTGTCGAGCGTGGTCATTATAGAAACCTCCTCCTAACCGTTATTTTAAGCAGTAGTGTTTGACAAAATTATGTTCAGCAGAACACGTTTTTTTTTTCAGCAGAACACCTCAAAAGTTTACTAGCTTCTTATTTACAAACGTAAAGGTGGCAGTTCGCGCGGCGACAGAGACCGGAGACCGAGACGCAAGACAGAGACAGGAGATGCAGACACATCTGCAGGCCAATTATCGTAATTTAAAACGATCAAAATCTAGTCGCAGTCTCATCTCGGCGACAAACGAATGTCAAAAACTTGCCAAAATGTAGGGAAATTTGACGTATTTTTGACAGATTAAGACTGAGATCAGACTGTAAACGTTCTTAAATTTACCAGAATTGCCCCTCTGGTATTGCAGATTTCGACAGTCGCGATTGGTGTGTTTGCCATAAAATATAATTAAAAAAAAAAAATAGTACAAACCTTATAGTCTTCATCGGCGCTCATCTGTTCCCGTGTGAGGCCGGACAGGTAAAGGCACTTCCAGAAGTGGTTGCCGGGGCCCGCGTAGTGGTGCCCCTTGTACGCCGCGAACAGCCCGGGGTTGATGCCGATCTGTACCACAAGCACTTTTGTAGATATGTGTACGTAGTACATGTGGTCATTCCTACGTTACACAGTTTTTTGAAAAAAAGTCTGCGACAGAAATGTCCTGTTTCTAGAACGAAGATCAACACAAAATGTTAAGCGCGAGTAACCTGCTGTGATTGGTTGAATGTATTATCAACAGCCAATCGCATCACTTGACTTGTGACTCTATGTCGAATGGTTAACATAGACGTGTGTTTGACTATACATGTTGCGTAATTGTTATTGCCCGGAATCTGGACTTGTGAGTTGTGCCCTGGTTTGGCATTAGATTCGCCCTCTTTTACGTGAGACTTAAACATTACTAGCAAACTGTGGGTATACTATAGGTGCGCCTCTGCCCGTCGTTCGGGTGAATGACAAGCGTGATGTTTTGTTCCGGACATGTTACGTAATGTGTGGGAGGTGCAGTCGTCAGCGACACGTGAGCTTCGGAGTGGAAAGCTAATGTAGACGGACGGGCACTCTCTTCTGATTGGTGGACAAACTTGTCAGACAGATGTGACTGATGCTGACCTTAAATGTAATGAGATAAGAGCAGGACGATGTTGAGAATATTAGGCATTTTTAGTAAAAATCTATATATGAACGGTGTATCTTTTGATTGCGTTGGCTTAGAAGTTTGATTTTTTCCCAGCTCCAAGGGTCAGTAGACCTGAGTATTTGATATAAATTCCAGCGTGATACCTCCACGCGTTCCTGAGAAAAAGGGTCTTGACAGACAGACAGACAGACGGACAACAAAGTGATCCTATAAGGGTTTCGTTTTTTCCTTTTAGGTACAGAGCCCTAAAAATGGAATTTTCATTAGCCAATGATAAGATGTTATTACATTTTAAAGTTTTTTTTTGACATGTGTAAAGGGGCTGAATAACAATGTGTAGTAAGCAGCTGGGCACAATCATGTAAATGCCCTATCAGTAAAACACGTATGTTCAGAATTAGCATGAGCACGGGTAACGGGGCAGGGGTCATACACTGTATAATTTATAATTAGTATTGCTAACAGGTTTCTAATGTGTCGCGTATGTGCAACCAACCAGTTTCCAGGACTTGCTACTCATCATAAGCAGAATTTATGGTTTATAATTTATTTTAACTTAATCTTTGTTTATTCAGACTACAATGCGGTCTAGTGTTAGCAACAAAATAGGTTAGCCTTTGTTAATAATTAAAACAGATCGGGTCCTATTTGCGGGCGCCTACACTAGCGGGATGTCTGCCCGGCCGGCTATCGATTGCAGGATAGTGTTGCGACTGCCATGCAGCCTGCGGAGGAGCGAGGCCACAGTGTACCAAAGCCGTCGGTGCGTGCGTCTGCAAACATTCCCGAGGCACTACAGAAGCGCGGCAATCGCAACAATACCCTGAACCCCGGATACCTTTTGTGTGTTCAAGTCTACATATTTCCCATTTCTTGATGTGCGAATAGCAGTTGCCCACCAACCAGTTAGCAAAGCGCGCGCAAACTGCTGCGATTGGCTGTTGGTAAATCATTCAACCAATCACAGAAGTTTAGGCGTGCTTCATAATTTTGTCACATTAATTTTGCGAACATTTTCGTTCGAGAAACAGGCCCTACACCCCGCAGACTCATCGGTATGTTAACCTCCAGTTTCTGAAAGTCTGACAAGTCTCTGACCAGTAAATCGGCTGACAAATCCCATGATACTTGTTGGTGTATCAACTTAACAAAACTCAATTATATTAAGTAGTTAACACTTTCGCCGCTTGCGAATTTGTTCAAGTTTGCATTTTAACTTTAAATTTTTTTATTTGTTCAGTCTTTGGTGGAGGAACAACAAAAACTTTCTAAGTGCAGCTCTACACCAGTTATGAACTTATATTCATCTCTCTTCTGCATAGCTATTCACAATCATTCGATACGCTTCCGTCCCGAATCGAACAGCAATAAATGTCAAATCAAAGGATTCCTCTAAACTGTTCACAAATCCGAATTTTTTTACAGTTTAAACCAAATAGACCACTTTTTTCATACGGCTATTTGTTGTCGGGTCTAGACAAATTAGGTAACCTAAAATGTGTAATTCTCGACTCAGAAACCTGTCGAATGATTGTGAATAAAAGCTATTCACAACCATTTGACAGTGGTTTGTTTGTTTGTCAATCACGTAAGATAATGTTCAGAGTTTTGGAAAGTGAAGATTAGTCGGGGTGCCAAAATGAACTGTATAGGTAAACACCAAAACTACAGCTAAGTAATAAAAGTAGCGTCAGTAAACGTTGATCATACTCACAATGATGATGTCGAGGTTCTCCGCCAGGTGGTCGGGCAGTGTGCGGCGCGACACCTCCTCCTCGCTCATGCCGTTGAAGCGGTCGTGCTTCTTGCGCTCCTTCACCACGCGCGGCACTATCGTGCCTTCTAGCCCGGGCTCTGTCTTGATCTCCATGCTGAGAAAAGAAAGTAGTCAGATCTTTTGCTAAAGACAGCCTATAATGTTCTGACTGCTGAGACTCTGGCTTCTCCGTGAGAAGTTGGTCATAAAGCAGCACGCTGGCCCAATACAGCGGGGTTATTGCCAACACACTAACAGGAATGGCTTTCATTATAACAGTCCTACAACATTCATTGCGATATTTACGTCGTTGAGCAGACAAATTTTTCAAACATATGAAGCAATGGATTAGCAATATCCTTCAACATTATTCAGATTGTGAATAATTTAGAAGCAGGCCAGGGAAAAAAAGTGAACCAGAACTTCTTCCTAGTTTACTTGTAATTGGCACAGTTTAACGTTCAGCGCCGGGCACAGGTCCCTCCCATTCTGTTATTCCAGTAAAAACATGAACATTATGTGGATATACAGAAATTATCAGAACAGATACAAGTTTAAGAGTATCAAAAGTGGTTGCTAGTGTTGAAACTTACCACGTCATGTAGTTCACTCCACTAGGAGGGCTTGCAATGTTAAGCATTACAACAATTATAACCTTGAGTTAAGTCAGTTATGGACAGAGAAAAGAACATGGGAAGGGTCGAAACAGGGTGACAATGAGTTTATAACTAGAGGATGAGCAGAAGCGTCACCAAACATACTGCGATCACCAAACCAGAGCATAGAACCAAAGTGTTACTGGCTTGAACCACATGATGAGATGATGAAATTATCAAAAACCTTATTGTCAAATATTCAGACACTGGACCAAGACGAAAGTACTGCTTTTAAACCGTGCCTTGAAATGATGTTGTTTATTGTATTGTTTAATTGGTGCACTGGTGTTTCAGTTGTTTATGTAATTACTAACAAAAATTGGATTGTATGATCCGGTGAATTGATTATTATTGTTATATTGCTTTGACTGTCCATGGTGTGGTCTGGTCTCAGTCAGCAGTGGTCACTGGGCGTGGAACGCTTCCATGAAAGTTACCTCTCATTCAATGAAGAGAGCTTTTCCAATTGTGTTCAGCTAATCAGGCGGCCTGCCGTATAATTTAATAGATATCCATTATACAATCATGAAATTTAATTTTTCGATGCCGTACTGCCGTGCAACTTTCATTGGTGGCAAGTTTTCTTTAGAATATAATTTATTACCAAATTACCACACGATAAATGTGCAGTTTGTGATTATAGCGAGACTTTTCATGATGTCCAGTTGTTCGTTAGATCTATGATCATGGGCTGGTGAGTCATGATGCAATCGATAAACTGATTCCTATAACACCTGCCAGAAGAACTAATGTTGGACAGAAAAGAACAAAATAGAGAATGCTACTTTTCCATTTCGTTAGGAAAACGCAATAGGCATGTATGATTGACCAAGATTTAAGCAGACAGAGCTGCCTCTTTCGCTAGCACGCGATATACAGGATGGGTTATTCTTTGCCGGGAACCAGAAAATACATTTCAACCAGTTTATAATTATGTCCAAAAACTAATTGTTATCAATACGGATCGACTGCTAAGCTCAGTAGACTGCAATTCAATATTGGCGAATACACCCTCGTTTTGGTTTTAACAGATAACGTTGGCGAGACAGCGACAATACTTAAAGCAAACGGTCTCGGAGATATAGGAACCGTTATGTACATAATATGCTTGCGACATGTGGTCACGGTGGCTTTGGTTGCCGACAGTCGGCCACCACGGCAGACACCATTGTCCCACAACAAAGTGCACATAAAAGCGTGCAGCACATTTGCATTCGTCGCCGTGAAAGTATTGTCACACTTCGTCTGCCTCACTGACGTTTTTCTTTCGTTTTTCTATTGCATTTTACTTTCTAGAGGCTTTGGTGCAGCGGCGCCGGAGTACTAGCCCGAACTATGTTTAGAATCTTCGCTAAACATTATACGTTTGACCCAGTAATCGTTTTCACGGTTCCAGCTTCCAGTGTTCAGCTGCTGCTCGGCTGGGTGACCCAAAATTGTTAATTTTGGAAAGTGTAATACGTAGCGTGGTCGTTACGCTTACCGCGAATAACGATACTGTTTATTAGTTTAGTTCATGGTGCGATATTTATCAACGGCTGCAAGTGGCAGCCGGCGCGGGCGCGACGGCTCGGCCGTCACCGTGCACAATCGGTTTCCACGTCTGGCGGCCCTAAACAAATAGATTGTGATAGAAAGTGAAAATCATCAGCTTTCCGTTTCAACGATTCTACCTTGATCTGATTATTTCGCTCGGATTTTTGGCTAGCGATAGTGCGGCATCGGTTCCGGTACCGAAATACCCCCGCGACGTAAACACTATGGCGGCGTGCGCGCAGGCGCGGGGCACTTGCGCGCGCGCACTACAACACAACATCAAACGTTCATTAGCTGGTTGTGTTGACGCCGCTATCAATCGCGCGCCCGCGCCCGCGCATATCACTCCACATAAACATTACATATACATGAATATTTGAGCATGCGTGCGCACGGTTCTACTGTCATTTGCATTACTAGCTCAGCTAAGAAATCTTTAATTTCGTTTGATAGCAGTTTTGGCCTCATTCATCCGCGGCACTAATGTGAGGCGCAGTAAACGGAGCTTACAGTCACGTGCGATTCTAAAACCAGCCTGCTAATGAACCTACTCTCTCAATGTTTGCACAAAAACATCAGAATCTTTCAGCAGCCGCGCCGGGGGAAGAACTCTAATCGGATGCGACCGATTCAGTTTCGACAGAGCGTTTTCCATCTGACCTCCAGCACGCAATTACAGAAGGATCCCGAATATAGCCGCGCGGAAATACTAAATACATTATCAAGGTGTTGGTGGCTATGGGTTACACGTCGAGGTGTGTGGGGGCGCGGGTTCCGTGGGGAAGTGGGTCGCGCGCGCGGATCGCTAATTCGGGCGGGGTCAGCGGCCGACGCACTAATTGTGTCACCATGCTGCACCGCCATGACACGCCGCCATGCTTGTGGCATCTACCCTCACTCTTACGGCCGATTATAATTATAGCAAAATCTTATGCAGTTCATTATTAACATTCAACGGCTATTAGTATTGATAAGCTCCTAAAACAGATTAGAGATGTTGGAGTAATTTTCTTTGAGTTAATACGGTTTCTTGAGATTTTAATGTAATATTTAATCTGTATGCATGTATATGATTAAGAACTTATCACACTTTTCAGCATCAATTCAGAACTTTGTAGCAGAAAATCAAGTAGAGTGACTTTCACCTTTGCAACATCTTTCTATCAACATTATGAACGATCAAGACCATTGTGCCTGAGCGCTCAGCAACATTTCGCTGATGACGAAGAATCAGTCTATGACCATATTGACCATTCTCCAGTCACTAATATGGAAAACTTCTTATGAGTTGCTAAAATTGATGCTGAAAAGTCCAATACTAAGTTCCGTTAAGTTAAGATCCCTCGCGTGTGAATCTACAGTATCAGAAGGTAGTACTGACCCATTCTCGTCCTTAATCTTTTTCTTGCGGCCCCTCTTCTTGGGCTGGTTGAGCATCATCTGCTGCGGATGCATCATGTGCGCGTGGTGGTCGTGGTGCTGCAGGTGCGGCGGCACGGCGTGGTGCGCAGGCTGGCCCAGCATGGCGCACATGGCCTCCTCCTCCACGAACGAGTACGGGTCCTCGCACTCGCGCTTGATGCCATTGTATAAGTCATCGTCTCTCTTCACCGCCGGCCCGTAGCCATGGTGCTGACTCATGTCGTACGGCACCTCCGGCTCGCGCTTGAACGCATACGGGTCGCCGCCGTACTTAGGGAAGGGGAAGTGCTGGTACTGCGGCTCGGGCTGCGGGGGCGGCGGCGCGGGCGGCTCGAAGTGGCGGTAGGGCTCCGGCTCGGGCTCGTAGTGCCTCATGAGCGGCTCGTAGGGCGCGTCGGGCGGCGGCGAGGGCTCGGGCGGCGGCGCGGGCGAGCCCTCCGCGCTCGAGGGCTTGCGACGCGCCGCCTCGCCGCTGTTGGACGTCTCGTACCCGTCGTCTTGGTTCTCCGTCGGCTTCGGCTTCTCTTCGCCCTCCTCCCTGGAAGACACACAGAACACAGTTAGTTTTACGTTTCACCGCACACAACTAAAGACAAACGTATCGACATTGTATAGCTCCGTTGCAAGAATTTTGTACCATGTCGGTCGAATGTTGACACATCCACGAGGGACGATTAATGAATGAAAAGTGAGTGAACAATATCGTGTCAGCTGATTGCGGAGAAAGGAAGAAGAAAACATTTTGCGCCGACCACAGTTAACATAGGACAAGGGCAGGTAGAACAAGTGCGTAATCTCCAGAACTGGGTGCGAGTGCGAAGGTAGCTTGTGGAGTGTAGGATACTAAATACTTTTTAAACATAAACCCACAAATCCTCGTTAGGTCATAAACTTGTAATAACGAGCAGCGTGCTGCGTTCAGAACACATCAACACAGATTACATGCTATAACATAAAATTAATCTTAAACAAATTAGCCGCCATTATGTTCATTAAACAAATACCTTATTTTACTTTTATTACCGCAACGAGTAGCGAATTAAACCATCATTTGATTCGGATCGAGTTTATTACGAGAAACGGACTAAAGTAGCTTGAGCCGAACAAAGCTCGGGGCTCTTCGTAGGTGTTCGTAACGTTTTTTAACCTACACTAGAATTTTTCCAGCGTCGTGGGTGCAGTCACAGACATGAATTCGGTACAAATATCTTCGCCCTACAAAATTTCGTTTTAAAAAGCACCACCGCTGATCGTGCCGTGTGGCTGATTTGTGGCGACGGATCATCGTTCCTTTGACAAATGTTCGTCGTGGACGGCCAGCAGCGGCCTAACGTCTTTCGTCACGCACATTTTTCACATCACTCTCACGCAAATTCCTGCCAGTGCCCACAGCCAGTGCACACTCCGAACGACAATTATAATATAAGTATCCATCGTGAAATAAAGATTTTATATACAAATCGATTCAAGACAAGTGTAAGTGATTGAACCAGTGAGACGTCAGAGCAAACTTGACCGTGTGGAGCCAGCGTACGACACAAACTCCAAATGGAATATTTAGATCAGCTGATGATACGAGTGCACTCGCATCGGACATTATGCCACATGTAATAAACATAAACGGCGCTGAACGAGCTCCATTCATAAAAGTGTTCTCTTGAATTATTACCAGCTCGCTACTTACTTATTATTGGAATTGATGTAGTAAACACATAGTAGCCGATATTAGTATTCCGTTATGTAACTATTTATGAACTATTAACTAAAATGAATTGTTTATTTAAATGTTCAGATGTTAATGCTAATTTGTTGGATAATAATGTTATTAAAAGAGTATTTATGGCGATACGAACAGTCGTGGCGTGTACTACGGTACCTACGCGCGAACACGTAAATGTATAAAATGTGATAGTGGTTGGTGGGCCGCAGTCGGCACTCGGCAGTGTTGTCGGTGCTGCGTGCGTGGCAGAGGGGCGAGGGGTGGAATCTGAGAATGTGGCGGCAGGTGGGGTGCGTTTGTAATGTATTTATACATTATAAGCGCAATACGAGCGCTTCGAATACCGCAGCCCCCTGTTGGGGAATACGTGTGATGTGTGATCCCGCAGAGGGACGGCACGGTGGGAGCAACAGATTTGTTCTACTTGTAATAGTTGTATTGTGCGATATGAGCGCAAACGTTTCGCAGTTATCTGTCGGTTCTTTGTTGCAGCTTGTGCACTCTTACAATCTTTATGGAGGGCAAATGACTGTTATTTAGTTGCATACTGTGTCAACGCACTTTTACAGTTTATTATGTACACTTTGGTTCAGTTCTGGCAAGACGGCGCATTGGTGGCCAGATCTTTACCGCCATACAATTCCAAGTTTCGCCATATTTGGAAATCTTAACGAATACTTCTTTTAGGTTTTAAAATACCTCATTTCAATATGCTTTGACCTCCAAGGTCAAGATACAATGCGTTGTGTAACATGTAAGACTTGTTGTTTCAAGTAAACTGAGTGCTCAGAGCTCGCAGTCAGCCACCTACGTGTACGTAGTGTGGACGTGACGTGGCGGGTAGCACGGCGGGACAGTGCAGCACTCGCCAGAAGAGCAACGACCTACTTCTGAGCAGATAACGCCGCAGATATTGACTCGATGATTACACTATACGCCGCATGTTGTGATAACTCGAAGGCGTACTGTACTCAGTAACTCGCTATACTCCTACAACATTACTTATAGAACGTACGACTGCTATACGGCTACGTATAGATATATATCCTAGCGAGTCGTCGGCGCTTGACGAACGAGCTCTTTATCTCGACGCTCGTTGCTAGCAGCTCCACTAGAAATGGTTTCTGCGCACTGCTAATAGGAAACCACGTAAAGCTGAGCCTCATTTCCAAACTCTTATTGACCCGCTTTGAAAACGTTGTATTTAGGAGTAGAAATGGTGTACAATTTAATTGCAACGCAGTTCGGTGCGGAGTGCGGACACGTCATCGACAGCGAGGGAGGACACTTCCTCCTGCAGATACAGAGTACGTGTGTGTGCTGTACGCTATTGTTACATGCACACATGCATTTTACATAAACTCCGTCGTTCGCATAGAATCCACAATTTAGCGATTTTTCTAAACGGTTGCTGCGAAGTAAATTAACGTTATGCCTGCCTAGGTACCGTTAACCTCTTTAGTTCGTCAAAAATTCGTATGCACGTTCGATGTTGGACTGGCGGACAAAATGATTCGCCGACAAATAAGGTAAAACGAAAATGTGTGTTTAACCAATGTGCAAATAGGCTTGGCTTAGGTGTCCAGCATTATTATTAAATCACGTAATTGTTGCCTGCGCGTGGACGTGGATGCGTGGATGTCATTGAGTGGTGTCGGTCGATGCTATGATAAAGGTTTCGTCCTACAAGTGACAGGGAGACACTGGGAGGTGACCGGCCGCCCGTAAAAACGAACCCGGCCGCATCACGCCAACCGCCACTATACACACACCTAGCTATAGTACCCACAGCTGTACTCGCACACTATGTGGGAGTGAGCCCGACCGACCTATACAAATCTATGTTCCAGGATTTCATTTATTGCGCCGGTACTAAGGATGCGGTATCACTTTGGTGGCTGTCAAAACTTCATCTCCACAAATTCATACAAGTTTATGAATCAAATTACTTATCATTTTAAGAGTAAGAATAGCTACCCAAAATCGACACAAACGAAAGTGTTTATAGATATAGCCCTCAGACCCAGCTGCAGATAAAGAAATGATCCCACGATGGTACACCTAAGCGTGACACTTATCGGATTAAAACACTTCAAAAGGCGGTTAGGTTAGCAACAAAAGTGAAGAGCATACGGTACCTATCTGCGAATAGTTCATTAGGCGAGTATTCGAAACGATACTGCGTTTCGTAAATGCGTTTTTGCGAACAGTAGTTATGTAAGTAGGAGCAGGCGAGCAGGCAACTGGCAAGCGAGCTCCGAGCACACGGAGCCGGCTGGGAGAGGCAATGTGTCTTGTTTCGACGCCGCCGTTGCTATGGTTCGGATCGATGGCGGTCGCCCGATCTGACGGCACACACTTATTAAGTAGTCAGTATCTTTGTACCTCGCTGCTGAATATTGTATGTGATAAACGCTGTCCTGTCCCTCCTTACTTATAAATTACTAGTTGTCGACGAGGCCTGCGTGGCACGCCACGATTACGTAGCGTACGATTGAATTGTGTTATTCAACATTTTGTAGTTTTAAGGCTTCTCGGGAGAGTTGAGGACCCAATTGCGACTGTAGCTAAGAAAAAAGCTCTACAAAGTTTTTGATGGACTTCTTTTCAAGTATAATTTTGAATCAATGTCCTTTGTTCACGCATTTCCAAGCGAATCTGTTGCGTAAGTTCCAAGTTTTTGTATGAACAATTAGAAGCCTTTAAAGTGGTAAACAACTTGCTTACGTTCCCAACTTCTGGAACATCAGGTGAAGCAAGAGTTTCATAATTAATTATCTAGACTACCTAGATCAAGCTGTTCGCACTTAGTATGCTGGTAATCCGTTCAGCAGAAAGTTTTCCCGATCGTAAATCGTAAAGTATTCAAGCGCAGTCGCAAATGTGTAAATTTTTTTGAGTATAAGTAAACTTGTCGCAATTCAATTACAGAACAGTAAATACATACTTCCTAAAGTAAGACAGCTGGTTTCAATGTCATTTTACTTTTTGGTAACTAAAGACATAATTCTTGTCTTACACGTCGTAAGTCTCTCACATGTCGGATGTAGATCCCTCTTTAGAACGTACTGTATCCAGCCTTGGACTGCAGTTAGCTAAGAAGACAGATTGCCAGCTTCAGCTTTGCTTCAAAAACTGGTTTTGAGCTCATTAGCAAGTTATAAACACTTGCACTTGGCGTTAAACTATACGTAAACGTATACAGTTGAGTACATCAGGTGGCCGAAGTAACAAGTCTTCAAGTTGGCTCGTACTATGTGTAGGTATCTGTCTACCTACGAGATGAATACATTTGCGTGGCGGTACGGTTTCCGTTCACAACGGAAAAAGTTTTTATAAGTGAGTCGAGCGTGTGTTCGCCATAATCGTGCTTGATAGAGTAATGTCAAGTGTCAAGGGTAGGGCTGGCATTAGCGCGCCCGAGTCTTTCCTTATTGTCTCTTGTCTTGGCTGTAGCTATTTAGGCATTATGCACATTTCGTCAATAAACTGAAGTCGACAGCTAAAACTAAATCATATTCAGTTTTTTTTTTTAGCTGGAATTATTTTTCTGATGATCGCTTTACCAGCTCTCTCACATTCGACTATTTTAATACTACTAATATCATTTGGAAAAACACGCAAAATTCTCTTTCCGCTCCAAAAAGGATCGAGGTCACAGGTTTTCTGCCTAGATAGAATACTGTCTAGTTAAGTGTATTCGTCTGTCTGTGAAAACGACACGACTTTGCGCCTCGGAATACAGTCCTAGGTTTCCTCATCAATAACTGAGCTACCACAAAGGCCAATGGCCTAGAACAGCGCAAAAAATCTATAAAAAAAACTCGCATAACACCGTATTTGGGTATCCAAGCGATTTTTTTATGTTGCAACTAATTTTAGGTATTCGAATTCCTTTACTTCCCCTATTGTTAAGTTTCAATGTCGCGTATCGCGGTAAACGATTTGAATTTGCATTTTCGCCTAGCAACCCTACACTCGGGTCATAGGCCAATGTCTAATGCGAATTTGCGCGGAGAGCGCGCGGCGGAATTGTGCGTTTTTTATCTGTAGCTACCACGTGTAAACGCTTAGGTAATTGCGTTTCAAGACAGAATTCTGAGAGACGGGCAAATTCGAACAGCAAGGCGAATGGGATTCGACTGGCGGCGCACCGCCGCTAGGGTATGAACAGACGCTGTAGAGCGCGACGAGCGGGAGCTCCTTCAAAGCATGAGGGCTCTATTAGTAATGTGGACTGGGCTGCTGATAAGCAGTTGCAGTGACAGGACATAATAATATGAGTAAGCAGAAGCAGTAATTCCAATGTATGGGCTATGGACTGATATTAAACAGAATCCTTACTTCCGAAGTAACGCATTGTACACCATGGCATAGTCGGGAGCCTTGGCTTTGAACCACTTCAGGCAAAGATAAGTGAGGCAATGAAATCTACACTAGATGAGACGATGTTTAGGTTTGAATAACCAACGGATGAAGCTTTGAAACAAGAATAAGAGAATCGATTTTTGAGACAGTCAGGCACAGTTTTCTTTCACGAACACAACGAAAGTGAGCTAGTTTTATTCATACTCAGTGTTTCCACACGTTAACTCTTGCTTATGGGCTAATCATAGCAAGTGGTATCAACGCGAGATTTTTTTATTCAGATTAGTCACGTAACGTGCACGCTACGTCACGACAAACTGAATTTGACGCAACGGACCATAAAGTGTTAATACTCATTACCACTAATGATGGCCCAATGTAATCCTCAATATGATTGGGGACGACACGGAAGGATACACGCATGTGACACTATGGATATGGGAGGAAACAACACAAATGTATGAGAAAAACTAATTCGTTACAGCAAAACTGAAGAGGTATTATGAGCGGGTAGTAACAAGCGCTCGTGTACTATGGACCACCTAAATAGAAGACTGGAATAGGACCCCTGTCATAAAGAGCTGACGTCTGGGAAATGCGATGCAGGGAGGCGAGCAACTGGATAGTTTATCGCGTAAAAACATGAATTCAAAAACGCATTTACTTAAATTCTCTCATTAAGTTAACGAATTAGCTTTTCTAAAATTAATTAGTATGGAAGCTAGCTCGTAACACGTACAAATAATGCAAGGTACCATAATAAAACAGCACCCAAGCTGCCTGCAAGCTGCACACGGACTGGCAGGCTTGTATGTACCGCGCCTCGGTACATACAATCAGCATGTTGTGACATTACGTACTCGCTATGGTGCATTGTTCCCTGCTCATGTCGCAATACTTTTCAAGAATCCGTGTTTTTTTGAACTTAGGTAATTCTGAATCTTCTTCTAGGTCATTGAGAAATGCAATCACACTGCCATGCGGATTTGACGGCGTCCCGTTACTTCGGGATCTCATTTCGTGTTGCTACGTCCATTTTGTGCTTAGCTGAGCAACGGTGTGAGTGGGGAGGGGCTTGCGTATTTCTGCCTTTTGTGTAGTTTCCACACCCAAGATTTCCTGTTAGGCTATTTTGAGTTATTCCAATTGATGTTCGAATAAGAAATGACTTGGAGCATTCTGCAAATTCTGAATACATAATAAGGGGTATAAAATAGCGTGACGTCATAAATTATCAACATCTGAGGACTGAATGTAGCGTGATAGTCATAAACTGCCCACCAAACATAATATCTGGGGTGTGGGCCTACTGTGAAAGGTGCTCTCCCTTGAATTTGGACCTCGAAACACATTACCTCCAGCCGGCTGGTTGATGTTAGACTATACGTACGTAGTACGTATGTGAAGTTACCGTAAAGGCTGGCCGCACAAAGCGCAGGTGCACGGAATGGGCAGTGCGTCTGCGAGACGTGTGCGGTGGAGGGCGCATCGACATCGACGTGTCTGCATGAGCAACTCTACGCTCGCAAGCGCTTTGTCAGAACAACGAAACTATTTCCCAATTATTTTGGGACTAAGCGTGGCTTTATAACATAACATTACGCATGTGTTCCGCAAGGCGCTAGGCAGAAGTGTATAAGTACACCCATATTCGGCCATTTTATTTAGGTCCATGGAATAGGGGCGGCCCTATTGCCCTGAGCCGGGCACACATCCAGAATTCGGGCTTAGATATTGAGAAGAGAAATTCATAATTAAATAACCCAATAACAATTGTCCCAGCCTATGGCTTTTATACATTTCAGGACAACTATTTTCAATGATTCTGACTGTAACTCAAGTTCGTAGTTGGCCCATAGATGGCGCTACTTTGGTCGCTGCGTCCAGCGCGGTTGCAGAATGCAGACGCGTGCAGCGCAATGTGACGTCACTGATGACTTTAGCTCTCCAAGTCATCCGACATGATTGCTTGGAGCCTTGACGACGCTTCGATGTTTCCAACGCCATGTCACTCAAGTTTATGTTATACAGCACTGTCGCTAACAGCGTGCGTATGTCAATTCAGTGAATTAGAATTGTGTAATGCTATGTATGACACAGACACTCAGCACCTTCAGGATGAACTGTTTGTTAGGGAATACGCTCTAAAGGATATCTTTAGTAAATATGAGGCTTCTCAACAAGACCTGAGTAAGCGCATGCAGGAGGCTAATGAGTTGGCAGACCTGGTCAAGTATAATGCGGAGAGGTATGAGTCTTTGACAAATAACCTCTCTTTTAGCTGTACCTGTTCCCGGGGACCCCAACTTATTACACCCACACCCTCAGTAGCTCAACCAGTAGGTAGCTGTATTAGTGGTGATAGCAATAGTACGAATAATTTGATTAATACTACTTATATTTTTTCTGATAAATTTGGTCAAGGTTTTGGTAGCTTGTTAAATCAGTGTTCGCAACAATATGCAATTAATCATTGTTTACCCGGTGCCAGTATTAGCCAATTAATTAATAATATCAAATTGACAAAAATAAACCCCAGTTCAACTGTTATATTATTATATGGGGATAGCTTAAATGTAAGGAAAAAGGACTTAATTGAATGTGTCCATTTGATGTTGCATCTTAATGAGACTAATAATTGTAAATTTATTTTTTGTGCCTTGCCTTATTCCCATTATTTAACTGAAGAGCAAAATAAGCATATTTATAATTTAAATATGTTCATTTATAATAGGACTTGTCGTCACAGTGATGCTATTTTATATTTTGATTGTAATCAATTCATTACTGGTTACAAACTGACAAATTATACTATGTATTTGCCATCTAGTTGTAGGAGACAAATTGCTAATCTTTTAGCATACAATATACTCAGTGACACTGGTACTTGTAGTGTACCATTGATTACTGTTAGTACTGATACTAATACTACTTTTGATACGCCTTGTAGTTTAAACTATTAGGTGCGACAACGGGTCAGCCACATATGTTGAATGTTGTACATCAAAATATGCAGGGTCTGTCCGGCAAAGAGCTAGAATTAAGTTTATTTATGGAGAACTATGAGGTTCAGGTGTTATGTTTGACTGAACACTGGTTGAAGGAACATGAAGTAGTGTTTATAAATGATGAAAACTTTACCGTACAGAGTGCATTTGTGAGAAAAAGTGCTATTCGCGGTGGCTCTTTAGTTCTTGTTTCAAACAAGTTGAAATGTAAACAACGTTTAGATTTAGTTAATCTTTCAATCGAGCGCACTATAGAGTTGTCTTGTGTTGAACTTGAGCGATATGTTATAATTTGCGTTTATCGACCCCCCTCTGGGGATTTTATTAGTTTCGAATCGGTAATGGAAGATACTCTCAATAGGTTAAAATCAAATAACAAAAGTATTATCTTATGTGGAGATTTCAATATTAATATTTTAGATGTTACTCCATTAAGTATTAGACTTCTCAATCTTTTGAGGTCTTATAATTTAATTAACTTGTTTTTTGAACCTACTAGGATCACAGCTTCTTCGTCAACTTGTCTTGATAATATATTTAGTGATTGTGATGCCAAAAATAAATTAGTGTTAACTGACTTAACGTCCGACCACTGTGGTTTATTAGCTAGCTTCCCCATGCCATTACATAAAAAGCCACATAAACTTGAATGCAGGCCTTATACAGCTAGTCGTTGCAAAATGTTTAAAAATAATATAGCTCATAGAATTACACCATCGATAGTAGAACACGAGAATCCTAATGAAATTTATGGTGCCCTTTTTGATGTTGTGCAAAAAGAATACCAATCCACTTTCAAGACCAAAACTATTAACATTAATGGATCCTCTGTTGGCTTTAACCAATGGGCTACTCCCGGTATTTATAAAAGTAGAGCGAGACTATACGAGTTATATGGTTTGAAAAAATACAGGTTTGATACTCCCTTCTTAGAGTATGTCAAAACTTATTCAAAATTATTCAAAAAGATTAGTGCTTTTGCTAAATCAAAATTTTTAGGCGATACGATAAAAAATTCTACTAATAAAGTAAAAACCACTTGGAAAATTATTAATAATGAAACGGGAAAATCGGTTAAACAAGAAAAACTACTTGAGATTATGGTCGACAACAAATTAGTTAACAAAGCAGCTGACGTAGCTGAGGCATTTAATGAGTTTTTTGCCAACATACCGATAACTACGACTCGCTCCTTAAATTCGTCCTCGTCTAAAGCTGAAAACCTTTTGCACAGTAGTGTACCTAAATGTAGTCCCTTATTTAGTTTCGAACATGTAACCCCGCGTGATGTAGTTAATGTTTTTAATACACTTAAGTCTAAAAACACCGGTGATTATTGGGGCATCTCCACTAAACTTATAAGTAATATAATAGACATCGTAGCCCCCTATCTAGCTGTTACTTTTAATAAATGTGTTGATTTAGGAACTTTTCCTGACCTCATGAAGAGTAGTAAAGTCATACCATTATTTAAATCAGGTAATAAGAATGACGTTGGCAATTTCAGGCCTATTTCTATCTTACCTGCATTTAGCAAAATATTTGAAAAGTTAATACTCAAGCAGCTGCTAAGACATTTTAATTTAAATAGCCTCCTCCATAATGAGCAATATGGCTTTACAAAAGGTCGTTCAACTACAGATGCGGGTGTTGCTCTGTTGAGACACATATTTGACGCATGGGAGAAATCACAGAATGCTATTGGAGTTTTCTGTGATCTCTCCAAAGCCTTTGATTGCGTGCACCATGACACGCTTTTGCGTAAATTACGTCATTACGGTGTCCAAAACGAAGCTCTCAACGTAATTATTTCGTATTTACATAATAGGGTCCAATGTGTAGATGTTAATGGTGTGAAATCATCCGGGCTACCAGTTCAGTTAGGTGTTCCGCAAGGCTCAATACTGGGTCCATTCTTGTTCTTAGTTTACATTAATGATTTACCATTCCATTTGACGGGCATCTGTGATGTTGTACTGTTTGCAGATGATACCTCTCTTATTTTTAAAGTAGACAGGAATAGACAAGATTTTGACGACGTAAACAGTGCACTCTCAATAGTTACAGATTGGTTTACGTCAAATAACTTAGTTCTCAATGCCAAGAAAACCAAATGTGTAAAGTTCGCCTTACCGAATGTTAGAAACCTAGGACCCAACATCGTCTTAGATAAAGAGGTGCTTGAAACTGTAGGCTCGGCAATTTTTCTAGGACTAACAGTAGATGCCAAACTTCAGTGGGGACCTCATATATCAAGTCTAGCAGGAAGGCTCAGTTCGGCTGCCTACGCCGTCAGGAAAGTAAGACAATATACTGACGTTGATACAGCTCGTTTAGTCTATTTTAGTTATTTTCACAGCGTTATGTCCTACGGTATTCTGCTGTGGGGCAAAGCCGCTGATATACAAAATATATTTGTCCTTCAAAAGCGAGCTGTTCGAGCAATTTACCAGCTAGGTGCCAGAGTTTCTCTAAGAGATTTCTTTAAAGATATTGGTATTCTCACGGTTGCATCACAATTCATCCTTGCCAACATTTTATATATTAGGCAAAATTTACACTTGTACACTAAAAATAGTGATATTCACAGTGTTAACACTAGAAATAAGGACAAACTACGTGCCCCCTTTCACCGGCTTCATAAGGTTCATAACTCATTTGTTGGGCTTGGTATAACCTTTTATAACAAGATACCCTCTTCTTTTCTAGACTTGCCTTTTAATGCGTTTAAAGCTCAACTAAAATCCAACCTTTGTTCAAAGGCATACTATTCTATCAACGACTACTTAGACGATAAGAATAGTTGGTCACCCTAGTTTAACGCAAGACAATGTTTATGTTCCTTCTCCAGAATTAGCTTACTGCAGAACCCAGCAATGCATAAATGTGTAAGCTGTCACGCCCTTTATGCCTGGAGGCTTTTATTTGGGTAGTAAGTTTTTTTTATTTACATTTTAATTAATTATGTTTTAGCTTGAGTACGTATAGTTTTTATTATATTTGTTGGTATATTGGCGTGGCTAGCTGACATATTATGGCAAATAATTAAATTTTATGTTCTGGTTTTGTAATGTTAATTACCGAACATAAGTACCTAGTATTGTATAAATTCAAGTATTTTTTTTTAAATTGAACAGACAGCTGTGCTGCTGGGGAGTTTGTTGCGCCACTTCTTCTTCCCAGCAATAGCACTAGGAAGTGGTGAAGGGCGGGCGTTTTTGGGGGACTGTCTTTTGTAATTTTGACGTTCAAAAAGTGCTGATTCTCAGCCTAATTTGAATAAATGACTTTTGATTTTGATTTTGATAATTCCAGGTAATTATTTTGGCATTTTGGTGGATTCTCGTATCGCAGGCAAAGATAAATTTTGGGTAGATGAATCAACGAACATTTTGGAACGGATTTATGATTTATAGAGATTTTGTTTCTTTTGCGTTTTGGGTTCTGTTTCTAGGAGACCACAGGCTACGTTTAACATCTGAAGAGCACGGCAGAAGTCATTGTTAAACAATAGCAGCACTCAATGACTTGTTTGAAGTGTGATTGCATAACAATTGCATTCCGCGATGATTAGCGGGACGAGTTACTAGCTCTTTGGAAATCAGAAGGGTTCATTTAGATACATGTTGATTCTAAGACTATGGAGAAAAATGGTTAGAAGAAACTCCATTCGAGCGTGGCATACCAATTTGAAAGCAAGACGTTTTGGATTTTTTTGTCCACTTGGAAATATTTAACAAAAGAATAGCCTCCACCACTTCGAATACAGCTGCAGGGGAGCAGTGTGAAGGTAAATCGTTAAAATAGCTCCCGGCGTGTGTTACTCGTCTACTGACACGTGTCGTGCTGCGAAGGTGCATCTTTCGAGACATCCTGGTCAAGTATGCATGTCGGTCAAGGCGAAGCAGCCCGAGGTCTTTGTTTCGACTCCAAATTAGATAAGCGTGCATACACACGAACAAATTGTAAACATGTCCGACACAAATGTCCAAACACGAGTTTTTATATATGTTTGGATTGTATTTTGTTTTTCTTATCAGATAACGAGTACAAGTGCCAGCTTATCTCAGGATTTCCTCTCGTTCGCTCGTCGATCAACTAGCAACAATCTTCGGCGCTATCAAACGAGTATTATTATGATCTTGGAATATAATTACTATATTATGATGTGTGCTGAGACTTTTTGTACATTATAATAATTTCCCAGAGGACAGAGTTAACTGTGCCAGTTTACAAGAGTTGGCAATTACTTTTGTACTTTTTATGTCTCATTTTGCACAGATTTAAACTTATAAGCAATGGCGAAACAATGAGTGATGTCGTTTATAAAGGCCTTCAATCCTGACAACTACTCCAGAATATTTGTATACTGGCCTTGTGCAGACATTAAGAATATGGTCCACTAGTCAGGTATGGGGGGGGGGGGATTGGAGTCAGGAAATATATTGTCTTTAAGCCCATGAATTAACACAAATATACACTGTTAAACATGTACCTTATATAAAGATTGTTTTGATCATCAAATTGTTGCTGGATATAATTATTACTCATTTTGGCTTTTGTTCCCACATTTTAGTTATAATGAGACAATGAGTTATACCTTAATAAAAATACACACGTAAATATGCAAAATATTAAGTAATATAATATACATTTTCTGTACCTATATTATTCTGTGTGTTTGTATGTTGATATCTATCCACCAGAAGGCTGCAATAGGCTGAGTTGATTCATAGCATATGGCTTTCATTCACACATCATGACTTCATGGAAATATGCTGCAGGTACCATAGAGGTATAAAACAAAATAATTAAACAAGCCAATGTGCTAACTTGTGAGTGAAATCAGGTGAGAGTTCATAACTACTTATATAACTGACCACAGTTTTAAACAATTTTATTTTACTTAGTTCTGTTCTGTTACATAATTGCTAAGTTCACGCACTAACTGCACTTAGACCAAACACTGATTCAACTTACTTTCTGCCTCATACTAAGTTGTGAAAGAAACTGAAATACACCTTTACAATTACTAAATTGTTTGATTGAATGTGTTCCTGTTGGCTACATATAGCATATATGTGTGAGTAATTGTGTGTGTACAGACTACTAATAGTGCTAATAATAGTATTGGACTATAATATTGTTGTTTACAACAACCAACACACAGAAAGTACCTATAAACAGTACTTGTGTTGGTTTGGACAGTTGCTAAATATGTAGTTATAATTCAAGAGAAAACTTAGTTCCTGAACATGTAACAATCAGTGAAGGAAAACCATTCTAAATATTGTTTTTGAGGTCGACTTATCAAGTGGTGAAACATTATGTCCTCACGCACGAGTGTCCACTGTATACAACAATAGGTATATAAAGCTATATTTATAGGAACATGTACTTCTACAAGTATCTCATGTGACGTAGCCTTACTGTGAAGTATATTTGGTGGTACTAGACTTGGCAAAAAGTTGTAAAGCTTAAGTAATTGATCATAGAGTGGTCAATTAGAAACTGTTAAGTTTTTAAAGACAGGCATTACAGTCATCAATATCAATATTTGATAAATAACAAATGAATAGAACTTAAAGCTAAAGATAAACTATTATAGTGTCAGGAAAGGTAAAACTTGTATGTTAAGATCATAGCACATTGTGCAGTTTCTGCCTACTTCTAGTACATATTGGTACTAAGTTTTGTTTTCATTATTTCACTCAGCATGTTCTATGGTTTACAACTTCTTAAAACACAACATACTAAATGCACTGACCTCTATTTAAATAGTATCATTTTGTGCTGAGTAATGTGTGCCAATACTTTGCATATGCATTATGTAGTATTTAGCTAATCATTTGCAAACACAGTGAATTTATATTAAAATATTATGTCAATATGAGAAATAAGCTATTGTGTAATTTATAGTAAGCTTAATGAGCTGTATGTAAACAAATATCGGGTGTGATTGTAGTAACTTGTCAACTAACTTACCCCGCACTAGGTGCACTGAAAACAGGGGCGCTGGTGTTTGAGGAGAGCCACTCAATTTCAGTCAGACACAGCATCACAACACAGCACACACTATATCTTCTTAAATATCAATGACTTCACATTGGTATTCCTCCAAGAGTTTCTCATCGCATTGAATCACTGCTCATCACCAGGACTGACAGACATTCACACTGCCGTTGTGTTTATTTATATTGTCAATGTATGCTTCATTTAGCCATTCATTTATCAGAGTTCTACAAATTGTAAATCAAAATGAACTTCAGATTGATGTTTATTACATCATTAAATTAATTCATAATAACTATAAATCAAGTGCTCCTAATACACATGAATGTTGGCAAGTGATGACTTATTCGTAGATCATTTGTTTATAAATATAAACAGTGGCAATTTTTCCTGTATTCTGAGTGAGTAGACAGTGAAGTTAGAATTGTTCATAAAATAGATAGATTGAGCTTGTGAGTGGAAAACAAACATGTTCCAAATGTGTTAAATATGCAAAGTGTGTGACACGGGAACCATTAACATTTAAAGGCAAATTCAAATAATTTAAAAACTAGCCCGGCCGTGGCAGATACTACTATCCAGTTCTACACTGTTCCACAAAGAATGCAGAGATAAAACCACTTTGTGTGCAATCATGAGCATGATGTAACTCAGTCACTTGAAAACCTGTAGTCCTTCTAACTTTATCACTCCTACCAGTTTGTTAATAGTTTGCTAAGCAGGTAAATGACCTGAGTGTAGGTAGGTACGGATCACAATGCCAACACATTGCTTGCCAGCCACTACACATCACCTGAGCATGGGGCCACCGCCGGTGTCTCATGGACTGCACACCCTGCTGAGCACGTCCCTGCACGCTCACTGACACAATCACATCAACCACTAATTGAAACTGTTTAATGAGCAATTAACTTGGAATTGCTGCATTTAATAGCTGAGACAACATAACAAGCACCTGGCTCTCACAGCGGCACACTCTCACTGTTCACCGTGACACACTGTAGCACACACACTGCACTCCAGTGCTCCGCGCGCCGGGCTGCGCCGTCGAGGGCCGAGCGCCGCTCCTGGACCACTCGAAGGCACAGTCGCGACTTAACCTCAAAATGCACACTAAAATGAACCATTGACAATCACCCAGATGTTAGCAAAGACGACAAACACACTCATGACATCACCCCCGCCGCGGAGTCGCACGAAATTTCACAAAGAACGCGAACGCTGGCCGTGCGAGGCTAGCAGTATGGATTTGTGGGCAAAATGCTTTGTTTGAGTAGGTAGGTACGTACTCGCAGCCTTCACTGCATATAGCTTTATATAGATAGGCGCGTATGTTAGGTATGTGTAGTGTGTAGTGCACGGGTTATATGCACCTAGTCATAATTCACTCGGGCGTTTGGTGAGCGCCACGGTCGGGCCGCAGCGAGGCCGAGTGCCTCTCGCGCCGCCCTTTGTCTCGGGGGCGGCGCGACAGGTTTCGTGCGCCCCGCAAAAACTGTAAACACGATTCTGATTTACGATCCCGGCTGGCCGAGTCATTCATACGGGAGGCACCGGGGCTGAGCGGGCGGAGCGGTCACGCTCGGCCGCCGCGCTCGCTGCTCGATCGCTATCAGCCTGGCCGCGGTGTCCTCGCCTCGGCTCGCGAGCACTAGCGCGAGCGGACGATGCGACCGTTTCGAAATGGCGCAACGCGGAGGCCGTGACGCCGCGACCGCACGAGCGAGAGAATGTCCGCTCGGCGCGAGCGAGAAACGAGCGCGGACGGGCCGTTTCGCAACCTCGGATGGGCTCGCGGGGACCGAAATAATCCACGACGTAAGAACGCGGGCGGAACGAGCACGGCACGCTGCAGGCGATGGGTGCGGGCGACGAGACACGATACTCACGGCCTGGCCACTCGCAGCGGGTCAGCAGCGCCGGCGTCCATGGCGCGCCCAGGCCCTGGCCGCGGCCGGGCTCCGGGCCGTCGGCCGAGCGACGCAACACTCTCTCCGATCTCACTCGGAACGCGACGAGGAACACCGTCGCATCATCTTGACGACACAGCACATCAACCGCGGCACTTCTATACGCGTATAAACACTCCGCGAACGGTGTTTTGTTACATCGGTTGACTTTTCTTTGAAAAATCAATATACATTTTCCCAGAGTTTAGAGATACGGACGAGTCGATGTCCAGCGCAGGTTAGGTGCGTGAAGTTTGCAAGCTTTTTTAGCGCACCGGTGTTACCAACATTTTTTTGCCCATTTTTTGTTTTGGGTGTTGTGATTTTTTTTCTAGTGATTTGCGGTGCACTTCACTCTAGTCGCGTAGCGTTGGGTCTTCCATAATGCTCGCGTGTCGTGTACAGTGGCGCCACTATTTGAAATAGTTAACTTTAGGCGTTGATAGTAATAATAAAGGGCTCGAGGATTGAGTTATCAAATTATAACAAAGGATTAATGTTGTTAAACATTTATTTATATCCATAAATTGATTGAAAATCTGCTTATATTATTATGTACATATTAAAAGAACAGCGTGAAAAAATCTCGCAACTTAGAATCTCTTTAAAAATGTAATAAATAAATAATAAGTACATACACAGCAAAATTATAAGTTAATCATCCAGAAAGAGTAGATCTTGCGTTGTTTGCGTAGTATAAGCGTTTCGGAATTAAGTTGGAGGAGTTGAATCTCACTTTAAGCATAAAAAGTGAAGAGATCACACCTCCACTTGATCCTTCACGCGTCGATCGGTCCAGAGTCAGTGTCAGGAGCAGTTGTCTTCCCGAGTGGCCGGTGCGATGATGTCGACGTCGAGACGAGGCGGCTTCACGCGTGAGCTGGAAAGATAGATCTGGCAGCACATGGCTCAAACTGTCAAGATCCCCTGTCCAACTCAGACGTGAGGCCTAGTCACGTGGCGCTGTCCGGTGAACTCTGCAAAACAAAATTAATATTTATACGACATGAAATGTTGTCTGGTGCGTGTTTGTTCAGTGTGACAATCGTAGCGCGCGCACTCGATATGGAGCCGGGCGACTCGCTATCACCGCTCGAAAAGGTGCGGCTAATGTTTTCTGATAAGAGCAACGCTTTTCCCTGTCGCGTCAGCGACCCTGCATAGCTGTGTAGCGAATGTAGCCGCAATTTAATTATGGCCACATAAAGAAGATAATTTGTACATACTCTGCTCGGCAAATCACACGGATCGAGCCACACATGTGCCATTGGACCACCATATGTTATTACGTAATCGTTGTCGTTTTGTATTAACAGTGACACTAATTCAACCGCAAAACTGTCGGCACAATGAACGACCACGGGGTAAGCACGGACAGTGATCGAATTATGAACATCGCAATAGGTTGCTGGATCAAGTATGGCTGCCACGTCGACAGTTCCTATCGAGGCACAAGTACAAGATAATAATAAAAGGTTTGATATCACCAGGATCCGACAAATGGAACGACACCGTCAACTGTGCACCGGTGAGGAGTCCCGGGTCCCGGTGGCGAGGGTCCAGCACAAGTATAACACGCGCAGCTTGTCTGCACAGTCAATCGTAATCACGGCTCACACTCCGATAGAGACCCGATCGATCGATGGGCCCATATTTATACTTTCGTCGATATCTTCAGATATGATATCGGTATACCGACACGAGGCACAAACGTCCACCATGATCGTGATAAGATTTGACGGAACGGGGAATCGATTGGCCCCCGTCAGCCGTATCAGGCGCGCAAACACTCCACTCAGCCAATCGGCAAGGTATCGATGATAAGCGGTGGTGACGGCGCGGGCGCTGCGCCGGCGCCCCACGCACCCGCGCGCCTGGCGACCGCGGCCTATCTGCTGGCGACGACACCACCACTTCGACTAGGTGTCTTGTTTACAGTTGAGATACACCTTTATTACATTATAATTATTATCTAGCTGATGCTGACAGATAATTTTATTACTTTCTCATAGTTCATAAAGAGAGATGCGAAGTCTATCAGTAGATGCGAGAGTAGGAAATGCAACATTTCTTTTCAATGATTCATGGTGATAAGACTATTTCGATACTTGCGTCATGACAACACAAGCACATTAATCAAAATAAACACAAAGCTAAAAAAAAGTATCAACTTCTAGAGTCCGTTATTTAAAAGATCAACTCAAAGAAATATTATTAAATGCGAAAATACAACGTGGTTGATTCGTATCCACAATACTAGGATACGTGATACGTGGAAGAATTTCGACACGATAGATAAGGTGGTAAAGGCGCATATCAAACGGTGTCATTTGATAAGACACAAGGTGTGTGCTTTCTGGAGCATATCATACACCTGTGCTAGTAGGTACACAACTACACACTACTGTCATTTATGAATACTTTGTGAATTTACACGAAGGGTAGTAAATCCTTCTTCAGTAAGTAAGTAGTAAGTAGAGAACTAAGTAGACACTCACCGACTACTTGGTTTCACCATGTAACTGGAGAAATCTGCATGCCTCAGCATGAGAAGGCTTAGATTAAATTCAAGGTAGTGATTTAAACTATCGGTCCAAGTTTATTTCCAAGTTAAACAAATAAATATACTTATTTGGGTATTCCTGTGGGAAAAAATCTCAATTAGATATAGCCTGGGATGGAGTAGTGCCTGATAAGCAGCGATAGGCTCGCCCTAAATGTTGAAATAATATTGCTGATGATTTATGAATGCTTCAGATTTCTGCTAACCCAAAAAGATTTCATTGAAAACACCCACTGATGGCTGGCTAAGGTCATCCACCAACCACCGAACCAAAGAAGTATCAATAAAAGAGGTAACTAAAAGAAAGATGAATAATGATAATGTTATGGATAGAGAGATCATACGAAAGAAAAATTATTGAATGATAGAGTGACGGCTGACAGGGGAGAATGGAAGAAAAAAACGTGTTGCACCGATCCCAAATAACATTGAACCAAAGCTGAAAATGATGATGATGATTATGATGAAATAGGAAAGAAGTGAACACAGAGATTATCATTGTTGGAGATGTATGGAAGGAAAAGACTTAGGAGCACCGAACCTAAGAGCTGATCGCTGATGCAACCTCACTACTAGTATTTTGTTAAAACCTAACCCACTTATCCACCGCTTTCAATGGACACTATCAACTTGTCCGAGGTCATCCATAGTGCTGGTTTATTGAAGTTATCAGCCTCTAGATTACCAAGCCGGCGCCCAATACGCACGGCTTTGGGATTAGGACTGAATGTTTCACAATTATTACCCTTGGTGACTCAGCTAGTTTTTAATGGCTGAAAGCTGTATCAAATAAGAGTAAGAATCTATGCTGTAGGCTGTTGAAAGGAACGGTGGCTGAAAACAGAGAAGCAAGTATTAGTCGTAGTTGTTAGTGTACGGGGTTGCGGCGGCTACGAGCTGGTGGAAACGGAACCTGCACTTTTCGCATACTCACATTCGGGTGAAATTTTAAATATGTCTTTAATATTAAGCTGGAAAAGGACAAAAATATTTTTTTTTGCCTAATTCGATGTTATATTTTAGTAATAATTCGCTGTTATATTTTAGCAATAATTTGGTGTTATATTTTATGTTCCACTTTATTTCTTTATATAATTTTGTCAAATTTTAATGTCATCGAATTCTACGAAACTTCGTTTTTGTTACATATTTTTTTTACCTTAATTGTGACTAAAAAGGTTTACCTATTCTGAGGTCTACGTGTGCAAAGTGTGATGCTCTCCATTCTAGAACTTGTTTGGATAAATTATTATTGAAATCCAAATTCTTGAGTGCCACCTTTCAGCGTGTACTGATAAACGGTTAACAGGTAAACACCGAGTGTAAGATAAGGATTTCTCAGCAAATACATAGTCACATGTGTGGTATAATCCTGTATAGATAATCCTAACGCTGTAAACATAATGGATACTTAACTATTTGCAACGCCCTAGGTCCTCAGAAGCAGTAACAGCTGTCGTCATCAACATGTTGTTTTTGGATATCCCGAAACAATTGTGTTTCCATTTGCGGATGAAGGCAAAATATGATCAGCTGAGCGGCATCTTGGTAGGCTCAAGTAGTCAGGTATGGTAGTTGTCTGAGGTCGCGACCTTAAGCTAGACACTCAGTTGGATCGAGCGATCAGACTGTTGTTCGGATTCTGGAAAAACATAAAAAAGGATGAAAAATTCTAAGAAAGACGGAATGAGTTTATTGCTGCTGGATCTACAAATAAACATTCCCATTTCTGCATTCAATAATCATTGCATTAATCTATTTAGGTGGTCGTTTACAAGTCTGCTCACAGCCCTAGAGCGAGAGCGCGACACACAAACGTACGTACGACCCCATTCATCATAAAACATAAACAAGACAAGTATGTTACGAGGTAAAATCAATCGATGCACTGTCCGAGTGCAGTCGATGAATCAAACCTATATAAAATAAGAAATAAAATCGCGAGCGGTATGAATATCGCGAGCCGCCCTACCCGCGAGCGGGCGGGTGGCTGGGCGGCCGGGAGCCGGCGGCTGGTGGTAGCGCCGCGAGCGCGGGGGTGGGGCAGGCCCTCGCGGAGGTGGGGGCTCCACGGCGGCAGCGGCCGTGAACTGGAACTTCGGAAACTTCTGTCGTATTGTGTTTACATTGAACTTTGTTATGTGGGTTAAAGTTAAGCCAGAGTTCACAACGTGTGTGCCGCCCGCTTTACTCGATTGCAAAGTTCACTCTCAAGTTTGTCGTATCGATTTTCATCTCGTGTTTACCAAATGTTTCAAGGTTGCAGACGTTTTCTGATATTAGGTTATGATCGGATGTAATGTAGACAAGCTGGCTTCACAAACTTTTAATGAAAAGTACTTCGACGATCTACCAAAGTCTACGATTTCCATAGGGCCGACTGTAGCAGTCGATGCTCCACTTGCTGACTAATTTACAAGTAGGTAATGTTAGATACGCAGGTACTTGAGATTTATTTGAAATTGCAATTAATTTTGCATAATTATTACTCTACATGAATGCTCGAATAACACCGATGAGCACGACTGCACGAGCAGGTGAAACCTCAGAGCATGGTAAAGCAGATAATGTATGATATGTATGTATCTACCTATGTATTAGTATTTATTCCTGTATTTTATAGTCATTTCCTAGCTATTTATCCCGTATGTTGCACCTACCATGTTTTGTCTCTGCCTCACCCTAAGGTTGACTGGTAGAAAATGCCTCAGGCATTATTAAGCCCTTTGTACAGTATTTTTATACTTGTGCATAAAGTTTTAATAAATAAATAATACTTTCTAAAATCTTGGAAGAAAAAAAACTTAAAAACCTGTTAGAATCTAAAACAACGAATCCGAGTTTGCAAAAACTATGTCATTATGATGAGTCAGCAACAAAATAATAGCGTGAGTGGAGCGGCGCAAGCGCATGCAGGTCTCACATCCTTCGCGGCTGTGACGTCACAATGAGACGACCTCTCCTCGCACACGTGACGACGATTATATTTCCATAACATTAATATTTATAGAAAAACCAACATACGATGTAGAAGTAGTTAGTGTGAAATGGTACATCATGTAAATGTAACTCAACTATAGCAAGAACAACCAGATTGCAGTGGCTGCAGCTGATGTTGGATTTGTTGTGTATCGACCTACCTAAGAGCTTACCATACTCTTAACTTAACTCTCAACGTAATTATTTCGTATTTACATAATAGGGTCCAATGTGTAGATGTTAATGGTGTGAAATCTTCCGGGCTACCAGTTCAGTTAGGTGTTCCGCAAGGCTCAATACTGGGTCCATTCTTGTTCTTAGTTTATATCAATGATTTACCATTCCATTTGACGGGCATCTGTGATGTTGTACTGTTTGCAGATGATACCTCTCTTATTTTTAAAGTAGACAGGAATAGACAAGATTTTGACGACGTAAACAGTGCACTCTCAATAGTTACAGATTGGTTTACGTCAAATAACCTAGTTCTCAATGCCAAGAAAACCAAATGTGTAAAGATCGCCTTACGGAATGTTAGAAACCTAGGACCCAACATCGTCTTAGATAAAGAGGTGCTTGAAACTGTATAATAATAATATTTTTAATGTATAATAATATTTATTATTTATTTCTAAGTATATGGTACATTGAGATCTTAAATTAAACATTGATTCACATATACTACCATTGCTGGTGTAGAAAAATTAAATAAGCTAAGTGCATGCAAATCAAAACATTACAATAAAAGTTAAATTAAATAAATATAAATTGTTTTGAATTTAATTTGATACAATAATATTGATTTGGATTAATTGTATAGGATTAATTGTAATGTCAAAATATTAATTATTTTGTCAAACATAAAATACAAAACAAGACAAGACAAAAAAAGGAAAAAAAAAATTTGCATGTCAAAAATATGAGTTCTAGTGACAAAATATTGATTATAATGTCAAAACACTAATAGCATAGAATATTAATTACAATGTCAAAAAGTATGATTTAAATATTCATTAACGGAATAAAAAACACATGTCTAAGAGCCAAGTAAACATTAATTTACATTTGAATTTATTATTTGGTAACATTCTCAAGCCAGAACCAGATGGTAATCTATACTTATAATAAATCTGTAGAGAGGTCAATTCTGTACATGAAATATATTTCCAAAATAACTATCAGGGGGTGATTAGGGATCGATACTGATGCCAAAAATGCAATCAGTAAAATTTTTGTCTGTCTGTCTGTCTGTCTGTCTGTCTGTCTGTATAACCGTTATAGAAACAAAAACTACTCGACGGATGTTAATGAAACTTGGTACAATTATTTTTCATACTCCTGAGCTGGTTATAGTATACTTTTTATCACGCTACAATCAATAGGAGCAGAGCAGTGAAGGGAAATGTTGGGAAAACGGGAGAAGTTACTCCATTTTTTACGCTTCCGTCGCGTGTGCAACCTTAATGGTTAAAGCTACACAGAAATCATGTATGACGGAAATGTTCTCCTTAAAATTATATAAAAAATATCCCACGACAGCATATGTCTATCTTTTATGGTCGATTCACAATAACACGTGTAACTCCCGATAGCTTAGCAGTTCGAAGCTTTCTGATTATATTTGTCTACTCTTACATTTATAACACTCTCAGTCATTCTTAATTAAAAAAGTTAACATTATTAACTATTCCATAAAAAAGAATCATAGAAATCGGTATAGAAACACCAAAGTTATACATGAAATACGCTAATAATAAGCCATCGCGCGTGAATACTGAATCACGCTCGACGCGTCTCGATCTCGAGCCTCGCGGCCGAAGGTATAAAAAGGCGGGGCGTCGAAACCCACAGGGCTTACGACAGTTTGCAATATCCTTTAATATGCTGTCGAGGGAAAGATGGTTATAATTTCGCTTTACACCAAACTGATCCGCGTACAGGCGTAAGCTTCCGGGTAAACTATGTTGAAAGTTGACCCGTCCGGCACGTGACCATAAAGATTTCTAGAACTGCTAACCCGGGAAAGAGCGACGTACAATTGACCATGCGAGAAACAACTGACACCGAGATCTACTCCAGCAACACGAAAAGTTTGCCCTTGAGCCTTATTAACTGTCATTGCATAACACACCGATACTGGGAATTGCGTTCTTTTAAATTGGAATGGAAAATTATTTGGTATTATGGGAATTCTGGGAATAAAGACGGTTTCTCCTGCACCGCAACCTGTTAAAATTTGAGCCTCGATTATATTTTGTTGCAACTGGGTTACTTTTAGCCGAGTTACACACAAGGAGTTACACGCTGACGGAGTCGCGGGCACAGCTATTAACAATAATATTGTGCGGTTCCGTATTGCGATATTTTTCAACAGTATTGTAGATTGACATATTATATTTCCCTACTAAAATACGAAAGTTAATCTGTCTGTTACATCAAAACCACTGAACCGTGAGGAAGGACATAGGCTACTTTTTTTTACGAAAAACGGCGGAAACGTGGACGAAGTCGCGGGCAACAGCTATAGGTACTATATAAAATTATATATTCTGTCTGTAGGTATGTTACATTTTCACGCCTAAATCACTGAACGGATTTCGATAAAATTGCCTGCCAGCAGATGCCAAAGAGATAGATGGCATCCTGGGGAAGGACATACTTCTTATCCTTTCCGACATTCACGCGGGCGAAGCCGCGGGCAGAAGCTAGTTTATTATAAATTTTTACTGTCATACAACTGGCATTTCTACTATATAGTTGCAATCTCTGAGGAGGTACTAGTAATTTCCCGGCATTTTTTTTATTCAGTCTTTGGGAGACTTGTTCATTTACTAAGAATAAATGTGGGTATTTTTTTACAAATAAACAAACCTCAAAAATATACAGGCACGGGAGTGGAAGAATTTTTAATTCTTTAAATAATGGCCTGCAATGGTCTAAATATTCTGCTCCGCTCATGGCTCTGATACATTTTTTTTGTACTTTGAATGCTCTGTCCACATCCACTGAATTACCCCATATCACTAGGCCGTAACGCAATACTGATGAAACATACCCATGATATGCATTCAAGACAGTTTGTTTACTGGACACCAGTCTTAACTTGCGAAGGGCATATACAAACTTATCAAGCTTGTTACAAACTCTTTCTACATGGTCTTTCCAGTTCAGTTTATTGTCAATTATTATACCTAAAAATAAAGCCGATGGTTCTGGTTGCAAAATTGTATTATCATGTCGAATTGTTGTTGGTGTTACCGACATGTTGCATGTTTGATATTGAACAATTTTGGTTTTATTAATATTAACATTAAGATTATTGTCACCGAGCCATTTTATTACATTAATTCATTCAAGGTTAGTATTAGTTTCTATGTCAGTTTTATTGGAAGATTTTATAGTCAAAGTAGTGTCGTCAGCAAATTGGATACATTCATATTTTAAACATTTTTTGATGTAATTTATGTATAATATAAATAATGACGGACCCAGTACGCTTCCCTGTGGAACGCCAGATTTATTAATTTTTAATTCAGAGCTATATGTCGTCCTAGTGTTTTTTCCTATTTTAGAAATAACAGTTCTCTGTTGGCGATCAGATAAATAGCTTTTAAGCCAATCATGCGCCTTGCCTCTTATTCCATATCTCTCTACTTTGTAGAGTAGTCGCTCATGTGAGACAAAATCAAATGCCTTGCACATATCTAAGAATACCGATAAAACAGACATCTTTTTATCCAGAGCTTCGCTAGTTAGTTTTATTAATGAAAAACAGGCTAGAGTTGTTGAACAATTTTTTCTGAAACCAAACTGACTCTCTGCAATTAGGTTGTTTTTAGTTACAAAGCTATTTATTTTCCCATGCATTGCTTTTTCAAAAAATTTGAAAAGATTGGGTTCAGCGTAATGGGCCTATATTTACCCATATCAGAACAGTTACCCTTTTTGAATAATGGTTTAATTATAGACTCCTTTAATGTCGACGGAAAAACACCTTCTTCAAATGAGAGGTTTATTAAGTAGCTAAGTGGGGATGCTATAATTTTCGCGCTTAATTTAATTATTTTGGTGGTTACTTCGTCATATCCCGTAGAATTTGTATTATTTAATGAATAAATTATTTTAATAATGTCAATAATGTAATAATGTAATGTAGGTAATAATGTAATGTCAATAATGTAATGTAGGCTCGGCAATTTTTCTAGGACTAACAGTAGATGCCAAACTTCAGTAGGGACCTCATATATCAAGTCTAGCAGGAAGGCTCAGTTCGGCTGCCTACGCCGTCAGGAAAGTAAGACAATACATTGACGTTGATACAGCTCGTTTAGTCTATTTTAGTTATTTTCACAGCGTTATGTCCTACGGTATTCTGCTGTGGGGCAAAGCCGCTGATATACAAAATATATTTGTCCTTCAAAAGCGAGCTGTTCGAGCAATTTACCAGCTAGGTGCCAGAGTTTCTCTAAGAGATTTCTTTAAAGATATTGGTATTCTCACGGTTGCATCACAATTCATCCTTGCCAACATTTTATATATTAGGCAAAATTTACACTTGGACACTAAAAGTAGTGATATTCACAGCGTTAACACTAGAAATAAGGACAAACTACGTGCCCCCTTTCACCGGCTTCATAGGGTTCATAACTCATTTGTTGGGCTTGGTATAACCTTTTATAACAAGATACCATCTTCTTTTCTAGACTTGCCTTTTAATGCGTTTAAAGCTTAACTAAAATCCAACCTTTGTTCAAAGGCATACTATTCCATCAACGAATACTTAGACGATAAGAATAGTTGGTCACCCTAGTTTAACGCAAGACAATGTTTATGTTCTTTCTCCAGAATTAGCTTACTGCCAGGTCTTAGTTTATCTTTTTGTGACTTTAAGTGACAGCTATGTGAACAGAACCCAGCAATGCATAAATATAGTAAGCTGTCACGCCCTTTATGCCTGGAGGCTTTTATTTGGGTAGTATGTTTTTTTATTTACATTTTAATTAATTATTTTTTAGCTTGAGTACGTATAGTTTTTATTATATTTGTTGGTATATTGGCGTGGCTAGCTGACATATTATGGCAAATAATTGAATTTTATGTTCTGGTTTTGTAAAAAAAATACTTGATTGTATACAATACTAGGTACCTACCTAGTATTGTATACAATCAAGTATTTTTTTTAAATTGAACAGACAGCTGTGCTGCTGGGGAGTTGGTTGCGCCACTTCTTCCCAGCGATAGCACTAGGAAGTGGTGAAGGGCGGGCGTTTTTGGGGAACTGTCTTTTGTAATTTTGACGTTCAAAAAGTGCTGATTCTCAGCCTAATTTGAATAAATGACTTTTGATTTTGATTTCTTTGACTTACACTCCTATAGTAGGTCAATATAAGAATAGTCATTACAATCATGTGAATTTGCGCCATGTGCTCACCAACTTTCTCCTTGACCTGCACGTCCTGCATATCGCCTACTTTGCAGATTAGTATGGTAAGGCCACTGAATCTATAACTGCTGGAGATTTGATTCGGCTTCAATGCGATATCTTCAAAGTTATCATAATTATTCATGTATGATGTTGTTATTCAAGTTATCATAGGCTTCAAAATGTACTTGCAAAGTAACTACCTGCTGGACATCTTTTTATGTCACCTGTCTCTATGTAGTCTGGATTCTGTCCAACCAAATGAGCATGAGAAAAACCAAGTGAGCAAGCTAGGGCTCATAGTCATAGTATAGTCAGTATGCCATCGCCAGTGAAATATATACTTAGTAGCTAGTGTGGCTCTGCCTGTTTTAATGCAGATGGATGAGCTGGAAACCATAATCAATTTCCCTTGAAATAACTAAATATCATTGATCTTCGGAGGTCTTCTTCTTCGTCGAGCTCATTATACCTGCTGTAAAAAGTTATTTCAATCAATTCACCACACAGGGGTCATGTTAGGTGCTGGAACTCTTTAATGTAACATCTATTTATCACATGAGTGCAATAAAATATTTGAGTTTAAGTAATACTTTTCAATGACCGAGAATTTCTCGGTAGCCTAAAATCGGAAAATCTGCTAGGTAGCCTAAAATTGGCAGCATCGCATGAGGGTAGCTGAGGAGTTCATGTTCAAGCACTGCCTTTCTAAGGGAGGGAGGAGACGGGAGGAGGCGTAGTCCCTGGAAGGGACCACGGGGAATTTCTTTATCCGTGGTCCCTTCGAGAAATACAATGCTGCCGAATTAAAATGGTAGTTTCTGCTGTAGTCCCTGGAGGGACCACGGGGATTTTCTTTACCCGTGGTCCCTCCGAGAAATACGTTACAAACAGTATTAACAGATCCTGAAATTTGCTACCTGACAATCTACGTGTAATTGCGCACTTTGTCCCTGGCCACATAACACGAATTAGATTTAAGTGTGAGTGCGCGTATCGTGTGCGCATCGGCCCCGCTACACTATCTGATAACAGCCACACCTGAACCTATTTTTCCTTATCACTACACAGGTTCCAGATAAACTTTCTCTAAATTACTTTTTTGGTGGAGTTAGCCGACAATTTTAATCATTTACTGTAGAAGAATCGATTTAGTACCTATTCAAATACATACTATGTGTACTATAATACCTAGTTTTTTTTAATCTTATCTTAATTTAATTAAGATTGGAGTAATCTTCACTATGTAATCAAATATGTTGACTATCCAGTTAGTAGAAAAGTGTTTTATAGTCACGTGTTTGTTCTCATAATATCTTTGACAAATTGAACATTAGGATGATTAAACATTTGCTGTAGGTATCTTTAGATGTGGACGTGATAAGTTTGCTTGGCAAAACTGCTTACAATAACGATAGAACCACCACTGTGCTGAAGGTAATGATGAATGTATGGTGTGTCGTAAGCGTATAATTACTTTAATATAAAAAAAATAAATAAAAAGGTTTATTGCCGAAACTTGTACAACTTTTACTGTAAATCTTATATAGGACCTCCTTTTAGGTAAAATAATACCAGTGAGTGCTAGGACACGGTAATATTATCTGCTCTTCAATGAAAAATTATATAATGGTAAAAGTAGTGTACCAAAAGAAAAAATAATTTAAACAATAAAAAATTGTTAAAATCTAGAATTAAATTAGATAAGACTTGACAAAATAAAAGAAAGAAAAAAACAATAGAGATATACCTACCTATCCTAAATTTTTGTGCGTGAGTGTGTGTGTGTCATTAATATAAACTCATTCCATAGAATGAAGCTGAATGCGAATTCATGACGGTCCCGAGGATCGGCGCCATTCAAGCGTGCAGATGAAGAGGCCCGTCCAGCAGTGAACTGCTATAGGCTAACAAATAACAGATATGTAAGATACGACACTGATCGCTATTCAGAAAAACGAAACTAGTCAACATTACAATGGGTTTCCATAGGCCGCACTCCATCAGCCTGCCAGCTGATTCCATGAACCAATTACATTCAAGCAAAAAGACGTATTGTTATCTTAATATATCCTTTATCAATGCTAAAAATAGGCAAGCGGAGTGTTATTACGTGTCAAGTATTGTGCTGCGACTGTCAAGGTCCCACCTTGGATGTGTTATTGTAACACAAGTGTCTGTTGAGGTTTTCCCGTACATTATAGAACTGTTGCTAAGTTGGTATATACCTTTGTATTGCTTGGAACATAAACTTAATCAAACAGTCAGGCTATCCACTTGCTGGCTAGTAGTCATTAACTCACTACTGTTACTGTCTATACAAAGGTATATCTATGGTCTATACTACTGTCTATACCATATATCTATGGTCTATACTAAGGACACCTGCAATACCAGAAGCATCGCAGATACGTTGAAAATTTAAAATGTCTCATGTGTAATAAATCCAGTAGCCACCCATACCCTTCACATCGCAATACAACAGTGCTTGGCGGTAGGCATGCAACTCCTTTATTCAATGAAAGTAAAGATAAGTGAAGGGTTATGTCAGAAATGAGAGAAGTGCATGAGGAATAACATAGACCCAAAAGCTTATCTGCGCAAAACTTCTATATATATATATATTTTTTTTTTTTTTTTTTGTAGAGTCAAGAACATAGGTCCCCTGGCTCCCAAACTAGGTATATACCTGTGACTTGGGAGTCAGTTTTCCTCTATTATAAATGTCATTATGCATGTCGTTGGCTGTAAAAAGAAAACAAAAAGGTACATTTTTAAAGATTAATAGTACGTACAAATTAAAAATTACAAAATTAAAATTAAACAATAATGAAACGTGTGTAATTGTGTGTAATGAGAGTGTGTGTGTATGGGTGTGTGTTTGGGGAAAGTTAAGTGATTAGTGAATGTATGAAAAAATGTTTGTGTTGGACTATTGGGTAGTAGATATTTAATATCGTAGAAATCCGTTGTCTGTCAAGAGTGATCTAGCTTGACCCTACCAAACTGCACCCTAATTGCGTAACTCACAATCAATCACAATCTGAATCATTTTGATGGATCTACTGACTAATCCATTGCTTCATATGTTCGGAAAATTTGTCTGCTCAGTAACGTAAATAACGAAATGAATGTTGTTGAACTATCAAAATGAAAGCCATTCCTACTGTTAGTGTGTTACGCTATTACCCCACTGGCAACATTTGAGACGCTGAGACCTGCACAGTGCAGGCTGCACAGGACAGGACAGGGCAACGTGACAGAGATCCCATAGAAAAAGCACTTTCAGTACCTACTTCTGAAAATTGGTTTTGACCAATTTTCCGAGCATCTAGTTTTTCTTTAGCCGAAAACCTTATTCGGACTATAATGGGGATCATTAAAAAAAAAAACTTATCAGTCCAGCCGTTCTCTAGTGATGCGCTGCAGCATTTCATTTTTATTTAATACTAGCTTCTGCCCGCGGCTTCGCCCGCGTGGATGTCGGAAGTTATCCCACGGGAACGTGCTACCAGGATGAAAAGTATGTGCTTCCCCAGGATGCCATCTATCTCTTTGCCAAATCAGAAGTTCAGTGGTTTAGTCGTGAAAATGTAACATACAGTTTCAAGTTCAAATCCTCCCCTAAAAACCGAATTACCCCTTTTTGCCCCGTCAGGGGTCAATTTTCGACAACTTTGCATACCTACTTATTATTAATTATTTTCTGTCAAAAGTATCAATACTGAGTTTCGAGTTAATCGGACCACGCATTCAATTTCTTCCACACAAACTTCAACACCCCTATATCCCCCTTTGAGGGGTAGTTTGAAAAACTTATAATGATAAACTTTATTACTTACTTAGGCAAGTATTGTTGCCAAGTTTCAAGTTTATTAACTAAATTAATAAGATTTTTCACTAACTGTATCCCCGCTTTTCACCCCCACAGGGGTAGAATTTTAAAAAAATCATAAAAATTCATAACTTGACTCAAAGAGTATTTATACCAATTTTATAATTAATCAAGCCACTTATTATAATTCTCCCTTGTAAAATTAACTACCTACCCCTTTTCACCCCGTTAGGGGTAGATTTTCGAAAAACCCTCATACGTGTTATTATTTATTTTTAGTCTTAAGTACACACACAGTACACTGAGTTTCGAGTTAATCGGACCGCGCGTTCAAATTCTTCCACACAAACTTTAACACCCCTATATCCCCTTTGTGGGTAGTTTTGAAAAACTAATAATGATAAACTTTATTGCTTACTTAGGCGAGTATTCATGCCAATTTCCAACGAATAAGATTTTTCATATAAGCTGTATCCCCGCTTTTCACCCCTACAGGGGTGGAGTTTTGAAAAATCATTTGGGGTGTGTTCATAACTTGACTCAAAGATTATTTATACCAATTTTCGAGTTAATCAAGCCACGCTGTAAAATCCTCCCCTGTAAAATTGACTACCCCTTTTCAGGCCGTCAGGTGTAGATTTTCGAAAAACCCTGATACACATTATTCTTTCCTTTCAATTTTAGGTATAAATACTGAGTTTCTATTAAATCGGACCGCGCGCTAAAATTCTTCCATACAAACTTTGAAACCCCCCAATCCCCTTTTAGGGGGTAGTTTATAAAAACAAAAAATGCCCAACTTCATAATTTACTTAGATAAGTATTCGTGCCAAGTTTCAAGTTTATTAACTCAAGGAATAAGATTTTTCATATAAACAAATTCCCCCCATTTCACCCTCTTAGGGGTGGAATTTCGAAAAACCCTTTCTTAGTGGATACCTACTCTTCACGAAGAATACACCCTCCAAATTTTATGTCTCTAGGACCAGCGGTTTAGGCTGTGCGTTGATGTCTCAGTCAGTCACGTCAGTCAGTCAGGACTTTGAATTTTATATATATAGATAGACTAGCTTCTGCCCGCGGCTTCGCCCGCGTGGATGTCGGAAGTTATCCCACAGGAACGTGCTTCCCCAGGATGCCATCTATCTCTTTGCCAAATCAGAAGTTCAGTGGTTTAGGCGTGAAAATGTAACATACAGTTTCAAGTTCAAATCCTCCCCTAAGAACCGAATTACCCCTTTTGCCCCGCCAGGGGTCAATTTTCGACAACTTTACATACTTATTATTAATTATTTTCTGTCGAAAGTATCAATACTGAGTTTCAAGTTAATCAGACCGCGCATTCAATTTCTTCCACACAAACTTCAACACCCCTATATCCCCCTTTAAGGGGTAGTTTGAAAAACTTATGATAAACTTTATTACTTACTTAGGCAAGTATTCTTGCCAAGTTTCAAGTTTATTAATTAAATTAATAAGATTTTTCATATAAACTGTATCCCTGCTTTTCACCCTCACAGGGGTGGAATTTAAAAAAAATCATAAAAATTCATAACTTGACTTAAATATTATTAATACCCATTTTATAATTAATCAAGCCACTTATTATAATCCTCCCCTGTAAAATTAACTTATACCCCATTTCACCCCATTAGGGGTAGATTTTCGAAAAACCCTCATACGTGTTATTATTTATTTTTAGTCTTAAGTACACACACAGTACCTACACTGACAAATAAAATACTTTGACTTTGACTGAGTTTCGAGTTAATCGGACCGCGCGTTCAAATTCTTCCACACAAACTTTAACACCCCTATATCCCCTTTGAGGGGTAGTTTTGAAAAATTAATAATGATGAACTTTATTGCTTACTTAGGCGAGTATTCACGCCAATTTTCAAGATTATTAACCTAACGAATAAGATTTTTCATATAAACTGTATCCCCGCTTTTCACCCCCACAGGGGTGGAATTTTGAAAAATCATTTGGGATGTGTTCATAACTTGACTCAAAGATTATTTGTACCAATTTTCGAGTTAATCAAGCCACGCTGTAAAATCCTCCCCTGTAAAATTGACTACCCCTTTTCAGGCCGTCAGGGGTAGATTTTCGAAAAACCCTGATACACATTAATCTTTCCTTTCAATTTTAGGTATAAATACTGAGTTTCGATTAAATCGGACCGCGCGCTAAAATTCTTCCATACAAACTTTGAAACCCCCCAATCCCCTTTTAGGGGGTGTTTTATAAAAACAAAAAATGCTCAACTTCATAATTTACTTAGATAAGTATTCGTGCCAAATTTCAAGTTTATTAACTCAAGCAATAAGATTTTTCATACAAACGAATTCCCCCCATTTCACCCTCTTAGGGGTGGAATTTCGAAAAACCCTTTCTTAGTGGATACCTACTCTTCACGAAGAATACACCCTCCAAATTTCATGTCTCTAGGACCAGCGGTTTAGGCTGTGCGTTGATGTCTCAGTCAGTCAGTCAGTCAGTCAGTCAGTCAGTCAGGACTTTGAATTTTATATATTTAGATAGAGTTGCTAATGGTCTTAATTATTGGAATCATCCTCCAGATCTTCATTTTATTTTTATAAACACGTGTCTTTTTAATAATAAAATCCACGTGTTTAACTTTAGCAGGATAACTAACTAATAAACAAAACGTGTCGAGTCGGAAGTAGGCTTCCGACTCGACACGTTTTGTTTATTAGTTAGTTCTAGTTAGTAGTTAGTCCTGTAAATTATTTCATCGTTCAGTTACTAAAGGTCGACCTAATTATATTGATTAGGTACTTGTAGTAGCTTCTGTTTTATCAAACATGTTGATGAAGATAAACGTATCGATTATTCCTAATACGAACTACCAATGATATCATATACCTAGTTGGTATTTGTGAGTCACTATGATTTTTCCCGTATTTCGAAGAAGTCTATGAATGGTGTTAAAGTTAAAATGACCATGTTAAAATGGCAAATTTGGGGATAGGTTAGTTGCAATGGTAGAGGTAAAGGCAGCAGGAGGCTATAGCTCTAATGGATGGTTAATATTTATTAAATCCGATCATTATTGCCAACTTTTCTTCTATTTTACAGACGTGTGGATCTTATACTGGTTTACCTGTGCTAATGTGTAACATGAAAGTTTGGCCTCTCATGACCACTACCTGTTTCAGCGCACGCGACGAATTCCTTCAGGAGGCTTGCCGCAAGTTAGAAGATATTAGCCACCGAGAGAACATATAAATGTATGCACCGCCACTTCAGCCACAATATAGTACCTACATCGGCTTTATCTCGTTTTTTACACTTTATTTGCTGAAGGCGCACGATAAAGATAAAGATAAGTGGCAGTCAACGCTTTTATCGCGAGGTATCGCGCGAAAACTACTCGCTTCAGGAAGTTATGCCGTGCTCATTTTAATGTAATTACTTCACATATTATTAAGTTACGACATCGGTACCTAATCATTATAATTCGCTCTCTAGCTAGCCTGGCCGCTGGCCATGGGCCACGATTTGCTGCAGACCAAAGTATGTGTTGTCCTTTATTATTAGTAAAATCCTCGGACCTTTGGCGACGGCACGATTGGTGCAGTGGTTAAGCGATTGACTGCAGCGCTGCGTGTCGCGGGTTCGATTCCCGCACGGAACAAATATTTGTATGACCTACATGTATTTGTTCCGAGTCTGGGTGTTTTTCTATCTATAATATGCATGTATTTACAAAAAAAAAAAAATGTATATAAGTAGTTTATCAGCCATCTTGTTACCATAACACAAGCATTAGGTTGCTTAGCTTGGGACAAAATGGTGCTGTGTAAAATGTCCAGGGATATTATTATTATTATTTTTCAGCCAGCTACGGAGCAGTCACGTGTCATAGGTGTTGAGCGTGCATTAGTCATCATTAAAACTTGTTGACAAACGTGTTACTGAGTAATCAAGATCCACTTCCACATCATCAACCATCCCACTATTTCTGGGGTATTTTATGTGTGATCTGTGTTTCTATTACTTACCAAATAAATGGTGTTCTCTAGTCTGATGTAAACAGCTCTATACTTACTGGGCACAAGTACCTAAGTATAGAGCTCAAATTAGGTACCTAGTCTAAAATTATATTATGTCTGATTTATTTCTAGTTTTTACTGCGTTATTAGGTATCTTACAAATTATGTAAGATACCTAATAACGCAGTAAAAACTAGAAATAAATCAGACAGATTCTAGTTTAAATGATACATGCTGTGAGCTTAGGTAAACCTAGGTAATTTGATATAAAAAAATCATTTGATCCAGGAATCAGGGCATAACTGCAGAACGCCTTTAACCCTAGAGGGGTTAAAGGTTTGATGTTTATAGACTAGTACAGTGGTTCTCAAACTTTTTTGGTGACGGAACCCTTTTGGGAAGCAAAATACTTGATGGAATAAAACAATAGTTTTTAAAAGTGTATTCTTTATTAATAAGCATAATAAAATTACAATGTAACAGTTACTAATTATTACTTACTTTACCACATGGCAAGTACAATAATAGAAGATATTAAAAAAGAAAAAAATCTAACTAATGGGAGGTATGAAACTGTTTTTTATTTTTCATCAATTGGTTGATATCAGGTTTGATAGAAGACAGTTGAAGTCTCATATCAGGTTCGGCGTCCAGTCTATTGCGATATTTTGTTTTCGTGGCTGCATAGGTTGAGAATCCTGTTTCGCACAAATATGTTGTTGGGAACGGGAGAAGAATATTCAGAGCCATTTTGCCAAGCATTGGATATTCATCACGGATTCTGCACCAAAAATCGTTGAGAGGCGTCGTTTTGAACAGTGACTCCATACTTGTGTCTGATGACATTTCTAAAAGAGATTCATATATCTCGTTTGACATACTTTCGGGCTTTTCCAAGTTAGGTAAAAAAGGATTATGAATCCATGAATTCAGTTTCATTTTTGTATTCTGTTCTTCGGGAAAATACTTTTCAAAAGATGCGCGCATCGATCTGAGATATTGGACCAATTCTCCAAACACATCATTTTGAAACATTTCTGAGTCGTTATCGCTAACAAACTCACTGAGTGACGTAAAGCTTTCTATTTCTTTCTTACCAACGCAAATAATCCAAAAATCTAATTTTCTTTTGAAGGCAGTTATTTTGTTATAGGCCTGAAACACTGTTGTCTGTTTACCTTGCAATGATAAATTCAATTCGTTCAGTTTTTGAAAGATATCCGCCATAAAAGACAATCGGAACAACCAAGTTTTATCATACAAACGGTCCTTCAAATTAAAAGAAGTATCTGCTGAAAGAAACATTTGTAACTCGGCTCTAAGTTCAAATAGCCTTGTTAAAGTTTTACCTCGAGACAGCCATCGCACTTCTGTATGGAGCAGCAGTGTTTTATGTTTGCTGCCATAATCTTCACACAATAATGAGAACAATCGGGATTGTAGTGGTCGTGATTTGATAAAATTAATTATTTTTACCGCTTCATCCATAACTAATTTTAGATTTGACGGCATTTGCTTCATCGCAAGTGCTTGTCTATGCAGAATACAATGGCTGGAACTACAATTAGGCGCTTTATTTTTTATTCGTGACACTGCTCCTGCTGTTTTACCTGTCATCGCCTTGGCCCCATCTGTACAAATGTCAATGCAATTGTTCCAACTGATATTATTTTCTTCAAAAAATATATTTATTTTATCAAAAATTTCTTCCCCGGTAGTGTTTGTGAGCAGCGGTGAACACATAAGCATGTCTTCTTTAAAAGAACTTTCATATGGATATCTCACGATAACCAGCAAGATAGCCAAACCAGCGACATCAGTTGACTCGTCCATTTGCAAGGCGAATCGTGTTTTTTGTAGACGTGTAACTAGTTCTTGTTTGACGTAGCTTGCCAGATCATGGATTCGCCGTGAAACAGTATCGTTTGATAGCGGCACAGTAGAAAGATGCTTTGCAGATTTTTCATCGAGCATACATTTTGTTATGTCTAATACACATGGCTTTATTAAATTCTCAGCGATAGTGTGCGCTTCACCTGCTTGTGCAATGCGATAGCTAACTAAATATGATGCCTCCGTGGCCTTTTCGTTGATAGTTTGTGTTACATGCATCATATTTTTTTGACTTTCCAATAACTGATCTTTTTTACGAACAAAAAATTCTTTATTCTTGTCTTTAGACTCGGGGTGCACAGTTTCTAAATGTCGGCGCAATTTGGCAGGTGCCATGGAACTATTAGGAAGCAGTTTACTACATAGCATGCAGAGAGGTGAGCCGTTGGAATCAACAAATCCGAAACTGATATATGATTCATCATACTTCCTTTTTTTCGTCTTTGAAACCGTCGAGCTTGACGTCGCGGCATCATCGTCTGGATCGGTGATTGCTATATTCTCCGTGCGTACTGCTTTTGAACATTCAGCGTCATTAGAAGATGTTGTTGCAACACGTTTAACACCTTTAAGCCAACGTTCCTTTCTTCTTTATTTATAATGTTACACGTCAGGATAGTGGGGTCTAAATAATGCACAATCGTTACTGCGTATAAGAGACTAAGTTTAGTACAATGAAGAAATGTATAAAACTGAGACAACGAATACAGCAGGCAGTAGAACAATGAACACTAGTTTCTCGCTAGCAAGCTTATAAGTAGGTAGGCAGGAACTTATCGCTCCGAACGCTAATTGTCAACTGACTGACGAGGCGCGACACGCGATCGCCGCTTTTATACTTAGTCCTAGACTCGATCTCGAATATTCTCGAAAATACTCGAGTCGGCGCCTTTGATAAACAAAAAGCAAAAATAAAAAGAGAAATATAAAAATTACGTTGTAAACAATCTCGACTTTATTTTTTTAAGTTAGAGTCGAAAGTCGCTTGTTGACAACTATAGCGTCTAATACAGAGGCGGCTTTTATCAAAGGGACTGCGCGCTCACAAGTATACCTACAAGTATACATGTTGATACCAAAGTTATGAGATATTGTACCAGTTATTGTAACACATGTTTATACAAATACAAATAAATAAATAAATATACATACGCGCGGCCGCGGTGTCAAAACGTTCGACCAGAGAGAGGTGTTTTGATTTTTTTTCTAAATTCTTGAGGAACCCCTACAGAGGTATCGCGGAACCCTAGGGTTCCGCGGAACACACTTAGAGTATAGCTGGACTAGTAGTACGTGTTTGTATTTTGAAGGTAATAAATAAACATTTCACTGAATAAATCTTCAATAACATCGAGAACTCTTAATATAAACTTAACAGCACATTACGAAAGTTCTCAATGTTGTGAATATTAGCAATATAACCGAAGTAAGTTAACTTTACAAACATTGTGTTCATTAATCAAAAGTTTGGCGCAGCGCTTCACATCCTCCAACTCCGCCTCCGCCCACCCCTGCTCTCTTGAATACATATTATATGTATAGAAAATATATTTAATGTTTTAGGTCTCGCACAATACTCCATTCCTCCATATATTACTTGGCAACCCAGACTTTGGAAAGGTCAATATTTGACAAATGGCCGCTATCTGTCACTTTCCTGCGGAATAAACACTACAGACGGATCGTTTATTTATTTTTTTAAATAATAATGGATGAAATTTGTCGATTATGTTGTTCAACGAAGTTTGTCAATAATGACATATTTGACGAAGAAAATGCGTTGTATCTCAAATTGTCGTTATATCTGCCAATAAAGGTAATATTCGTTGATGTGTCCTTACGTTTTTCATGTGTTAGTTTAATTTAAGATAATAATGGTGTTTATTGATAGGTTTTCAAGAACGACCGGCTCCCTCAGAAGGTGTGCGACAAGTGTAGTTGCAAAGTGAACGACTTCTATCAGTTTTGTAATGAAACTATTGAAGTTCAAAATAGGTGAGTATTGTGTTGGAAACGTTCGATTATCATCAGTTGTTAGCAGGAACCGGTGTACTTATCTTAATTTATTTAATTAATTCAGTATGTGTCAAAGAATAGCAATGTTATAATTTAAAAGCTAATGAATACCGTTGTAACTTACAGTTCATAATTAAGTTTTAACTGCTTAGTTTAATAACAAATCAAATTGTCTAAGTTATTTCTAAATAAACAAACAATTACTCGTCGTCATGAATAGCTATGTTTCATTTCCAGCCAACACGGTAGTAATAGCAGTATTAATTTAACATAACTTGTCTCTGATTTCAGGTTACGCAGTTTATTCCTGCCATCTGGGGCCTGTATTGATGGCTCAGTGGACCTCACGCTCGTCAAAAATAATGGCTCCCCTCCCCCTGTTCATGCCAAGCACTGCGAGAGAAGCACACAGACAGACAGCACAGATGCAGCCTATGAGTGTAGTGTCTCTGTACAAGTCAAAGAGGAACCTCAACCACTTACACCCATCAAGAAAGAAGAAGATTGTTACTATAATATAGTCACTGATCACTTTGACAATGCCTCCTCAGGCAGCGATGATATATCTTTAATAAGTTTGAAAAAGAAAAAGGGTAAAAAATCTGTCAATGGGTCAGTTACCGAGAAAAAAGGCAGGAAAAAGAAGGCTAATAACATGAAAGATTGGGGGGAGCTTATAAACTGTCTGCCTGATGCGACAATTACAGTGGTGGATAGAGATGACGGCGGAGTGCCACTGGACAGCATCAAGGAGGAGCTGCTGGATGAGAAGCCACCGCAGCTCAAGGATATAGATCTGTTCAACTGCTGTATCTGTTTCACTCAGTGCTTTAGCAGGACTGAGGCACTGCAGCATTACAGGTAGCATCACAAATGTGCTCGGTACTCTAATTAGTTTTATTTTAGTATACTAATGTTCAATAGTGTGGTAGTGGGAAATATAAGTAGTATGTGGTATACTTGTCTCAAAGACACACACAGTCATCATTGCTACCAAATTATCTACCATATTTATATATGTATAAAACAATCTCTGAGAACAACATGGCCACACAGACAGATACGAAAAGCGAATTTAATTTATAATATCTATATGTATAGATAATGTAAAGACATTGCTTGCCCTGTTTCAGGCAGCATGCAGCGGAGTCGCACGCAGGCGAGCCACCCGCCGCGCCGCCGCCGCCCGACCACGAGCCGCTGCGCTGCACGCGCTGTCGGAAGGTACGTGCCTATTACATGGCTTCTTAATGCCCTCGTTGGAGAACATTGCCTAAACTCTTTACTTTTGTAAACTATAATGTATGTTGTGGTTGCCAGTGGAAACGGCCGCGAGTTACGAGTTGTAGGTCTCGAACCCGGGCAGGCACTCTACTCTGTGCAAATTTTTTCATCATGTCTGCTCTCAAAACGTTGAAGGAAAACATCGTGAGGAAACCGGCATGTCCTAGAACCGACAATTCGAAGACACACTCCCTCTCACAGAGAGGAGGCCTGTGTCGCAGCAGTGGGAATATTAAAGGCTTATTATGCGAAATATGTGTTCAGATAAGATGGATTTTTAACAGATAAAACCGGTCAAGAGCGAGTTGGACTCGCGCACCGAGGGTTCCGTACCATTCTGATGATTTCCGAAAAACTGTGCTATTTAGACGTCGTTTTATTTTTCCTGTAATCTTTACATAAACTTCTATGACATAGAATAGTTTCAGATTTTTTTAAACTTTTAAAACGTCGAAAACTATGCGGCCCAAAAAAATGATTGAGAATGGGCAAACAGCGCTTTTTCATATGCTACGCTACATGCCCTAGTAGCTCCGCTTCGAATTTTAAGAACCCCTTTAGTCACTGATGCAAAAAAAAAATCATTCTTATTTGCAAAATAGTTGGGCAAAAGTCATCTAAAACTGTTCCAAATATCAAGTTGATAGCATTAGCCGTTCTTGAGATATCCAGCTGTGACAGACGGACAGACAGACCAACAGACTAAGTTGCACCATAAGGGTTCCTTTTTAACATTTTGGTACGGAACCCTAAAAATGATGATAGAATTGATGACAGATGAAAATTGGACAAGCAAGCTCAGTACAAACTAATATTATATTACAATACTATTGTAAGAATACCTATTATGATGAGTTGTTGTTTCAATGATTAATGTTCAAAAGTGGAAATTTCTAGAATTACACTAGTAAGGTTCCCAAGCAAGCATATTCTAAAGATGTGTAACAGTGACAACGTTATTGGCTTGTCGTTAATAATGTTCGGATTTATTGCTTGAAGAGTTTTTCGAAAAAGTAAATACATTCCAAGTACAAATGAACCTCCTGTTTAGTAATAACAACTACCTACCAACTTATGTATTTAATTAAACGGTAATCGTTTTATTTCAAATAATTATTAATTTACATTTAACATCACAATAATTGCTGTGCCTTACTATAATAACTTCTTTTCCACAAGAGACCATTGAATTTTAATCTTGTCAAAGTCTAATTTAGTACTACTTTGTGATTCCTTCAATGTAACCCAGGCAATACAGCATTTCTTACGTTTTTAACCCCCGACACAAAAACGACGGGGTGTTATAAGTTTGACGTGTCTCTGTGTGTGTATGTCTGTCTGTGGCATCGTAGCTCCTCAACGTGAACCGATTTTGATTTTGTTTTTTTTTGTTGGAAGGTGAATTTGTCGGAAGTGTTCTTAGCTATGTTTGATAAAAATCGGTCCTGGATGGCCGCCACCATAAAATGGCGGATTACATATTTTTTCACAACTCCCTCAATATGGGTATCAAATGAAAGGGCTTGACTATAGTCCGCGCGGAACTAGTTGGCCGGGCCTTAGGTATGTGAGTGAGCGGTGGGACGGAGGGGCCCCGCGCACTACGTACGTGCGTAGCAACCCGCCGCCTCACCCCCGCTGTCCCTCCCGTCCCACCGTGAGCATACCTAAGGCGCGACCAACTAGTTCCGCGCGGACTATAGTAAAATACTATATACTATGATACATTTCAAATCCAAGATGGCCGCCACCACAAAATGCCGAATTACAAAAAACCTGATTAAACACCAAATCACCTGAGTCTTAAAACGCAAGAAAATAAAAGAAATTAAATAATAAGGAGTCCTTACAAAAAGCAGGAAATAATAAATTTAAAAAACTCCCGACACAAAATAATAATAAAAGTAGTAAGTATGAGTGTAAAAAGCCTAAAACAATTAAAAAAAACGATTGAAAAAATAGCCACAAAAAGAACAAAAAAGTTATAAACGTGAAACCCTTTAAAAAGAAAAAAATATCTTGAAATTATGAGATTGTGACCCTACGTAAAATCGTATGAATTTTTTTTAAAAATGTTTTTTTTTTATCAATCATTTATTTTGTTAAACATAGGTGTGGTTATAGATATTATAAAGTCTTAGATATGTGCACTATGTTTTGCCAATATATGGCGTACAAGGCTTTTTACGTTCATTTTAGGCTTTTTGCATTCATACTATTTTTATTATTATTTTATGTCGGGGGTTTTTTCTTTCTGAACCCAAATTGGTTGGTTGTTTGTAAAATAAAATAGAATTTGTCGAGCTTTCACATTAAGTCATGCTGCAGTAGAGTTTGATAAGATCTAGACTGCGCGAGTGTAGCGCGCGGTTTGTGCAAGTGGCAGGCCAGTGCCAGGTTGTATGTTGAATAGAATATGATTCGTGACCGTAACAAGATTTACAGAATTATAATCATTACAATCATCAATACAGCCCTCTAAGTTTATTTAACCCTATTGATTGATATTTCATGAAACAGTCATTCACCAGAGTTAAAAATTGCAAATAACGTAAGAAATATTGAATGTCGCGGCTACCCAGCCGCTTTTCCCTTAAGATACGGATTTCTAGAAGAGCGGCGCCACATAGCGGCCGTAGTAATCGCTGTCATACAAATTATGGCACCGGTTTGACTTTACGATATCATAAAACGCCCTTAGGGAAACATATCAACTTTCTTGCATAAATAACGTTTTAGTGACGTCATGCGTCACCACTCTTCTAGGAAACCGTAGCTTTAGTCCTCGTATCATGTCCCACATAAACAAGCACCCTGCTTGCCGCAGGCGGTGCCGCGCGCGGAGTGGGCGGCGCACTGGACGCGCCACTGGGAGCGCGACCGCCGCCCCTACCGATGCGCGCTCTGCGAGAAGACTTTCCGCGACCCGCATCAGATACTCAAACACGGTACAAAGAAAGAAATTACTTTTATTTGGGAGTCACGAAAAAATTACTAACAAACAAAAGTAGAAACGAATTTTTTTGTAGATAAGTATTTGTTTGGCAGAGGTAAAATACAGGGTCTTTCAATTAGGGCGGGTCGATGTTGACAGTTTGCGGCGGCCATGTTGTTTTGGCGGCATCTGTAAAATGCGTTGTTATTTCTTCAGTTACTGATGCCAAATCACCATGGCAAGTTACACGATTGAGCAGCACGTCCAAATGATAAAACCCACCTATTGGTATCCTCCACCTGTGAACCCACGTACTGGCCAACAGACCCTAACAAAATCCCGGATCTCCTTGACTTCTTCGTACTTAAAGGACTGCCGAGGCTCTACCTCAAGCCGGAATCCTGCTACAACAGCGCCTCGGACCACAGCCCAGTTATATTAACAATAAGCACTATGCTGATAGAATCGGAAACAGTAAAAATGCTTACGTCCAAGCACACCGACTGGGAATCCCTTAGAGATTACATTGACAACAACATACGACTAAATATACCATTAAAAACTCCGGATGATATAGAAGAGGCGACAAAATATATAACAACACTTATCCAGGAAGCTTGTTGGATCAATACCCCAGAGAACAAAACAAAAGATCGGCATAATAACTATCCACTAGTCATTAAAAATACTCTACTAGACAAACGCCGACTACGAAGAATTTGGCATCAAAGTAGGCTACCAGTGGATAAAACTTTATTTAATAAAGCCTCTAGAGACCTGAAAGAAATCCTATACAATTGGAACAATGAGACGTTGGAACACCAATTGGAGTCTTTAACAGCCACTGCTTCAACGAATTATTCATTGTGGAAATTCACTAAAAACTATAACAGGCCTCATAATGCTAGGCCTTCTCTTAAGACCGCTTCAGGATGGGCGCGAACATCCCAGGAAAAGGTAGACGCATTTGCATGTCACCTCGAAGAAGTCTTTACACCAAATCCAGCCATAGACTTGTCAAATGAGGAACTAGTTGATAGCGTCCTACAACAAGATTTCCAAATGTCGCCACCCCCGCGCCCTATTACAGTACGCGAAGTCTGGCGGCTTATAACAAAGCTTCAAGACAAGAAAGCTCCCGGGTACGATCTCCTCACCAAAGAAATACTGAAACAGCTGCCTAGAAAAGCCATTGTGTTTCTTACATCACTCTTCAATGCAATTTTGAGAATCCGGTACTTTCCACTGGCGTGGAAGATGTCCCAAATCATACTGGTACACAAGATAGGTAAACCTAATGAAGTATAAGTATATACAGATCCATAAGCCTTCTGCCAATTCTCTCCAAAGTCTTTGAGAAGCTATTGATGTACAGAATATCACTGATTCTAAATAATGAGAAAATTATTCCCGACCACATTATGGCTTCAGACAGGAGCATTCTACCACTGAACAAGTCCATCGAGTCTACGACAAGATCAGCATAAGCCTAGAAGAAAAGCTATACTGCTCCTCAGTGTTTCTGGACATCCAACAGGCCTTTGATAAGGTTTGGCATAAGGGTCTGTTATACAAGCTCAAAATCAACCTTCCCCACCAGTACTACTCACTAATGAAATCCTACTTTTCGGAAAGAATATTCCAAGTGAAGGAAGCAGATGTGGCGTCACGATTCTGCAATATAAGTGCGGGAGTACCCCAAGGGTCAGTACTGGGACCGGTGTTGTACACAGTATACACTGCAGATCTCCCGCAGGCTGATGAAGTTACTACAGAAACATTTGCTGATGACACTGCAATACTGGCAAGCCATACAGATCCTGCTATGGCCTCACACATGCTGCAAGGAAGCCTTGACAAAATAACCACATGGTTACAAAAGTGGCGGATAAAGACGAGCGCAAGCAAATCAGTCCACGTCACATTGACGCTGCGAAAAGGAGACTGTCCACCAGTACATCTCGAGAATGCCACACTATCTCATCACGAAAGCGTAAGATACCTAGGGTTACATCTTGACCGACGTCTAACGTGGAAGAAACATCTTAAGACCAAGAGACACGAGCTTAATATCCGCTACAAAAACTTACACTGGATCATGGGACGAAACAGTAAACTGAGTACCGACGGCAAACTTTTAATATATAGAGTGATCTTAAAACCAGTGTGGCTTTATGGAATCCAACTCTGGGGCAGCGCCTGTAACTCAAGCATTAGCATCATACAGATAATGCAGAACGCTATTTTGTGGTCAATTAGTGCGTTCCTTGGCTTGTCACGAACGCTGAAATACACGAGGAGTTATCTATGAATTCTGTCATGGACGAGATAAAAAACGTCACAAAAAGGTACCAGCAAAGACTGGAAAGGCACCCCAACGACCTGGCTGCTGCACTGAAAACAAAAAGTTACAAGAAAAGACTTAAAAGGAAAGACATCGTGTAATCCACCCACAAGTGTGTGGACCCAAGCGCGAATACGTATGAGTAGATGGCTCGCTGGAGTCACGCTCTTCCTGCCAATGTTTACTCCCAACTCATCCGCTAAAAGTAAAACTGATCGCGGATAACCACAGAAAAAAAAAAAGCGCAAACGTTGCGCGCATTACGTCCATTCTATGGCAGACGCGGTGGCCCTTCAAAGTCGACTCTCCAACGTTTGGTGACCAAATTCGAGACGACTGGTTTGGTAAACAACCAACCAAGACCCTTTTTTTTTTTTTTTTTTTCCTGGATGTGAAATCATCAAATGACCCCTCCCGCTCTGGGTGGAGCGGAAGAGAGTGTCAGACTCTTACTGACTAAAACCCACCCGTGTTCCTTCCTTAGCCCTTTCTGTTCCCTCCAACCAACACCCTTACGTCAGAAACAAAGACTCCGAGTCAGTCGATTTCTCGCCGTGCACAAGAACTCGGCCTTTCGCAGACTTCAACTTGGCGAATTTTGCGTCGGGACTTGGGCCTACACCCGTACAAGATCCAACTGACCCAGGAGCTCAAAGTGAATGACCATAGGCAACGCCGTTTGTTTGCTGACTGGGCTACAGAAAGTTTGGAAGATGACCCCGATTTTGGCCGACAAATCGTCAAACTCAAACTCAAACTCAAACTCAAAGTATTTATTTCAATTAAACCAATTACAGGTACTTTTGAATTGTCAAGGGGTCGGTCAGTCAGAAAAATGAAGCTAGTTGCCCATTCCAAAGCGTAGGTACCTATGGAGAAGAACGGGCAAGAAACTCCATGGACACTCTTTTAAATCAGAATAATATGGTTACAAAGTATTGGTTACATCATTCATGTTAGAAATTATGCATGTGAGAACGATGCAGAACATTAAAAGCGTCCGTAATGAACTGATAAAAAAAAAACAATTCAAATATAAAATTAAATAAAAAATAAGCCATGGCAGCAAAGAGTTGACCAGTCTGCGTCTTTAGAGACGAGGCGCATTTTTGGATGAATGGTTTTGTTAATAAGCAAAATTGCCGTATATGGGACGACCACAACACATGAGGTGGTAATGCATCCACAAAAAGTTACTGTTTGGTGCGGATTTTGGTCCGGCGGCGTCATTGGTCCGTACTTCTTCGAAAACGGCGAGCGCTACAGATCAATGATTAACAATTTATTTTGGCCTGAATTGAACGATATGGACGTGGACAACATGTGGTTCCAACAAGACGGCGCTACGCGCCACACAGCGAGCGACACAATGGACATTCTGCATGAACCGTTCGAGGGTAGGGTTATCTCTCGCAGAGGTGACGTGAATTGGCCACCAAGATCTTGCGATTTGACCCCGCTAGACTTGTTCTTGTGGGTTTTTCTCAAGTCGCAGGTCTATGCCAATAATCCGCAATCAACCGATGCCCTGAAAGTCAACATAACACAGGCCATCGCTCAGATTCAGCCGGATCTATGCAGTGGAGTAATTGAAAATTGGACCTCTCGGATCCGTGCCACTTTTCGAAGCCGCGGTGGATATTTAAACGATGTCATATTTCATAAATAATGGCATAAATAGGCCTTTCAAATAAAAAATGTCTTTAATATCTCACATACAGCTTGTTTTATTTAATTTCAACATCGACCCGTCCTTGTTGAAAGACCCTATAAATAAAAATAGTAGAAACGTTTAAACTGAAAATACACCAACTTTCCGCGCGCCATTTTCGGCAATGTTTTCAGCCGAAAAAATGATTTCCCACCAATCAATACTTACTACTCTTTTATTCAGAGAAAATATACATGGTTCAATGATTGACATTATATTGCTTTTACTTTTATTATACTTAAAATAAACTTATTTATTGTACTTAAACCTATGTAATTGTAAGGGTCGTGTGATCTGTGAAAAGTATTGTAACACATTGCAGGCCTAACGCACAACTACGACGCGGGCGCGTCCGCCGAGCCTGTTAACAAGCGGTTCGTGTGCGACCTGTGTCCAGAGGCCTTCGTCTATATGCGGTGAGGCTCATACTGTGACAGCTTACTATTATAGCTGGGCAAGGATCTTCGGGCGCGTGGCCAAAATCGGAACTAACTGAACACTGCTGTTAGTTCGTAATAGTAACCGCAATTATTGTGTATGTGTTGTTGCTGTTGTTTACGAATTTCTCCCATAAAAGTCTTCAGTTTTAAAATGGGTAGCACTGGATATCACATAATTCAACGAATTATTGGGTTTCTATTTTTTCTTCGAGGAGCTTTCCTCAACAGTTTTCGTCTTTTAAAATAACAGCTTTGGGAAATACATAGGTCTCCGTAATTTTGCATTCAACAACTGAGTAACGTGGCATATTAATTATGTAAGCGTAGAAAAAGTCGCTTGCTTAAAAAAAAAACCGGCCAAGTGCGAGTCGGACTAGCGCACCGAGGGTTCCGTACAATTTAAAATTATTAAAAATATTTTTATTATATGATGTAACTAAAAATTTACGATTTTCGCAATTTTTCCTTTATCTGTGCTATAAGACGTTGCTTCGTACCAAATTTCAAGATTCTGAGTTCATGGGAAGTACCCTGTAGGTTTTGATTCCCTAGCGAGTGTCGAAAACTTGCGGAAATTTGCGGTTTATGCCGCAAATTTCCGCAAGTTTTCTGGCTGTATCAAGGCTGTATCTTTTGATTGCGTTGGCTTAGAAGTTTGATTTTTTCACAGCTCCAAGGGTCAGTAGACCTGAGTATTTGATATAAATTCCAGCTTGATACCTCCACGCGTTCCTGAGAAAAAGGGTCTTGACAGACGGACGGACGGACAACAAAGTGATCCTATAAGGGTTCCGTTTTTCCCTTTCGAGGTACGGAACCCTAAATATATGGATATATAGTAGCGACATCTGAAGTGTGTTAGTGGCAGTTTTTATCCCCATTTCACAAAGGTTTACCAACAACGTTCCCCTGTCATTCAGGAACCAAATCCTTTAATGTCCTATATGATCAGCCGTGCGCATGTGTACATCGCGGATGAGCTAAAGAAAAAGTAAAGGTATCCTGCAGTTGGTACGAGGTTGAAAACTCCAGTGACAATGATGAATAGTAGACTTATAATAGAAAAGGAAACGGTAAGACAACATACCGAGAAATTAACGTACGCTCGGGTGTAACAAGACCGGGTCGCGGCCGCTTTAAAATAAGTCACCTCACATGAATCTAGGGTGAAGTGTGCGTGGATGGCCAAATAAAAAACAATAAGAAATAGCGAAAAATACTCAAAAGAGTCTCGGGGCTAATTTTATTAAAATTTATAATGTAATTTAATTTTTAAATTACATAATAAATTTAAAAATAAAATAATGTTATGTTGTTGTTTGCTTATGTTTGTTACTTGAAAAACCCGGCGAAGTGCGAGACCAACTCGCACACGAAGGGTTCCGTACCACAAGGAAAAAAACACGTTTCTTGTATGGACAACACGTTTCTTTTACATAGCTCCACATCTCAGTCATATAATTAATATGAGTATTTCTAGCGCAATCTTCCCTGAGAAATTAAAAATGTTAATAATTGTACTACTGCACAAAAAAAAAAGATAGGCGAATTATGTCAAATTATAGGCCTATTGCGTTAATATACATCTTTTCAAAAATATTTGAGAAAGTCATTTATAAGTCCTTGTACACTCGGCTTCAGAGTAAAGGTACCCCCTTTGTTAATGACATCAAACCGTTTTAAGTTTTTTTGTAGCTTATTGTAAATGGCGCATTGGTCTAGTGGTTAAGACTGCGGCTTAGCAATGCGATGGTCACGAGTTCAAATCCGCGAATGAGACGACTGATTTTTTCCTATTTTAAGTTTATTTTTATTTTTTAGGTGATTATGTGATTTTCGTTAGTTATTATTTAAGAAATCAAATGTTAAATTAGGAATGAGGTTTGTAAGAAAAGCTAGGCATGTTGCATAAACAAGATTCATTTATTTCTCTAATTACATTTCTAGGACTTCATGGCATCCACTTCCTGGTCGAGTACCTATACAGTTTTCTATCTGTGTTAAATTGGGGTTATTTACTTAGAATATTAACTAAACACAAAATGAGGTATAATAAAAAAAAAATTAAAAAAAACTCAAAACCTAACAACCCACCCCCCCTACCCCCCTACCTTTAAACTTAAAACTTATAAATAAATAAATAAATAATGGGTGAGGTATAATGGTTCGCTTATAGATATTTCTAGAAACATAACTACAATATTTATTTATTTAAAGTTGTGAAAACATAAATTTTTTATACTCTGTATGATCATATGGGACAAAAACCCTTGTTAAAAAAATGAAATGATGTCATTCGTGCCTGTGAATTACAGAGGAAGAACCAACATGCTAAACTATACAGTATAGCAATATACATCTTTCTCTTTTACCACATTCTCTGATAACCCTTTTAACACAATTTTGGAATGGGCGACTAGCTTCAACTTTCTGACTAACTGACCGACTATTTAATTTTGACAATTCAAAAGTGCCTGTAAATGGTTTAATTGAAATAAATGATTTGAGTTTGAGTTTGAGTTTGACAATATTAGAAAAATATGTGAGGTCAGATGGTGCATCGTTAACACATTATAAGACTACTTGTAAACAGGAGTAACTGGATTAATATTAATAAAGGTTGTTTATTTTTGATTAACTACTAATGATCCCACAAATATTGGGAATTATTAACACTTGATCATGTTCCAATTAAATTTTATCAGACAAGTTACACAGTGAATCTGCTGAGTAAAATGCCTATTAATAACGAAGAGGATGACCGTCACTGTCTATCACTTCTTGAAGTCGACTTTTTATGCCCGAAACCATATTGAAGCATGCAGCACATCACACGCTACATCAGTGCTAAGCGACACTCCAAAAGTTTCAGCACTTGAACGAGTAGTTTTGAAGGGTTCCACCGAGTGAACTTCCACAATATTACGGTGTCGCTCCAATTCATTAGTGTAAGCAATTGGGCGAGGGCTTTGGCGATCACATTTCAAATCATCCGTCGCTTGATACATTTGTATCCATCTACGAACTGTTTTTCTCTGTAATGAAAATTATAATATTAGAAATACATAAAAAAATTCAACTTGTAAGTAATAGTGCAATAAATCTTACCGTTATGCCCATATCTCGTGCTATTTTCTTTATGCTTTGTTCCTGTTCTCAGAGAACAACAACTTTAGCCATGAAAAAAGTAGTCAATCGCACCAATACTATCGGTTAATAAAATCGACTGTTCAAAAACTTAATAAATCGGATAATATTACGACGAAGATATTACACACAAGCGGATCGGCACGAAAACGAAACGATTTGTAAAGATTCAACCTTAACTCGCAGTTCATACAGCAGTTAAGTTTCTGAAGTAAAATGACGGTAGTGCAATAATCGGAATCAAGCACATTCTATTCAACCAAACAAGAAATCTATGCTAATTTCAACCTTATCTTTCAGTTAATTGAGGAGTTACGTGGATGTTGAAATTTAAACCTTAATATCTCGAAGATTAGGCCGTTATCAACCTTGTTCGATAAAAGGAGTAATGCTGTTCGAATTTTCGTTGAGATTGACAACTGAACCAATAGCTTAGTGGTATAAGGCACGGTCTAAATGATCGGCTGGCGTCTGATGATGCGGGTTCGTATCCTCAACCGTACGTAAAGTGTCTTTTTGAAAGTTATTCTTGGTATATGGCTCGGCCAGAAGCCGAAAAAATACCATACTATTAAAAACATGCAAATAATATGTGATCGGTGGATCGGTGGATGCTTGGGCAGATATGGGTGCGGCGGCAGGGGAGGGAGCTGCTCGGGGCCATAGGCACGTGACGCGCCTGCCGTCGCTCGGGCGATAATCTTTAAGTGTTGGGGTGGTACCTTTACTATGACGCCGACTGTACAACTACCTTGAGAAATCAAACATATTAGTAAACTAGCTTCTGCCCGCGACTTCGTTCGCGTGGAAGTCATAGGATACAGACTATACTAAAAGTCCTCTAAAAGTACTCTCTCGGCCCCCGAACCACCTCGTCCACTGCGTCGCACGCCAATAATAATAATAAACTTTTAATGCTACTTCGTTTTTACTTGGCGTTCTTTTTGACTTTTTTTTCGGCTCGGCTCCTAAGGGCTGTACTGTGATATTAAATAACCTACAACCTTTCTCAAGAATTAGGCTATCAAACGCTTTTTTTTAATAAGGTTTGCTTGTGAGATTAGAGCGTTCAAACAAATCATTATATTAGTATTTTTTTTCGAGGCATTCTCACTAACTATAATAATACAACTAGTATTTCAACTAATACTACCTACTAACACAAAGTAATTTAAACAACAAAAAGTAATGTGTAAAAAATCCATAAGTACTTACTTACAGATTTTCAAAGACAAATATTAAAAATAAACAAATTCCAGAATACATATCTTACAATACCCTTAAAAATCAATAATTAAAAAAGCATATATGCCTACCTATTTAGCTATATTATACCTATTTTTAGTTTTATGGGACGTAAGACACCCAATGTGCTTCTCCGTATATCAGACATCAATTATTTGTTTAGTAGCTAAGGCGTGAAAGCGTAACAACCACCTTCTATATAGGTCGCGCTTGGCGATGATCAATCCTGCAAACAGAGTTATTACTGAGCCACTTGATATATTTTTTGTGCCAATTGTGGTCACCCATCCTAGTTGGAACCACGACCGGGGCAAAGCCATCGAGCTTCTCACTCATTCCTCATTGTATTATATATTTCAATGATGAATGTAAAGTTTCAGCCAATTCAACTGATCAGATATTCTATAGCATTTTATAAGTCTTTTTTATTTTTTTTTATTAATTGTTGAAAAAAGGGGGTTTTTATCCATACGGATATGTATTCCAACCCCATCGTACCTTATTAACTATTTACAAATGTGGAATATGACATTTTATATGTAATTCTTTAGATTGATATAACTTTTTTATTTATGAACCGAGTGAGTTTATGTTTGTTTCATATCAATTATGAAACAAATACAATTTTAAGCCGTTTCTGAGATTAGCGAGCACAAACGTACAGACAAACAGACATACAAACAAAAATTCTAAAAATCATTGTTTTGGGTTCTATTCCGTTCATAAAGCCATATAATAGTTTTTCTTATATATCTTCCATGTACAGACAGCGACCAGTTACGATTTTATTATATATGTATTGATGAACAAAAGGGATTTCGTAAGCGGAAGACAATCAATATGGTTATACATGACCTGCTTCTCCCTATTTTATCAAATATAGATAACAGAAATCCTGTATGTGCTATCTATATGGATCTAACTAAGGCTTTTGACTATGTGGAGTATCCCATACTAATACATAAACTTGAAAAATATGGTATCAGGGGAAATATACCTGACCTCATCATCGATCTTACTTAACGGACAGAAAGCAGATGTGTAATTTGTAGAAATCACACAAATATCTTCAAATACTAGTTACGAGAAAAAATATCGTTCCGATAGCGAGATAATTCAAAACGGCGTTCCTCAGGGTAGCGTGCTAGGACCCCCTTTTTTGCTCTACATAAATGACCTTCCGAGGCAAATAAAGCACCCCGTGGTACTATCCGCCGATGACCGCATCGTAATTATTAAGTATGATGATCCCAATACTTATGAAAATGAAATAACACACACAAATACACAAACACAAAACACACACAAATATAAATATAACATGGTTTGACAACAATAATCTAATTATAAACTTAGAAAAGACTAAAATTATGCATTTTTATCAAATAATGCCAAATACAATCCATGACATTAGCTATTTAGGGACAAAAATAGAATCGACTACTGCTGCTAATATAGACAACAATTTGACTTGGAGACCCCAGACAGACGAAATATGAAAAAAACCTAATAAATTTACCTATGCTCTCTGTAAACTATCAAAATAGTGAGCCTAGAATCCGTACAAACGGCCTATCACGGCTATGTGGCATCAACACTCAGATATGGCGTAACATACTGAGGCAATTCATTTGTTAGAGAACTCGTATTTAGACTCCAAAAAAGATGTGTCAGAGCTATGTGTGGCCTTAAAAGCACGGACAGTTTTCATCCGTACTTTATAAGTCTAAAAATTCTTACCTTGCCATCGCTGTACGTATACGAATAGAATAATAGCATTTATTTGCAAATATGGGTAATACATAAGTAGATAGTAGTAGGTATAAATCAGAGTTCTGCCATATTTCACCATTCGGCATGCAAACATTTTCATTATACAAAATTTTTAAAATTCAAACATTGAATTAATTATTAAATTCAATAAATATTAAAATTCAAATTGTCACTAAAACTAATTTAATTATTTCATTCAATAACAAAAATTATTAAAATTCAAATTGTCATTAAAACATTAACTTAATTATAACAATATACCTACATTAAATAAAATGGTCAAAAATTTAAATTGTCATTAACAGTATAATTATATAAGAATAAAATCGTAGTCAAAACATAAATAAACAAACATACATTAAAATTCCAGGTCATAGATAATATGTAACATAATTAATTTAAAAATTACAAGTATTCAGAAAAAGTTTTGTCCGTTAAAAACTCAGTTACATTTAGTACGTTTTATCTATTAATAATTTTCGAAGTCTACTTTTGAATTGCACCGTTTTCAAATCTTTCCAAGCACGTGGCAATTTATTATAAACAATTGGGGCCATGTAATAAATACTTTTGCGCATCATAGTTGTTTGACACGATACCTGATTTGAATTTGTATTGTCTCGCCTATTTCTTGGAAATACATCGGCCAAACGTTCAAAACGATTTGGATTGTTCTTTACAAACACAGCTACTTCGAGAATATAAAAACAGGGAAGTGTCAAAATGTTGTACTGCTTAAAATATGGCTTGCACCTGTCGGTGGTTTTTAATTTGAACATTGACCGGAGACATCTTTTTTGAGCCGTAAATGCTGTCTTTTTATCGGTGGAGTTTGCCCAGAAAATGACACCGTAGCGCAAGTGAGATTCAGCTATGCCGTAGTAAGCCGCAAGAAGTGCTTTTATTTATTTATTTATATCTTACCTACAACTACCATTACAGATGAGCGATCCAATGCGATAGCGAGCCCTTACATGCTAAACCCTTAATCTACATCCTATAAAATTACATACAATATCATAAATCTTAACCTATATCTAAATAACATAATATATTGTTACGAGTTTCGGGTTCGTGACAATGAAACTGCCGATATAAATTTACCAAAAATGACACTTAATTTAATTAATCAACACAAACACACTAATTATAAAACACAATTATTACACTTAAGTCGCACTTGAAGATCGCTTCGATGTATTCGCATGTATCGCTTCCAACACACTGTGTCGAATCGCGGTTATTCCCGGCCTTACATAGTCTTCCACCCTCTGAGGTGATCGATGCTGAGTCACAGTATACTGTCCTGGAACCAAGAGTAAAGTTCTCAGCTGCGGACATAGCTAAGACCATAGGGTGTATGACCAGGGGTAAGTCTCCAGGACATGACGGACTCAGCATCGAGCACCTACAGCATGCAGGTCCCCACCTGCCACGTATTTTGGCCATGCTGTTCACGTTCTGCCTTCGCCATTCGTCGCCATTCGCCATTCGACAAGCTGATGAGAACGGTCGTAGTACCAATTGTAAAAAATAAAACAGGTGATATTTCAGATAAAAACAATTACAGACCGATCTCATTAGCGACAGTCATCGCGAAGGTGTTTGACGGCATGCTTAGTGCTCAGTTAAACACTACAATATCATTGCACGATAACCAGTTCGGATTCAGGCCCAAACTGTCCACAGATAGTGCTATACTGAGTATAAAGCATGCTGTCAGATATTACACGCATCGGAGCACGCCTGTTTACGCCTGCTTCCTCGATCTGTCTAGAGCGTTTGACCTGGTTTCGTACAAAGTGCTGTGGAGGAAGTTGCTCAATAGGAAAGTTGCGCCTGAAGTTATTAAAATTTTCCGGCATTGGTACGGGAACCAGGTTAATAATGTTAAATGGTCGGGAGCTCTGTCGGACTCGTACAGGTTGGAGTGCGGGGTGAGGCAGGGAGGATTGAGCTCACCAACGCTCTTCAATCTGTATATCGATGGACTTGTTGCCGAGCTCAGCAGCCGCCATGTGGGATGCTATGTTGATGATGTTTGCTTTAACAACATCGGCTACGCTGATGATATGGTGCTGCTGAGCGCGTCAATAGGGGGACTCAGAGACCTAATAAGCATTTGCGAAACGTACGCTCATACACATGGCCTAAAATATAACGTCAAAAAGAGCGAGCTTATGGTCTTCAACGCGGGTTCTAAGTGTCCGGCGGAGGTTCCACCAGTAAGGCTATGTGGGGTCCCTTTGGAGCGGGTACATACTTTTAAGTGTCTGGGCCATATTGTGACGTCCGACCTAAAGGACGACGCTGATATTGAGCGAGAAAGGAAGGCGCTGTCGATGAGGGCGAATATGATTGCCCGCAGGTTTGCTCGCAGCTCCAAGGATGTGAAGATCACCTTGTTTCGAGCTTACTGCACATCTTTTTATACGGGTAGTCTGTGGGTGTCATATTTGCAGAAATCCTACAGCGCTCTCCGCGTTCAATATAATAACGCGCTGAGAGCGCTGCTGCGGCTGCCTCGATTCTGCAGCGCATCGGGAATGTTCGCGAGCGCCCGCATTGACTGTTTTTATGCCAGCATGCGCAAGAGGGCGACCTCGATAGCGAGTAGAGTGCGGGGCAGTGGCAACAGTCTTCTCGCCGTTGTAGCCAACAGGTTGGACGGGCCTTTCATGCAACACTGGCAGGCCTTACATGCACCCGTATATCAGGCTTGGGGCAGGTAAAAATTTTAAAATTATTTCCCATAGTCCTTGTTCATTTCAATTGTCCTTGCAAGTTTTATAATTTTTAGTTTTTAATATTTTGACACTTTTACAACATTTTACGATTTGACATTTTATTTTTAATTTTTTTTTTCAATTTTAATTATTATTATACAGGGTGGAATTTTGTAATGCCACCTGAAGGGAAAGTACTCTTAATACTGTAGATAGAAAATTTTACTCAAAGAAAACATTCCTTTATTTTTGTGTCTTTATTTATAAAAAGAAAAGGCAGTAATTTTAACTCATTAAATAGATCTTCGCCGTCAATATCCGATCTAATTTCATGTGTTAACTTTGCTTGCAAGTTGAGACATTGTGTTTTTTTTTGGTCTCTTTCCAATGCTCTCTTCAATTATAATACTACCAATTTAAGAAGGTTGGCACAATGTACTGTGCGACCGCTTTTATGCAGTGATTCGAATTTGTTCGGTTAATCGTGTGATTTCTTTTCCTATGGTTTGTTTTCTTATATCTGTGTAGTTAGGAGGATTTTTCAGCTGAAACATTAAGGATAAAAAATTTAATAAAGGTATTAATTATTTATTAGTTGAATCATAATTACCGTCACTTAATAATAACTCATGTAAGTATTGGAGCGTTACATTATATCGTAGCCAGATTTTAATTAAAATGAAATAACTCTCTAAGCTAAAGAGTTGGAATAGAAACATCTAATTTCACATGATGCTTTGAGTTCATAAAAGGTACAAACCACCATAATTGGGAAGTTTCTAGGGTTTCTCATTAAAGCGCCAGGATTGATTTTAGGGTTTTTGAAAAAAAAAAATTAATCAAATTAAGACCCACATTCGTAAAAAAATCGTAGTTGTATGCCATGCCGTTTAAGAGATACAGCAATTTGCGTATCTCGTTACGTACCCCCAGCGGTATCTTGAATAACTATGAAACCTCAAGACGCACAAATTTCATTTTTTGGGCACAATTATGCACAAATGATATCTATCTAAGTAGCTAGTTTGTATTTAGCTACGACCACCACGCGCCGGTTAAAAAACATGCTGCGGGGGTAACGTCACTCCAGCGGCATCTCTTTTTAACCGACTTCTAAAAAAGGAGGAGGTTCTCAATTCGGATGTTTGTATTTTTTTTTATGTTTGTTCGAGCATAACTCCGTCGATTGCCAACCGATTTGAAAAAATCTTTTTTTGTTGGATAGGGTATACTTTCCAAATGGTCCCATAATTTTTTTATCAAAATCGTACAAGCGGTTTTTGAAAAATCAACCAAAATAAAAAAAAAATATCACAACAAAAAAGTCAAAAATAAAAACTTTTTTACAAAAAAAAAACAACAACCGACTTCCATAAAAACACTACAAAGTGAAAAATAACTTTAATTTTGGAAGTCGGTGGCGAAAAACGAAATACAAAAACCAAAGACACCGACTTCTTTCACTTTGTAGTGTTTTTATGGAAGTCGGTTGTTTTTTTTTGTAAAAAAGTTTTCATGAATATCTTTGGATCGGCTGGACGCAATAATTATAAATTTCGGGCACAATTACGCGAGATGAGGTACTAATTATCTGTCAAGCCGAAATCCTGAAAAGCGACAACATTCCGCTGGCGTTACGCACACTAAAACGCACGAGGATTCATGTCCAATATGTTTTTTTGTAGGCCTGTATTTTTTCCTCTCATTGTTTGCCCCATTATCATATCCTTGGCCTCGTAAATCGTCTAATTCAATGTTGCATGATTTTATGAAATTAACAAATAAGTTGCTAACCCTTGTTCAGCTGTAGTATCAGTTAGTTACAAGCAAAAAACCTTAAAAAAAATATCTTACGTCAGCAAGTTTTGTTGGCGGGTTAAAATAAACAAACCCTACAATAACAGTAAGTTGTTCTTTGTGTGAGATATAAATAGATAGAAATTGTCATTATTTCGCGGGCTGCCCTGGCGCTTCCTCTTTAATATTTTTAAATTGAAAAGTAAAACTTGAGTTACCTCCCTTAAAAATTAGCATTTTACTACATGAATTAAATAAAAAAAAAATTGTTACAAAATAAGTAGGTATGCCAAACGATACATACGTATGGTCACTTACTATGGTTGTTGCAATTTATGGTAGTGGTAGAATGGAACTTTTGTTGATTTGTATTGGTAACTAGACCTTCGCTTCAGCGGGCGGTGATAATATACCTATGTCAAAAGGCGGGAGTCGCGTAAGTCAAAGGGCGCGCGCGCACTCACTTGTGGCCGCAAGCTCTCTTTGAATTTGTCGCGTGTGTTTGTTGGAATATCAATTTAATTCCTGTAGTAATAAAATCTAAACTGGCTTGCACATTGGTAGTCGAATGTGCCGAAAGCGAGGCGTATGTTTTGTAAACAATATTATGTTATATTCTTTAATAGCCTATATTTTTATAGGTATAATGAATATTTGTTAAGTAAGTAGTTTTTAAAACTGATTGTGATTACTGATTACGCATGGTATGGGCAGGTATAAGGCGATCGGCTTGCGCCTCCTAAGACCCTGCGCCGCGCACCCCCGGGTAAAGACGGCCCTGTAAGTTTGTTCAAATACCCACTGAAAACATTCATCCAGAATATCATAAGTCTCGCAATATATCACGGTATCGTCGATCGACTGTGGTTTAGTTTTGTTGTACCCTAAGGCCGCTACGTTCGAACAGCGACCGCGCTGGTTTGAGAGGTAGTGGTGATGTTAGCAATGAGTGTGTCCTGTACCTCCCCAGCTATCTGCTGTCGCACCGCACGCGCGCGCACCCGGAGGCGGCCGGGCGCGCGCTGGCGCTGCGCTGCGGCGTGTGCGCGCGCCACTTCGCGCACATCAACTCGCTGCGCCGCCACCTGCGCGCGCACTCGGGCGAGCGCAACTTCCTGTGCAACGTGTGCGGCAAGGCGCTTTCCTCGCGCGAGCACCTCAAGTTCCACATCCGCATCCACACGGGCTACAAGCCCAACGTGTGCAAGTGAGTACACACTAGCAAAACATGTGCGGCGTGCGCATAACAATACTTCACTCGATCTGAGTATCGACCATTGCTCAGCACTCAGCAGATGCACGAAGCGTACACACGTAACTGTACAGTTGGATCAAGATTGCTGCCCTGGGGGACCCTATAGTATTTTTTCTACTTCTTAATTAAATTGGCAGGCATTCTGTGTGTCCTCTACAACATCTATTGCCCTTATTATTGTTTACGCAATTCTCCGCATATGACAGGATATACTGTCTGACTACTGTCGTAGAAATAAGTTGCAGCTTAGTTTACCTAAATGTAATTTTCTTAACTTCACCAAAAATAAAAACATCGTAACACATGCATACCTATTCTCTGTGCGATGCTCCCCTAACAAAACTGGACTTTGTCCGCGATCTCGGCATTATCCTAGACTAGACCCTAGTCCTAGACCAAGCTTTGCCTAGACTTGCATATTAGCAAAATAGTTAATAAAGTGTATCAACTTTATGGATTTGTTATGCGCTCGACATTAGATTTTGAGAAGCCTTCTTCATATATTTGCCTATATAAGCGTACGCTTGCAGCTGGAGTATGCCGTGTCCGTCTGGAGTCCATACTATAAAAAGTACATCGAGGCGATAGAGAGTGTCCAACAGAAATTCCTACGTGCTATGAATTTTAGGTGCTTTGGATATTATTTACCATATCAGGATTTATTTAAAAAGTACAAACGCGCAACACTTGAAAGTAGACGCAAATACTTGAAGGCCATGAATCTTTATAACATTGTTAGAAATAGAATTGACTGCATTAAGCTAACCAACATGTTATGCTATGTTGTCCCTAGAACAGTGTACAAGCGAAGGGTGCGCGCTGGTAGACTATTTTCCATGCGTACCTGCCATTCTAACACTGGTTTGCGCTCACCTGTTCGCAGAATGATAGAAGCCTACAACATGACGTTTGAACATATTGACATTTTCGCATGTTCTCCCAGTAAGTTCAAATGTCTTACACTCAATAAGCTCTCTTGATTGATGTGTAAGGGTATGAGCATGATAGTTAAGTAAGTTTAGTTGTTAATATTATTATGTATTATTTTACCCTAGCGATTAATTAATTAAGAAGAAGCGCGTTTGTAACACATTCCACTGTTAATCTGAGAACAGTGTTGTGGGCTACGATATTGTTAAAATATTATGTGTATTTCTTTTTTTATCAAGAGGAACAGCAAACAGCTACAACATAATATAGATGTTGTAGCTGTTTGCTGTTCCTCTTGAATAAAATAAAATAAAATATTTTGCCTTGAATTTGTTTGATTTATAGCATTAAATTAGTTTCAAACGCTTACTTTAAGTCCAAAAATATTTCAGATCTGCCAGAATTTTCAGATTCTCATGTAACCTTTTCTAAGACATTTTTATTGAGTAAGGTATTCTTGATTTCAGAACGTGTGGCAAAGGCTTCGTCAAGAAATGTAACCTGACGCTTCATGAACGTGTTCACTCCGGAGAGAAGCCGCACGTGTGCTCGCACTGCGGCAAGGCGTTCAGTCAGAGATCCACACTGGTCATTCACGAGCGGTAAGAGCACGATGCGAGCATTCATTCATTCAATCGCTTTACCTAGCACCTAACAGTTAAACCGGAAAAGGTATGAGCTTCGGAAATCTTCGTATTTCCGAATTACCACGAACACCGCGCCACAGAGTAACCCGTCACAGAAGCAATGATTCTAAGTTTTGTAGTGCCGCACTTTGTAAGTAGTGCACCTATCATTGCGCGTTTGTAACAAGTTTTGTCTCTATCGGATTAACTAATCCGGTCCCATCTCGTCACACAGATGATGACTCGGTAAGTTTTTAATCTTTTTGGAATTGCGTAGAGTTGTTTATCTATAATTTTCCAACCATGGTAATACAAAATAGGCAAGTACTATATGGTTGTAACAGCTCTGTATTAGATCTCATCACCGCGCGTTCGTATTTCCGAAGATAGATGATGATTGCTGAAGCGCATACTTTTCATATGTATGTTATGTATGACGAGTACGAACTTTAATATTCTTTGTAAAGAGTTCTTATTAGACCCATTTAAGTTCTTATAGACACCAAAAGCCTCATTAGCACGCACTCGGTTAAACTCTGACTTTTTCAAAGTGCTTCTACAATTTTTTTATTGTGCTTGTTAGTGATCCTTAGATATCCAATGCTTTTTTTTTCACTCGTGAGAACCTGTAATTGGCTCTGTGTTTCTAATCGTGTTGACGGCACGGTTGGCGCAGTGGTTAAGCGATTGACTGCTGCGCTGCGTGTCTCGGGCTCGATTCCCGCACGGAACAAATATTTGTATGACCTACAAGTAGTTCGGAACAACTACTTGTAGGTCATACAAATATTTGGTCTGGCTGTTTGTGTGTGTGAGTTTAAATGTTTGTAAGCGCACCCACGATACAGGAGAAATTCCTAGTGTGCAACAAAATCAAACAAACAAACAAATCAAATCAAACAACAAAAAAACAAAATCCAACCGTCATCCTTCTGTTTCTCTCAATATTGAGCTCAGTAATATGCGTATAATATGGTCGTAGTGTAGTCAAAACAGTACAATTTTTTTTATAAAAAAAAAACAGTGAGTGTACATGAGTGTGTATATGAGTATCTTAATGTTTTTTGTGGCTCTTTAAAAATTTTGAAATTTTGTAAATTGTAATTTTTGACTCTTCCGACTCAAAAGGTTGCCGACCCCTGGTCTAGTGGGATAGGTTTGATTTTTGAAGGACATCACTTTAAGTACTGCCCGTTGTGCTCGTTCCGCTCTAAGCATAGCTGTTTTAAAAGTCCCTCCCCATACTGGAATGCACAAGGTAATTATAGACTCGCATAATGACCATTGTAATTGCTGTCTCCTTGTCCGCGGAATGTCGTAGGTCTTTAAACAAATAAATAAGCTTACGAAGCCTGGAACATAAAGCGTCTTGTGTGTTCGCCAGTCGAGCTTTTTGTCTATATGGACTCCTAGATATTTGGCGAGAGGTACCAAGGTGAGGCTAATACATTTACATTGTGTAGGAGCTGTACATACATGTGGGATTATATCTGTGGTAGTTGGAGGCTTAGGGCTTATGTTTTTCTGAATGTATGTTCCAACATCACGCAAAACTACCAGATAAACTTTGTTAAAATTTTGTATGGATATTCCCTGTAAGTGTGGTCAGTCTATAGGCTGTAAATTATCACAATATTTGCCCTCATAGCAAATAGCGTGATAATTTGATGAGAAATATTGCAATTTGTTCGTATTCTGCTATAGTCTGCGGGAAATTGTAAAAAGACGAGCCAAAATAATGCAAATAGTAACCTCTTAAATGATTATCATACCGAAAAAAAAAAAATAAGATTTATTTCAGACATTACAGTCCATAGATATACAGTCCATAGATAGTAATAATTTGTGCTATGTTAGTATGTGTGTAATGTGTTGTTGTGTTTGTGCTATACTTTTAAGGAGCTATGCAGCAAATAAAAAACTACGACTTAAATTGAATTCAAAAAGCGTGGAGCGCACTTACAATTAAAAAATAATTAAATTGACATTGACAATTTATAATAGTTTATTCACTTTACTTCAAACACTTAACATATTTTAGCAAACGAAGTTAGACTGAGGTTAAACCTAAGTGGTTCTAGGGATGGACTGCGGGGCTATCCTGTCCCTTTACCTCCTAGCTAGGCTATTCCTGAGGGCGACGGGGCCTCCGCTCAAGCTTATGACAAAAGTGGTGACTATCTAAAGTGGTGGCTATCGACCACTGTGCCTTCTAAGTAGCGCGTGCTCATTCCTTTTTTTTTTCGTAGTTGACCTAGAAAGGTCGTGACTACTTATCCGGACTATCCTGTGGTTGCCTTAAGAGAACTCAAAGGCTCCAGGCAGGGGCGTAGAACTACTTAAAACTAAGCGACTACACGCTAAGGGCACCCCCTGTGGGGTACGAACCTCGGCTTAGGGCGTCGCTGGAAGAGGGCAGCAAGATGGGACAGGCTGGATCGAATTATTTTCTTTAATTGCAAGTAAACACATATAAGTTATTTATTATTATTATTATGTTTTTAAATATTAGAATATAAAAATATATATAAAATAGTAGCCCACTGGTATCGGGAACAGGGTCCCAGCTACCGGCGGTCAGGGCTCCAGAGAGAGGAACCTCCTGACAATGCGAGCCGTGTCCAGAAGTACCGCTTTTTGAATCAAGCCCTTGGTCCAGCTGCCCAATGAGAGCCTCCTCAGGTGTTGGTCGAGGCTCTTGGCTATTAAGCCATTGGCTTTTACGACTATCGGCACAATGATCGCCGAGTCCACATCCCACATGTCGACAATCTCGCGAGCCAAGTCAAGATACTTGATTTGTTTATCTTTCTCGGCTTTCACGAGGTTCTCATCATGCGGCACGGTTATGTCAACAATCATTGCGCGCCGCTCTGATCAATCCACCACCGCTATATCAGGCTTATTGGCAACAATAGTCCTGTCAGTGATGATGGAGCGATCCCAGTACAATGTGATATTACCATTTTCGAGAACTGGGTCGGGCACATACCTGTAGTACGGCACCTCCGATTCCACAAGGTTGTATTTCAGAGCAAGTTGCTGATGGATTATCCTAGCTACAAGGTTGTGTCTCTGCAAGTACTCTCCGCTAGCTAGACGAGAACACCCGGAGATAATGTGCCTGATTGATTCTCCCGGCCGGTGGCATGCCCGACAGATGTCAACCGTGCCGTCTTTCACAATAAATCTCCGGTAATTGTTCGTCATCATAACTTCGTCCATAATTGCACAGACAAAACCTTCGGTTTCTCCAAAGAGGTCACCGAAACGCAGCCAGGCTACGGACGCTAGTAGATCTACATCCGTCCGCAAGAAGCGTCCGTGAAGCTCCTTACTCTGCCATACCTCCATGCGTTCATTAGTGTCAAGCACTACTGGTTTGTGCCAGTTCTCTTTACCCAAGGAGAGCGGTGTGAGGCCCTTATCTCATATATCTATATATATATATAATAATAATGACTATATATATATATATAAATAGTGCTACACGTAAATGGTGTTCTTGCTGAATATTGTGATTGGCCCCGAACTTTTTTAGCCAAACACTTTCCCACATTAACAAAGAAATTATTTGCAATGTTGGCAGTTGTTAACTGTGATGAGTGTGCTTGTAATAAACCTGAAGATGCCTGATTTTGTTTCGAGTTATACGTTACACTTTTAATGAAATTCCAGATGTTTTTACTATTTGTACAGTCAACAGCAAAAGTAGATGATCAAAATCAGAAATTCAATACCAATATTAACGGAGTTCGCGTCAGAACTGTGTGGCGTCGAAGTGATTCAAAAGTACGAGTATGACACTGAGTCTGTCATACTTTTTAATCACTCACAACTCACACAATCAAAATTAGGTATATACCTAGCAAAGTTGTGACTGCATCACTTTTAGGTGAAAATACACCAGTTTATTGGTGTAGAATAAAAATAATGAAAAAAAAAACATTAGTATTAAATTTCTGATTTTGATCATGTACTTTTGCTGTTGACTGTACCAGCATTTTCTAGTGCAGTTTTATCGTAGTTGCTTTTTACTTTTTTTAGAAGATCATTACAAAAGTTACGATATCGCTTATACGACAGTTGCAAAATTAAATTATCTGGATTGGATTTAGCTTTCATATGCAGTTTATCTCTATTTTTCATACAGCGAATGAGTCCTGTCGTGATCCATGGTTTTATATTGTAGTTCTTGTTTTTTAGCCTTGATATGACAGTGTTCTTCTGAATTGCATGTTGTACATTTTTGATTAAGTATAACATACAAAACTGCGGATCAGCGGAATCGTAGACTGCGTCAAATTCGATATAGCGTAAGTCTTCTTCAAGTTTATTTACATTTAAACGCGAAATTGTGCGAGTCTACTTTTGGTAATTTGCAATTTAAAATAAGTAGGGTAGCACTGTGATCGGTTATTGTTGAATATGTAAATAATCTATCCAACATGTCGACTGATCCTTTCGGGAACGACGAACCTGTTGGCTAATGGCCATATCAATGAGAATTAGCTCCTTAGTACCGCGGGACCCGTTCTTACATCCATTCTGAGGGACAGACATGATGAAGTTGGTGTCTATATGTTTATTAATTTTAGCTCTCAAAATAGATGTAAGAACGTTATAGACCGTCGGTAGACAAATGATCGGTCTATAATTTTTGGGACCCGCGGTAGTACCTGATTTATGAAGCAGGTGAGTTATTCCTGTCGTTAGGAACTGGGGGCAGTTACCCTGACTCTAAGGTTGACTGGAACTGGGATGCCAAGGGGGCGTGCGACCTTTGGAACCACTTTATCCAAAAGTTGTGCAGCCCGTCCGGCCCTGGAGATTTCCAGTTAGGCAACGGACAGACTGCACGAGCAATATCTTGGGGGCTGATGATAAGTGGCTCCATTTCTGGTATTAGTTCGCACGCTCGCTCGATCTTCCCAGTCCAATCACCTTCGGTGTGACAGACAGGCACCGACCAGATGTTTCGCCAGAATGAACACATGACGTCATCATCTGGTAGGTGCGTGTCAGTCACACCTTGGTCCGGTCGCTCCCAATCCCTGTAAACCCACCTTTCATCGCTCTGGAATGTGCGATTCTAAGTGTACCGCTCTACTCTCCGCCTGTACCGACGAATACGGTTTGCCCATGCACTGATCTTCTACTTCAGGAAGTCGATACGCTCTGTGACGCAGGACAAATAAACTCGTGAACTAATATCAGTCCCCGAGAACGCCCGCCTCACAAAGCGCATCACTCTAGGGCGATTATTGCCCTCCCTGAAGCAGATTAGCTTGCCGATGAGTGCTCTAGTCTCCCCGATACGACGCTCAATCCTGCACTGCCAAGCTGGTACAGCTGGTTTTGGTCGTGTGTCTCTGTCACTGTTCGGGAATTTGACATGAGCTACACGACATGCCGCAACAGCTGCACAGTACAAGATTGAATGGGTATCGGTGAGGTCTTTGCTGTCGTCAAAGCAATTTGACAGCTGCGAGTCTAGAGCACACACCAGCGCCTTTGTTTTTCTTGTGCATTCGCAAACGAGGTAAACGTGGTGAATTATTTTTATTATTAATGCTTTGATGAGCACGGCGTTTCCTAGGACTATCTCTGAGAAGAAAGGCTGAAACAAACTCCGAGGTTACTGTCGGGAATTTAGAGTTACAGGCTCAGCTACGGTTTGGTCGAGGATAACACATAGGTATTTGGCTTGCTTTTTCCAAGGGATCGGCTTGCCGAACATGGTAATAGGTGGAGGGGGGGTGAGTTTGAGCCTAGGTTTCGAATAAAGAACCGCTTGACTTTTATCAGGATTGACTTGAATTCGCCATTTCCGAAACCAAGCAGCCAGGTTATTGACTGCGGTTTGGAGGCGAAGCCGTAGTTGGATATGGCTGCGGCCACTGGAATAGATGGCTGTGTCGTCTGCGAACAGAGCCAATTGGGATTTATAACTTTTGGGGATGTCGCTAGTGAACAGCGTAAATATGAGTGGGGCAAGTACAGAGCCCTGGGGGACTCCTGCTCGGATGGGGTGTGGGGAGGAAAGCGCTCCTTCGATTTTGAAGCGGAAGGTGCGGTTCGACAGAATGTCTCGTAGGATGAGAACGAGCCTGTCAGGCACACCGAGTCGGTACAGCTAATATAATAAGCCGTTGTGGCAGACTTTGTCGAAAACTTTCGCTATGTCGAAGTAGATAACACCTGTCATCATACCACGTAGGAATCCTGCGTGGACCGATGACATCGAAGTTGAGTGATGGGCAGAGGTCAAAAAGGTGTCTGCCTCCGGTATTTATTGTGGTACTGTTCCAGGCAGTGTGTTTGGCGTTGAGATCACCCGCTATGATAACGGAGAGTCACTCAAGCCAAGAAGGATAGAGAGGTCGTCTGACAGGAGCTGGTAGTTTTCTGCAGATGATTGAGGAGGGAGGTAGGCCGAAACTAGAGTAGGAAATAATCTGGTGGTCTTTGGAGTAGAAAATGTTCTTAACTAACTTTTTAGACCTATGTATTCTGCTTATGCGTATGAAGTTTCATTAAAATCGGTTCATGCATTTCGAAAAACAAGGACTTGAAAGTTTGTATGAAATGCCGTACGTTGTAAACGCTCTTGAATCAAGAAAATCAAAGAAAGCAAAGCACAAATTAAAATACGATAACACAAAGGCACGAGCGAAAGTGTGACGTATCAGACGGATGAGTGAGGCCTGACGATCAACACTGTCATCTGTCATATATTTAGACATTGTCAAAGTGTGTGGGAGGTATAATTTGGGCTGCCATAACGAATAAATTATATGTACTAACATTAAAATTTTTATAATTTTTCACTGAAATGGGGGGGTCTACAAATATAATTTCAGTGGTTCCAAGTTCCATATTTTTGTAGCTTTTATTTGGATGTAGTTTGATTCTTGTTAGATTTTTCTCGGAATAAAAAACCAACGTCTATACAAAAAGCGGACATCTCCTTTAATTATTTTAAATTTTTTTGTGCGTGATAAAAGCGTGTTTTTTAAACAACTTTTTTTTATTTTTCACTTTTGTGCCTGTATATTCTTCATTAAGTTAACAAGTATAAAGTTAACGAAGTTATAGTAAACTCAGAGTTTTACAAGTGGCTCCTAAATAGTTCCATTATCCACCTCCTGACTCCATCATCAAACCCTCGACACCAAGTGTATTATATTGTACTCATCAAAACAAATCATATGACCCCAAACTCGAGGGGTTTACTAGTAGCCGGTGAAGAGTTCCACTATCCACCTCTTGGTCCCATCATCAGATCAGCTCTAAGATACCAAATTATACTATTGTCATCCGGACTCCATATGCATACAAAGTTTCATTTCGATACGACAATTAAAAGTAGGTTAAAGTTGACTTCTAAGATTTTTCAAGCAACGGGAAATTACTACTGAAGGCTGCGGTTGTCGACCACAAGACGAGCTCTCACACAGACAACTACGTACGACGTACGTCCCTTGCTCCCGCGTCACCAGTCCTTACAACTACGTACGACGTACGTCCCTTGCTCCCGCGTCACTAGTCCTTACAACTACGTACGACGTACGTCCCTTGCTCCCGCGTCACCAGTCCTTACAACTACGTACGACGTACGTCCCTTGCTCCCGCGTCACCAGTCCTTACAACTACGTACGACGTACGTCCCTTGCTCCCGCGTCACCAGTCCTTACAACTACGTACGACGTACGTCCCTTGCTCCCGCGTCACCAGTCCTTACAACTACGTACGACGTACGTCCCTTGCTCCCGCGTCACCAGTCCTTACAACTACGTACGACGTACGTCCCTTGCTCCCGCGTCACCAGTCCTTACAACTACGTACGACGTACGTCGCTTGCTCCCGCGTCACCAGTCCTTACTCTCTTCATATTTTGGCTGTTGAGGAAAGTTTTATAAAAATGTTTACTAAAATGTTATTTTAGTATATTGTGGTGTCTTACGACTTCCTTGCGAACGAGGTTGCATATAGAAGCTTGTTTATTTTTTTTACCATTTATGTACACACATATATAAATAGACAATGAAAAACAGAACAGAAAAAATAGGTACAGAAATTGTTATTAATAAAAGCTTTAATAGTTTATAATCTACTTGTAATCTAATTATATTAAGAACTCTGTATGTCCCTATTTTATTGCTTCAGTCGAAATGGGTCCTAAAAGAAGATTTTGACGCAATTCGGCTGCACGCAAAATCAATTTTTGTCCTCAAAAACTACTAAATTTGCCGTATTTTTTCATGATTATTAAAATTGACGATTTTCTTTAGTGAATTATGAGGGCCAAAACACGATTGACATAATTTGGCTCGATACAAAAAATCGCAAAGTTTCCTCAAAATTTGCATTTTTTATGAGAAAAAACGGTTTTATTCGATTGTAATTCAAGCAATTTCAATAAAATTTCGTCTATATGTTCACCATTAAATATATTAGGGGCTTATGGGATTAGAATTTAAAAAAGAAGTATTTATAAAAAGCGTGCAATAATATTGCGCGCAAGTCCGACATCCCACCGTTCGCGCAGTCCCGTCAGTCGGCCCTTAGTATACTGTACTCTTTGAGTCGGCCGCAGCGGGTCTTAGAGAGCAGTCGTGTACAACTTTATTGCGCCCGTTGTCGCCGACTACTCAAGCGAACATTGAAGTCTAAAGTGATGAACAAACATAATAAAAAAAAAAATATTCAGGACTGAAGCTCAAGAAGCTGAAATTGATGAACCTGAATAGGTAAGTTTTTTATTTATTATCCCAAAAAATACAAATTTTGAGATTTGACATTGACGTACTAACTCGTATTTATTGTATAAGCACACAACTTTCGTTTTGAAAGGCCCTTTACACATCATGACGTAGCTGCGCCGCCACGGTGCCGCTGTATTGGTTTCCCTTGGATTTGTATGAACCCTTGCACACGGCAGCGCGGCGGCGGCGGCGAGTTTTGATAGGTCTTATCAAAACGTGCCGCCGCGGCCGCCGCGGTGCCGTGTGTGGGGGTTTTTACAAATCCAAGAGTGACTGATGCAGCGGTGCCGCTGCAGCCCCGGCATAATGTGTAAACGGCCCAATAGAGATAGATAATTATGGTCTAAGGCTAAGTTCAGATGAACGCGCGATGACGCGCGGTTGGCTCGGCGCGCGGTTTTAGATTGTAACAAATCAATGTTGTTGTGTACATGACCGCGCGTCACCGCGCGTGCCCGCGCGCACCACCATGCACCGCGCGCAAGATGTTGACGCGCGTCGTCGCGCGTTCATCTGAACTTAGCCTAAAACTTTCATGTACCCCAATAGCTTTATTTATACATAATATGGTTTATTATGTTCTTACAGAACTCTTATCAACACTGAGTCTGACATTGCGGAGTTGCCAGCAGACTCACAAGGAATAAGTAAAGCCGTCACACCACCACAATTACCAGAAACATCTGATGGGGCACTAGTACAACTTCAATCAGTATCACCCAAGTTTTTTGAGTAAGCTCGCTTACATACCTACCTATTATTATTATATCCGTCACGGCTGCGTAGTTTCGCTAGCTAATTTAATTTGACCCTGTGTAGTTGTGTAGGTACTAGAGAAAGCTTTTGAACATACAACGTGTTTTTTTCTATATCCCACTCTAGGGGTCAATGTACTCATCATTATGAACAACTTTTACTAAACCTAAAATCGCGAAAAAAAATCATTTGTTATAAGTATTTTATTTTATATTCGCATAACTCTTCAAAATGTAGGGAACAGCTGATTTTTTTTCGCGATTTCGTGTTAAGTCCCATAATAAAAGTTGTTCATAATGATGAGTACAATGACCCCCTAGAGTTATGGGATATAAAAAAAACACGTATAATATGTACAGTCTGTTGTCAACATTATCTGACCCACCCTAAAAACAAACGAATTTGGACCCTCTACCTGTAACATTAAGGTCTATTCAATTTATATGAGCTTAGTAGACAAGTGCTCGAGGACTCGGAGAACAAATACAATAATAATACAGACACGCAAATTTGATCTTTATAACGTTAGCATTAAGTTATATGTTATAACTACTTGTTATAATATAATTAGTGTAATAGCTTATTTTAATGACTACGATCAAGTAATTCTGGTATCGTGGTCTGTGTATAAGACTGAGAAAAACAAGTTGCGAGATCAAATCCTGCGGCGATGATATTGTTTTGCTTTCAATTTAGAATTTATTCCAAAAGTATTTCTTGCATTATTGTAAAGAACTATAGACAGATAATCTTCAAATATAAACTTTCTAAAATTGTAATATTTTCGCATAACTTGTAATAAGTGGGTAGTTGAAAAATAAATATTCGTATTCAGTATAAAACTGGTATTCAAATGCTACTAAGGGTATGCGGTGACTACGCGCAAACATATTCTTGCTTTATAAAATTGCAAAAACAACGTCTCTTTACAATTTTTTATTTTCTATTTTGTAGGTAGTTTTATTTATTATCATGTCGCAATGGAGTGATTATTTATAATAAAAAATAATTATTTGCAGGAGGAGAAGGTTGGCTACTTGTGCTGTGCAAGAATAAACTTTATGATAGTATTCTATATGGTTCATATTCTTTAGAATATTCCGTCTAGCATTACAACTAAGATCAAATTTCAATACTGCTTATAAGAGTTGAGTTGGCCTTGTGGTCACTAAGGTAGTGCGGTGTTCATCGTTGTCTGCGTTCGAAACCAAGTTTGACCTAAATATAGCTTTTTGCTCTGCTGTTTTTTTTTTAATTATTTTATTACACTTTTTTTACATTTATTTAATGGATGACGTAGGGTCTTGTCTTTTTAAACGGGCAGTTTGTAAATAAATAAAACTAAACAATTGCAAGTTTAAAATGTTTATTATTTCATTACAACACTTAGGTAAGATAAAGTAAGTAAATGCTCATATACATATTTCCAAATTATTATACATATATTAGTATGCCATAATCAAATCTAACCATTTATAAACATTAAAAAAGGCATGCTTATGCTTAAAAGTTTGCTATCGAGAAAATGAATTCATCTGTGAAATGCTTTACAGATTTATAGCTGCCTATATGTAGTGAATAAACATGTTATTTAAATAGAAAAAATCTATTTGTAACAATAACATCACCACATAATCTGCAACCTTTTAATGGTTCAACTATCAATCCATTGAGCATTTACTTACATGGTGTGTTTAAAAATACCTACTAGATTAATTAGTAGCGGAGTGGCGCACCGTCCCCTGTTATAACTTGCTGTAAGCGGCTACGCATACCGCGCACCATATTCCAACACAAATCTTTGCATCTCATGTGCTCCCAAGTCGATGTCACAATCTCAACCAAGTTGTGTTTGTTTCGGACTTCCGTTGTGTCCCAATTTAAAACCATTTGACCCCATAGATGTCAATGCAATTTTCTGTGCCGGTTTATAATTCCATATCCCAGCAGCATGTAAATGCCTTCTCACTGTTTCCACTGAAATATTGTGGTTTATTGCGCTTACACGAATGGGCAAAAATGGATTTGCGACATGGCTTGAAACAATGGCCCGGTGGCGTTCGAATTCGGGACTATACTTGATGGCTTTTGCTCCTGGATGAATCCGCTGAATGTTGCCATTGTCTCCATAACGTCTTAGCCATAGTCTGACCGTATTTCTCTAAAACAAAAAAAAAATACATTTTTGGAACCGTGTATGTAACTTGTAAGGAGTAAATGTAATGAAATCGCCAACTACACGTTCATTAATCACAATCAATCAAATAAAATAGAAATAAAAAAAACACTTACTGCTATATTAAGTCGACGACCAATCTCTCTAATTCCAACATTCTGCTCATGTAAAAATATGATTTTATGTTTGGTATAGTCATTAAGTTGCGACATGATGCTTTTTTTACACCAAATTGCTTAAAAATATAACAAGTTATGTGAAACGATTTACAAATGTGTGCGCAGTCACTGCTATTAGGCGTAGTGTAACTTTTGTCACTTAGATGAATTTATTATCTACCTCACGGAGCAAATATATGTTTTACTTCGTATCCAACCATTCTTGGTAAATATAAATTCTGTGAACTTAAAGTTTTTTTAATTTACCCACCTGTTTACAAGATAAGTTATTAGGCGTAAATCATATTGGTCGTTCTTTAATAATGTAAGATATATTAAAGAAATGAAAACAAATTAAAAAAGAAACTGATGATAGGTGGACTGTGTTTTCGAACCCAAATGTTGTTCGTCGCCAATCCAGCATCAAACCGCTAAGCCACATGAACTTGTTAGAAATACGCGAAATTAAAGATTCGGTTGTAATTATGAAGTGTGACTTATAAGCTTTTCAACTTTAACGTGAACGAGATAAAGATTAAAATAGCTTAACAAAATGATATATAATGCCGGTGGCACCGACATTGTTAGGTGGGTTTACCTTAGTGTTTCGTGTTAAAGATCAAATTTGCGTGTCTGTATTGTTATTGTATTTATTCATCAAGTCCTCGAGCACTTCTCTGACAAGCTCATATAAGTTGAATAAACCTTAATGCTACAGGCAGAGGGTCCAAATTCGTTTGTTTTTAGGGTGGGTCAGATAATGTTGACAACAGACTGTACCGAAAAACACCGGTTTGTCCGTATATGTACATATTATACGTGAAAAACGGTTTTTGGTAAAAACCGTTTTTTTTCGGTATTTTGATATATTGGGAATGGGATTTCAAGAAAACCGGTACCAGGTAAAAACCGGTTCTTAACACGTCATGTGTATTTTTTTATTACTTACATATTTCTTTTGGCACATTGAGGGTAGACTTTATTCTCATAGGCAGGTTACAAGTTACGCAGCATGTAGCGGAAATGCACCACCACTATGAAGTTAGTTGTTGAAGTGAATAGGTTAATTTTAAGGTACATTATGTTTATGTTGTATTGTTAAAAATATTTCCAATATTTCAGCACCCATGAAAAACCACTGGATACTGACGGAGCAGGAACGGTTTCATCACAACAGCTACCTATATCTGATGCGGCACACGATGTGAAAATTCAGTCAATCACTTTGTTACTTGTGTACATAATTATTTTACTGTGTATCTGGTTGTATCGTGTACCTACAGTGTATGATTAAATTGTTCGTGAAATTACAATCTGATTTGAACTGCAAACCGTTTTTCAACTAGACCAGGGTAGAAGTATATAAATTTGAAACTTAATTTGTTAAATTTTGCATGCCAATACTCAGGCAGAATGTACACGGGCCAATATATATATTTTTTTACCAACTTTTTGTTAAATACCTACATTCTATGCGAATAAATGATTTGATTTGATTTGATTTGATTTGATTTGAAGCCTTTAAAAATAATAAAAAGTGAAAAAAAATAATAGTAGGATGCAACCCATTAGAAAAGGAGGGGAATATTATAAAAATGAAAGGAAAAATAATTTACGGGCGATCTGAGGTCGGGAAGGGGATGGGGGTGAGTTTTTAAGGGTAAAAAACGGTTTTTCTCGATTTCCGGCAAAACTAAAAGTCCTATCGAAAAAAGTCAAATGGCAAAGTTGTAGGTAATAAAAAGATCTAAAACTTTTGTATTTACACTTTTTTCACATATCCTCAAAATTTATGTGAAAAATTCAAAAAACCAAGTTTTTGGTTTTTTATTTTTATCTTATACAAAAAAAAAAAATTTTTTTACGAAATTTGGTGAAAACGTACCTTTTTATGTCCCAAATACGGTGTAATTTATTTGATTAAAAATATTTATTTTTTCACCTTATTTTGAATTAATATCGAAAAAGCACCCTAATTTTCAATCGAAAATTCACCCGTCAAAAAATCAGCTTTTTTCAAAAAGTTAGTATGTTTTCTGTTCGTTGAAATCACTACTTTCTGATGGTGAAAAAAAAATATATGTTACTATAGTAAATCTTCTCAGAAAATGCAAAAAATCGAAAAAAATGTTGTTTTAGATGTTACGGACAACTATGAAATATATCTTAAAAGACATAAAAAACATAGCTAAAAAAAAATATAAAAAAAAATATATTTTGAATATATCTGAAATATATTTGAAATGTATAAAATATATGAAAATCGGCCAAAAGTTTGTTATTAAAAATATATTTACGATATATTTTTTATAGACTTTTAAAATATTTTTTATGTATTTTGAAAATATATTTCTTTTTCATGGGATTAACTAAATTTGTTTGTGCAAAATTAAGGAGATTATTATTTTTTAATCTTGTACTAAAATATCATTTAATTTTAATCTTTAGGTTATGTTACGTTAAGCATAATATTTTTTAAAGAAAGTATGTATTACTATTTCTATGTTTGAGTTGATTGATACAGATATTAGAAAACTTTTTTTTTAAGTAAACTTGTCACAATTATCTTCAAGAAACTCAGCGTGCACGTGTATTTTTATAAACGATGTTGTATACTGTACTGTATTTCGAATACTGGCTAGGCTAACGGTTGTAACAGCTGCTACGAGATAGTAGGTATGTATGTAGTAAGACCCAGACCCGCCTAGCCTCTATCCCACTTCTCCATGAAATACCTTTTGATGGTGATGGTGATTCTATCTCTAATACTAGTACCCATTCATTTTCAAACAGCGAAGTAATTGGGATTGTCATAGGAACTGATAAGTAGTTATTTTATTATAAGTAGTAGTAGTAGTAGGCCAGTATTCGTAAGTAGATAGATATAATAACGAAAACACTAGTGTATGTGTTACTGTAAAAACCCGAACTGCGGTAAATCTTAGGATTTACCGGTAAATCCTAAGATTTACCGCATTTCGGGCTTTCACAGTAACATATGCAGTTGTGCACCTAATTAAAATATAATTTTGTATTTATTTATTGCACCATACATTATGTCCTCAGTATAATGATGACTTTGAGAAAATAAATACATTTTAAAAAATACCTACTGCGCAACTAGTTCTAACTACAACTGCTACTTGCCGCTACAGTCCGACCGCCGTATGCGCGACCTTCTGCAGAAGTATTTTGGTTCACGAGAGGGTCGCGCTTACAGCGGTCGGACTATAGTTTGCCGGCCGAGTGCGGCAGAGCGCGGGGCCCCGCGCGCCTCTTACCTGTCCGCGTCTGCTTCACCCCCTCGAAACCTACGTGACCACGATACCATTTCGCCTTAATTTAAATCATATACGATAAGCTTTGGAATAGTTTTAATTTTGCTTTTTGTATTATTTTATTCTGTTGCTGTGCCCTAGGAGGATCGATTGTTTGTATCTGGCTGTGGTCCTTTTTGTAACATCTTTTATAATTATTGTGGAACACAATAAATAAATATAAATATGAAATATTGTGTCAGGTACCACTCGGGCGCGCGGCCGTACGTGTGCGGGCTGTGCGGGCGCGGCTTCGTGGCCAAGGGGCTGCTGTCCATGCATCTCAAGACCACCTGCATATAGCGCCTGCTTACATAGGTAACGCATGTTTCCCTTCACCGATTTCAGAACAGTGGTTAAGAAATATATAGCCGGAAGTAAAGAGCAAAAAGGTGAAAGGTGATCGGTTCAAAAAGTATCTGTTGAAAGAGTAAACAAATGGATCAGAAAATTTACGTTTGGAAGCTAATTGGTAGTGCCACTTACAAATTGAGTGCTCTGATTTGATTACTTGAATACTTAAACCCTTTCTTTCGTTTCTATTTTAAATCATCTTTAAGATGGTTATTTATTTGACAAATGTAGGTTAATTTTATAACCCCAATTTTCGTCGATGATTTTCCAGTTACAATTTAATAATGTTATTCAATCAATATTTGTTGGAGAAGTGGTGAGATACCTATAAAATTGAAACGTTCAAAATATGGATGAATGTGTTAGTAATCCTCTTTAGTGCGTGATTACGTAAGAATTTAACCTGAACAGGGTTTGTTTACACTTTCATCATATACTTTTGGAACAGACCATACCTAGGTTTGGACCCCCGACCAGCTCGTAAGTCGGGGCCGTTATTACTGGGTCACCACTGCTTCTATCGGCATGTCCTGGAACTAAAAACTACTCGTTTAAGACTGCGAAGATCTGCGTACTACGTGCGCGCGTGATTACTGCTGACTCCTTCTCATAGAGAGGAAGCTTGTGTGGCCCAGCAGTGAAAAAAATCTTCTATTTTTCTTATCATGAATTAAGTGAATGTGTGAAGTGATTATTACAATTATACGATTAATTTTATCAACTATCATAATTATCGTCTTGAAAATCCACAATAAACTTGAATCATCAAACTTCGTAACTGCCTCATAAGTAGTCCTAGTAGTAGCAAGTATGACTGCCTGCTGTCCGTAGGGACATGGGTTCAAACCCCAGGTCGACCTGTATTATTTTGGAGCAGCAGCAGCCCTGATATATATACATTTTACATGATAATATGCTCGCCTTCTACATGGGTCTTAAACATATGTAATTATGGCGTAATGTTTATATGATGAGAATTCGTTTAGTACGCTGTTAGAGTGTTATCAAACGCAAAAAAATTGGACAAATGTTGGGCAGTTATCACAGCTATGAATGTAAATAGTATTGTAGTGAATACGAGCGAGCATTCTATCGGCTGATATGTTATTTTACAACACAGTACGTCAATCAAGTTGTAATGTTTGTGTACGTTCGACGCGACGACGGTTCGAGAAATAAAAACGATGGCGCCCGACAGCGCGACCTTTATGGTCGACCGTCAGCAGTGTTTATTAACCCCGACGCAAAAACGACGGGGTGTTATAAGTTTGACGTGTCTCTGTGTGTGTGTGTGTGTGTATGTCTGTCTGTCTGTCTGTCTGTGGCATCGTAGCTCCCGAACGGATGAACCGATTTTGATTTTGTTTGTTTGAAAGGTGAATTTGTCGGGAGTGTTCTTAGCTATGTTTGATGAAAATCGGTCCAAGATGGCCGCCGCCACAAAATGGCGGATTACATATTTTTTCCCAACTCCCTCAGTATGGGTATCAAATGAAAGGACTTGACTAGTAGAATACTATACACTATGACAAATTTCAAATCAAGATGGCCGCCACCACAAAATGGCGAATTACATTTATTTTTTCACAACTCCCTCAATATGGGTATCTAATGAAAGGGCTTGACTAGTAGAATACTATACACTATGACAAATTTCAAATCAAGATGGCCGCTACCTCAAAATGGCGAATTACATATTTTTTTTCATAACTCTCTCAATATGGGTACCAAATGAAAGGGCTTGACTAGTAGAATACTAGGTATACACTATGACAAATTTCAAATCAAGATGGCCGCCACCACAAAATGGCGAATTTTTTTTTTTTTTCACAACTCTTTCATATGGGTACCAAATGAAAGGGCTTGACTAGTAGAATTATACACTATGATAAATTTCAAATCCAAGATGGCCGCCACCACAAAATGGCGAATTACAAAAAAACCTGATTAAACACCAAATTACCTGAATCTTAAAACGCAAGAAAATAAAAGAAAGGAACGCAAGTAAATAAAAGGAGTCCCTATAAAAAGAATGAAAAAAAAAAAAAAATTAAAAACCCCTGACAATAGTATGAATGTAAAAAGCCTAAAACAATTAAAAAAAACCTATTGAACAAAATAGCCACAAATGAACAAAAAATGTATAAACGTGAAACCCTATAAAAAGAAAAAAAAACCTTGAAATTATGACGCAACGTAAGTACGTATGAAATTTTTTGATTAAATGTTGTCCCGTCGGGGGACCGCTGCTATTTTAAACTTTAACAGAACGTTAGGCTAATAATTAGAGCGGTCCCTCGACGGGACAACATTTAATCAAAAAATTTCATACGTACTTACGTAGCGTCATAATTTCAAGGTTTTTTTCTTTTTTATTTGATTTGATATTTTATTTTGCAAATATGGGTAAAGTACATGGTGTTTTAAGGAAATAGGTTCAGCCATATTTCACCAGTAGGCATGCAAACATTACAAAAATAAGAACTAATCCACTAAACTATAACTAAATACTAAACTTTAACAAAAAAAACAGAACAAGAAACAACACAAAACCAATCATAATTCTTATTTTAAACATTATTGTAAAGCAGTCTAAGTTTCAATTTTTTTATCAGTCAAGAATTCTGTTACACTATAGTATACTTTGACTGTCAAAAAGCTTCGCAGCCTCTTTTTAAATAGCGATAGCGGCAATTCTTTCCAACTTTTAGGTATTTTATCATGACCCGAGCCATGCAGTAGATACTTTTGCGCATTAGTGCAGTCTTAGCGAACCGATGACACAGTAAGGAATTATCGCGCCTATTACGTGAAACTACATCGGCAAGACGTTTAAAACAATTTGGGTTTAACTTAACAAACACAGCAACTTCCAATATGTATAAACAGGGCAATGTCAATATTTTATGCTGTTGAACAAAGATTGAGCACGCCTTACCTTACCTACGGGCAAGTCATTCCATAACCGCACTGCTTGAACAGTAAATTATTTGTCATAGAAACTGGTGGAATGCATCGGCATCTCTGGTTTTCCGATGACCTCAGATATCTCATATCTATTAGGTGTGTCATGAAGGAACGTTCTTTAAGATAAGAGAAGGGTTTTAGGATGAAACAAAATGCTGTAGAGCTGAAATAAGTTGTGAGAATTCCGGCGAAGAACAACGGGAAGCCACTTGAGCTTTGTATGAAATTCAGAAATGTGATCATATTTGCGCAGGTCAAATATAAATGTTATGTAAAAATTTTGAAGTCACTAAAGTTGTATCTAGTTGTACCTCAGTAAGATCTGGGGAACTGACATCAGCGTAGGCAAGGATGGGAAGTAAAAGGGATTGTGCAAGCGCAGTTTTAGTGGCCGTTGGGTTGTCCCAACTGCCACTAAAACTGTGTGAGTTCAGCAATCGTCTCAGTGACTTACCAGATGCAAAAATGTTTGTATCTGCTTGATTCCACACGCAATAAAATTTATACTTAAATATGTTTGACGCTGACTGTACATTGGCACGTCATGAAACGTCAAAAAATACAATTGGCATTTTCTCGTTGTTTGTTGTTGTTAACAGAATGGGCCATGGAGAATATGATTACTTATCTTTTATAAAAAAATAAATTGTACGATGTTTTATATAGGTTTATGTGAAATATAATACAAATGCAGCCAGAGCAATTAATTGTTAAGCAAATTGACAAACGACATATGTCAATTAATTAATTAATTTATTTGAATGCCTTAAAATTATCATCACAGGTCTTAACCTAATGCGATGTCCAAGTCACACCCATAAAATTAAAATTAAAGCACAATCTATTAAATAAATCTCAAGATCATAAACATCATTGTAATAACCTAACCATCAACGTATACAACCACATGACCCTGCGATCCCGTCGCACTCTACTTGAAAAGTTAACTCTGTTTGGTATATGCCGTAATAAATTTGATTGTACTGATCTTGTGAACAGTTAGTGCTTCCTGATCCCTCATACGGTAATCGGTTGAGAAGTTCGTTCGAGACGCCTATTTGCTACTTCATTTCATCGAACTAACTCAGGCGCTCGCTCGCCGTTACATCGCCTGGTTGATACCTATAATAAACAGTTTGGCTCTGCTGATATTATGTTTCTCAGCAAAGCTATATTTAAGAGTGAAATTAGGACTATTTTAAGAGATCATAACCCTGGTAATTAGCTAATAAGTGCTTTTTAATTTGTTCTGCTAACAGCTAGCTAATCTGTATAGTAATCTGTGGATAACATCTTGAGTAGTGTATTTGTTACTTTTATTATTATAAGTTTCTATACTGTGTGCCTACTATGTAATATACTGCTGTTTGTTATTCCTATCAAATAAAAAAAATCATTGTTTGTAACACAGTGTAAACAATAGTATAGTAGCAGTAGTAGTATAGTGTAGTAGTATTTGTCATTTTTTTTTTTTTAATTTCTTTATTGAAAATAGGGGGTTTTTATCCATATGGATATGCCAACCCCATCGTACCTTATTAACTATTTGTCATTTTATTTCATACAACTGTTAAAGAATGACAGTAATTGTGATTTGAATATACGGATTAAAGTTGGTAGTCAATGTGCTTAACAATTGATTTCTCTAACTACACAATAAAACATAATATGAACTATTCTAAATTGGTGTTGTTTGTTGCAGGTTGCAGGTGCGCTCGGAGAGTGGCGCAGACAGACTGATCCGTACGATAAGTAGATATACGTGTATATTGTAGCGTGCACATGTAACTGTACAGTAGTATATAGTGAGACATCACGGAGCTTCAGGTGATATAATGTTAGTTGTTCTTCAATTAAATACTTAAGGCGTACTTGACAGTTACGTTTACACTTGGTTTGTTCGTTCAGTTTATTCGTTAATACGTTAATCCGTTTTTAGAATTCTCTTTGGTTTTTAGTCACAATTCACAAACAAAATAGAGCTTTGTTGCAATCTGTAAAATACTATTTTACAATTGACATCGATTTTAAATATCATTTTGTCATTCTGGGAACCCTAATCGTTCTTAAAACGTGAATTACATAGTTATTTTAAATTCAGTATTTCTCGTTTTTAGAGAGCTTTTGTTAATAAACGTTTCCAGCCTGTTTCCAAAATGTTTTAGTAGAAGAAACGTTGCACATAAAATTTTAACAAGAAACGCACACGTTTTAGTTTAGATTTAGTTTCAACACTTTTTCATTACTTAAAACTAACTTGTTTACTTAAAAAAGGAAGATAATTCTTGTATCACAAACATATCGATTAAAATACGGCAAATGTCAGTGATATCGACCAGTCGTGTCAACAGAGTAATATGTTTTCATAACATTCGACGTCTCGGGGACTTCCCATGACCTTTCAAAATCATTTAACTATATTTTATGTATAACAACCTAGTATCGAAAGTTCTAGACTCTTTAGAAACTTGCTCATTTACCGCGAAAACAAACACAACAATAAGTACAGTAAGTTCTAGAACATTCCCGAGTCCATCTCCACAATATAAGATTTCGAAGCCGTAAACATAATGAGAAATGTTTGTAGTGACCAACGAGTAGCGATCGTCGTCCCGCACCCTAGTTGCGCAGCACACTTCCAATCACAATCTGAATCATTTTGTAGGATATTGCGAATCCATTGATTCATATGTTCGGAAAATGTGTCTGTTCAACAACATTCATTATGTTACTGTTAGTGTGTTACGCAATTACCCCGCCTCTCTACTTTAAGATACTATTGTCTCTGGTCGAAAATAGATCGTATTGCAAATAGTTGAAAAAAGAAAGAAAGAAAAAGTATTTATTGCGACTCGTACAGGATCATAAACTAAAATAAAAAAATACTGAATTTCAATAAAAGATCTGCTGTCTTGTATGGATCAGAATGTTGAGCCACAAAAGGGATGAATGAAAGGCAATTGCATGCAGCTGACATGAGAATGCTGAGAGGGATGTGTGGTGTTACACGAATGGATAGAATAAGAAATGAGTACATAAGAGGAAGTGTGAAAGTGGCACCGGTAACTGAAAAGTTGTGTGGAAATCGGTTGTCATGGTATGGGCATGTGTTACGGAGGAATGAGGATAATGTCGTGAGGAGAGTTGTGAGTACGAATGTCGATGGCTATAAGAGTAGGGAAAGACCAAAGAAACGATGGATGAAATGTGTGAATGATGATATGGTTAGAAAGGGGGTGACTACCGAGTTGACGACTAATAGAGAAGTATGGAAGAAACAGACATGTTGCGCCGACCACAAATAGCTTGGGATAAGGGCAGGAGAATGATGACTGCATTTCAATAAAAGCACAAAATTTAAACGAATATTTGTTTTCCGAATTGAAGATAAATGTTCTTATTTTACTATAGTAACATTGTGGATTACATAATTATATAAAAAATCAATTGACAGTGTATCAATTCATCCTATTCCATGGAAAGTATTAAATTATGTGTTTAATCGACACTACTACAGTATGCGAGTAGAAGAAACGTTGGTTCATTCCATAAACGAGGCGCAGCATCACTAAATACATAGGAACAGAAGGTTGGCTTCATACAGCGAGCGTAAACAGGCGCACGCGCACTTAGACGCGTACGTACGGCGACATCAAACGATTGTATGCATCCATTTTTATTTTGTTAAGTACCTCATACTTGTTGACATAATTGCCGACACTGTCCTCCCATACCTATGACCACTGTAATTTGAAAATATAGTAAAAGCCCATTTTTTTTAAAGAGTCATTATACTTGTAGCGGTATCTACAACGCCACATGCGAACAACGCGTCATACTGACGTCACGCAAATCCTGCATCTCGCAAGCAGAGTTTACCGTGCAATTAGCATAGATACAATTTCCCAATATCAACCATTGGGCAATTGCCCGCCAGACATAACACCCGTCTGGTTGGAGGATCCTCCCTTTTCAATGGAGGTTGAGTGAACTTTACACCCTGTTCCTCATGCCTCTAAATACTCATATGTGTTTCTTCGCCTCTCTTCTCCATGGGAAACCACCAATTGGAACCGTGCACCTAGCTTCTGACGTTACATAAACCACGTCACAACAGGCGCACACCGCCTCGGGGTTCTTTATTCTGTAATGTTGTGCATAAATAACTTAGTGTCCATGTAGGTTTATCTTCTTCATCTTTACGTACAAATAAATAAAATTGCAGTGTCTGGTCAAAATAACTGCTTTATACTAAATGCATATTACAGTATATATCTAACTAGCCTGTGTTGTCCCACTGCAGGGCAAAGGCCAGGGCAAGCTCATCGCGCCATCTTCGTCTTGAAAGTTACGGTACTTATATAAAAAATCAATTTTTAAAATTTTTGTCGGTCTGTTTGTTCCGGCTAATCTCCAAAATGGCTGGACGAATTTTGACGGGACTTTCATTGGCAAATAGCTGATGTTATATGGAATAACTTAGGCTCTAACTTTTATTTTAGAAAAAGAATTAGGATTTCACGCAAAAAAAATTAAAACCCATGAAATACAATGTTTTCTGACATGCACGCGAACAAAGTCGTGGTCACAGCTAGTGTGAAATAAAATATGCTGAATGCTCGTGGCGAGTGCACTTGCACTCGCTGTACGTAGACGCGTGTCTGTGAGTCGTGCGTCGTTGTATGTAGCCGACCTTCTGCAGCTATCTACTCTGTGACTGTAGGAAGATCTCGCCTCTCTCGCTTGCGCCGCAGTCTCTTATCCGACAGCAATAAACAATATTGTCGATAGTCGCTCGTCTATATTTTACGACAGTGACGCAACTTGAGATGCACTTGCACGCTACCTTGTTGCTGAAACGTGTCGCAGTCAGTAACACATTATGACTGACGTTAACATTTCGTATAGACTCCGGATACGAACGTTACATCTTGACATTGAAGATTTGTTTATCTAAATAAAACCCAGTCGAGTATCGCATTTGCAGTCAGGGCCTCTATGTAGTGAACAAATTAATCAAATACAAAAATATTTTTATTGGAACAAAACTTTGAAGAATCGCTTTTGAGGACACACTGAGCATCTCACAGGAAATGTTTTGAGGTCCTAGGGGTCTGCTTCCCTCGCTGAGCGTCTCACAGGAAATCTTTTGAGGTCCTAGGCGTCTGCTTCCGTCGCTGAGCATCTCACAGGAAATCTTTTGAGGTCCTAGGGGTCTGCTTCCCTCGCTGAGCGTCTCACAGGAAATCTTTTGAGGTCCTAGGGGTCTGCTTCCCTCGCTGAGCGTCTCACAGGAAATCTTTTGAGGTCCTAGGCGTCTGCTTCCCTCGCTGAGCGTCTCACAGGAAATCTTTTGAGGTCCTAGGCGTCTGCTTCCCTCGCTGAGCGTCTCACAGGAAATCTTTTGAGGTCCTAGGGGTCTGCTTCCCTCGCTGATCGTCTCACAGGAAATCTTTTGAGGTCCTAGGGGTCTGCTTCCGTCGCTGAGCATCTCACAGGAAATCTTTTGAGGTCCTAGGGGTCTGCTTCCCTCGCTGAGCGTCTCACAGGAAATCTTTTGAGGTCCTAGGGGTCTGCTTCCCTCGCTGAGCGTCTCACAGGAAATCTTTTGAGGTCCTAGGCGTCTGCTTCCCTCGCTGAGCGTCTCACAGGAAATCTTTTGAGGTCCTAGGCGTCTGCTTCCCTCGCTGAGCGTCTCACAGGAAATCTTTTGAGGTCCTAGGGGTCTGCTTCCCTCGCTGAGCGTCTCACAGGAAATCTTTTGAGGTCCTAGGCGTCTGCTTCCCTCGCTGAGCGTCTCACAGGAAATCTTTTGAGGTCCTAGGGGTCTGCTTCCCTCGCTGATCGTCTCACAGGAAATCTTTTGAGGTCCTAGGCGTCTGCTTCCCTCGCTGAGCGTCTCACAGGAAATCTTCTGAGGTCCTAGGGGTCTGCTTCCCTCGCTGAGCGTCTCACAGGAAATCTTTTGACGTCCTAGGGGTCTGCTGCAAATACTCAGGGCTGCAATCCCTTGAAGCAGTGAAAAAACCTAACTTCTAAGTCAACGCAATTAAAAGATACGGGCTTTTATGACCCGAAATCAAAACCTGTAGGATACTTCCCGTTGACCATAAAATTTGGCCAGAAGCAATATCATGTAGCACAATATCATGTAGCACAAGTAAAGGAAAAATATCCGAAAACCGTTTTGTAGTTTACAAAAAATATATTTTCCGTGATAAACTATTTACATACCTACTTTGTACGGAACCCTCGGTGCGCGAGTCCGACTCGCACTTGACCGGTTTTTATTTTAAGACCTCAATAATGAATTTACGACGGTCTGCAAATCGTAACGCACAACATTTTGGATTTAATTTGTATTATATAATATGTTTAAATAATGATAAGTATTAAGTCCAGTCCTCACTAATAATAAGGTGTGTAATTATATTGTTAAGTCACGTACACACGTACCACGTGTACCCGGTGTACCTAGTGCCGGTGCGTCTAGTACATAGTCATGTGTATTACCTGCAGTTTGATACATCTTACAATACTTTGAGAGGGTCCTTTGCTTCATTTAAAAACATTCTTAATGATATACAGAATGACCCATTAAATTGAATCTATTTATTTGTCTATCTAGACAACAATGATCCGTATGTTAGTTAGTTAGGTACAACAAACTTTAAACCTATGTTAGTGTGTTGTTATAACTAGGTACTAAACTTACAGAAAAAAAGCTTAGATGTGTTAGTAACTTAGTATAGACAAATTGAAACTAATACACCTAGAGTTTGTATTAAGAAACCTCGAGCGAAGAAAAACAGATTTTAACGGATCAACCTGTATAACAGATTGCTAAAATATGATTATATTTCATTTGACATTGCTGGATGTATCAAAACCCTACTAAATAGGCATTTGACTACTATTTAAATTGATAATGTAATGAAAATGGTCAGTAGTCACCTTCCTAACCCGAGTGGGATGAAATAAATAATAAGTGAATACAAACATAGTATGTAGAGACAAGTGCCTCACCATGTGATAATATGTAAATTGTGTAGTTGTGTTTTTGGGACAGCGCCCTGTATCATGGGACACATCTCTCCTTCATCTCAGGACCGTTCTATAGTGAATGAGCTAAGTATGATTAAATTATAGTAACTAATTCATGCAGTGTGATATAATCGTCATCATTATAATTGAAACGGTCCTATATGATTATTATGATAAACTGCCATAAAAATTGAAATCTTTCCCTGATATACATTGTAGCAACTGCACCCATGTGTCTTGAGATCTATTTTCCGAGAGTACGAGAACTTTGCGTAAGTAATCTTTATGAAAAAAATATAGTATTGTTTTAGTTACCAACCAGTATGTGGCAGAGGAGAGATGTTTCCAACCAGTATGTGGCAGAGGAGAGATGTTTCCCAAATTGGGTTGTATTGTAAAGTAACTATAATAAATTAATAAACTAAGATATATGTAAGCGTGTCTTCACACAAAACTACCAATTAATTATATTGCAATTAACTTAATTACAACTTACTACGTTATATTTTTGTAAAACATTCGTAATGAACTGCATTTAATGTTAACTTGATGTCTTTATCCAAGATTTTATTTGTAAAATACATGTGATGTAGAAATGTACAGACGCCAGCACATCAAGCTACTACAATCAGTCAAATTTCTTTCATAGATTTTCAACTTTATCGCTAAAGCATTAGGTTCAACGTTGATTGGGAAAATTTGACAGGTTCCAGTAGCTTGATGTGCTGGCGTCTCTACATCTTTTACGATTTTTAATGTAAAGTCAGGGAGTTTTATCGCAAATTGATTATCAACCTACATATTGTCCGTACACTTAAATAAGAAATGTCGTCTTTTGAAAGTTGTATGAAATGGCTAAGAGGCGGAAAATTGTTGTGGGGCGTCAATTTGTTTAACATTTAATTTACCTGACAGAAACAGTAAAGTATGCAGGTAGTATCTGCAATAACTTCGACAATCGCACTTGGACCTCGGCACCGCCAACTTACAAAGGCAGATGTCGCTAGCTCGCTAGCTGCCGCCTACCTGCATACTTACAAAGGCAGATGTCGCTAGCTCGCTAGCTGCCGCCTACCTGTATACTTACAAAGGCAGATGTCGCTAGCTCGCTAGCTGCCGCCTACCTGCATACTTACAAAGGCAGATGTCGCTAGCTCGCTAGCTGCCGCCTACCTGCATACTTACAAAGGCAGATGTCGCTAGCTCGCTAGCTGCCGCCTACCTGCATACTTACAAAGGCAGATGTCGCTAGCTCGCTAGCTGCCGCCTACCTGCATACTTAACAGTTTAGTGGTCTGTACTTATTTGAGTTATAATTGCCAAAGGGTTGAATGTTGTCGAACTTAACTGGTTATCATTTATTACCTAATTACGTTCGTCAATTAATGGAAATATTTGTCGAACACAATCATGTAATAAATAACGATTCCGCGGTGTAGATACTACCATTGTATGATTTGATATGATTTGCAACTGTTTGTGGTGGCTTAGTAAGGAGCGCAAACTAAACTGACGAGTGATACGTTTCCTATGATAACACGGACTTATTAATTAAAGGGATTTTCATTTAACATCCTCCCTTGATTAGAAGATCTAATCGCGATAACGTTATGGACTCGGATTTTGTGGTCTGTGATGTACGTAATAGAGTTCAGAATGGTATAACCTATCATGTACTTCGCGGTCACATTAACTTGAGGCTTGGCGTTGATGACGTCATTTTCACGCTCAGGTACGGTGTGACAAAAAAACATCAACAATTAAACCACCGATTTGATTTTGGGGCATGGATTTTATTAGCCAATCTTGCAATACATTTACGTATTATTATCTATATCTATACTTTGAATGCGGGGGGAAGCGGGCGGGGCCTCGCATTCCAAAGATGCGTCAAGTTAATGTGACCGCGTTGTAATTGTTATTGACAATGAAGGCACGAGCTGAAACAGTTCACATTACCACTTGGATAGCTGCACTTAGAGCTTTCAAACGTCCTGTATTTATTACTGTTTATATCTGCATCAGTAGGTACTGAGTAGTGGTTGTTACATACCGAACACCTGGTATCGTACTCAGTACTTACATGTTGACCTTATTTGTATACTAGTAGGGTTGAAGGTATGAATAAAACAACCAAACTGTATAAGTACCTACTGTTCTATATCTGATAATTATATTTGCTAAAATTCACACCAACCAACCCAACCAAATCGTTGTCACACAACGCTTGTGAGTTCTAATTCGACGACAACGCCATCTAGTTACGTCTTGTACAAACCCTTTGACAAATACACTTTATATTGAACTGATGAGCGGCTTTTGATCATGCATGATCATTACAGTGGTCTTAATCAGCAGATTAATTATCTGACGGGCTCGCAACTGATAGCCGACTGATATAAGTACTATACTGGATAAGGCGGTCAATCCTAGTATTTTGTTAATTATTGATTCGCCATCGGTTGAAAAAATACAGAGATCAACAAAAGTTTAGTTGGTTCCTCTTACAAATTATGTAAATATTGTCTGAGGCTATCTTGCACGATTATTCACTTTAAATGTAATGAACGATAAATATTTATTTAAACAATGTCATAAATATAATTATTATGAAGTAGGTATATTTTCTGTTTGTGTTCACTTGAAGCAGCTCACCGACATGCGAAGACGATGTAATTATGTTTAGGGTTAATGGTATTTAGTAAGATATCGTGAAAGTCGGCCTGATTATATTTTAATGGCTTCTTAATTTACAGAGTCAAAGTGGGTAATAAATCATAGATGTTATGATTTATGATGAAACAGTGTTAAGGGTTCTGATAAGCTGAGCAACTCATTGATGCGATTATAATCCTCGCGGAACTAGTGGGCCGCGCCTTAGGTGTGCTCACGGTGGGACTGCGGGGCCCCGCGCACTACGTACGTGCGTAGCAACCCGCCGCCTCACCCCCGCTGTCCCTCCCGTCCCACCGTGAGCGTACCTAAGGCGCGGCCAACTAGTTCCGCGCCGACTATAGCACAAAGCTCGACTTAGTACACATGCCAGGAAAACTAAGAGTTTGCGCACAGCATCCGATGATCGGATCCAGACGGACGGAGTCTAGATCTTTGACAGATTATAGCTATATGTATGAAGGGTTACGCACTCTTGTCTGATCCAAAAGTGTTCGATGAAAGAGTAAACACTGTTCAGATATACTGTTAGGTGATTCTTAGGCAATCATTTCCTACAGCGAATTAGTAACACTGCGAATTAGTACATCTGTATTTAGAAGGTTTTAACCTTATATCCCACCATTTCTTCCTACAACTATTATTTGAATAATAAACAATAATTTATTGTTTGTTTATTAAATTGTAACTAAAAAAATCATCGACGGAAATAATTGAGGTTATAAAATGATCTCAATTGTCTAAATGCAAGCATCAGTCAGCAGCCGCGTCTCGACGTAAAAGCAGCGGTAGTCTCCAGCGGCGGAAACAGTAACAGCTCGCGTGTTCACATAGGTCGCCTAGCATTGAGTCAAGTAACGGATGCACTTACTCGACTTAAACCTAGCTCCTGGTCTAGATGCGAGGCGTCTACTGCGCAAAGTCAGATCAGACTGCAGATAACTGCATGCAGTTGAGTATATCGATTGCGCGTGGTTGTTGCGATGCAGTCCGTCTGATGGCAGCCTAAACGGTCAGCGGGGCCGGATGGAATTCCTGCTTTTGTAATTAGGGATAGCCGCGCTGTATTAGCGAAGCCACTCTTACACCTTTATAATCTGTGCATTGAGTTCTCATGTTTCCCTGAGAGTTGGAAAATCACGCACGTGATCCCAATACTGAAGGGTGGGATGGACTCGGACGTGAGTGGCTATAGGCCGGTGGCAATCCTGTCAACTCCAGCAAAAGTTTTTGAGTCGACCATACAATCAAATTTAAATATTAGACCAAGTGTCCTGTTCACTCGGCGTGTAGCACAACCAGCAATTTACTGAACTTTATGACGTAGGTACGTGGTTCCAATTGTTGATGCTGGAGTACAAGTCGACGCTGCCTACTTTGACTTTAAAAAAAGCTTTCGATTTGGTTGATAATGACATATTATTGGAAAAGCTGGCAGCAATAGAATGTACTCCTAAGTTGGTTCAGTTCTTTGCTAAGAATATGAGGGATCGACGGTAGTTCGTAGAATATGCTGGTTGTAAATCTGAGCCTTATTATACTAGATCGTAAGTTGGGGCAGTAATATGGGTCCGCTGAGCTTTATTATTATGATAAATGACCTACCTGAGGCTGTCAGTGTTGACACTACTCTATTGTTCGCGGATGATCTTAAGTCATTCATGGCCATTAAAGATAAAAGTAAATATGCACGATTGCAGCAGGATAATAGACTCTGTAGCTGAGTGGAGTAGGAAAAATAAACTGCAGTTTAACGTTAAAAAATGCTCAGTCATAACTTTCAGCAGAATGAGAGCACCACATCATCACGAGTACAAGCTAGAGGGCACATCAATTGAGCGGGTAGAACTCTGAGTTAATATTTCGTGACCATAATTTGTAAATGTTTGTAAGAAATCATACAGAAGTCTGGGTTTTGTTCTCCGACGGGCATCGGGCTTTCCAAATATAAAAGCAGTTACAGCATTGTATAATGCGCTTATAAGATCTCAGCTTCAGTATAATGCTGTCATATGGGCTCCGCATAAATATAGTCTCAAGCTGGAGCGCATACAAAACAAATTCACCAGATTTTAGTATATTAAACTTTACGGTGTTTATCCCTTCTATCCGTTGATGTACCCGACTTTATTCGTTATCGGTATGGTCGGGTACAACAAACTCGAGACAAGGACTAGCGATAACCACATATGTATTTAAACTATTAGGTACGTGGTAAGACCTACAATTCCGAAGTTTTAAAGGAGATGCATCTTAATGTGCCTGACAATTTTGTATTGCGGCGCCGGAAGCCACGGTTACTAGCGGTGCCTCACGCACGAACCAACTTGTCCAGCAAAGCGCCACAGACGTGCGCCTTGCATGCAATGAATGAATTCACAAAAACAATATTGTATGTGTTATGTTATTTAAAATAGTTATAAATAAGATAGTTTAATTAAGGACCACGCTAACGCATTAGGAATTCCCTGTAATATTAGTAATGTTTGTGATAAATAAATAAATAAAAATCTTTAAGGTAATTTGAAATTATAATTTCGGGTTAAGTATTTAGATAATCTAATCGAAGCACTCAATTCGTAAATGGCCCGACAAAATAGCATGCACAGGTATGTACGTTTACTGCTCTATTTGTTTACTACTACTTCAGTCAGACCGACATTAGGTACTCGGATTCGGATCGGATGCAGCACATACACAAATGTTCAGCCTCACATGTAGAGATGGACATTGACATACCTATCTATGTCTACAGATGTTTTCAGGGAATTAGGTTAGACAATCGTTAGGTAGCTTTTAGAAATCGCTGTTGCAATTAATCAAGTCGTGCTAGATAATGACTGATTTGTTTAAATGAAATCATGATAGGTCTCGGCGACAAGTGAGTAGACTTCGAACCCAAGTCGGCCGTAGCAAAGACAACCTCCACAGATGGGGGTTCGCGGGCGGCAGATCTCAAGTGCGCATGCGGCACCTCCCCACAGACAATGGGCCACCTTCCATTCTGCGCCGCATGGCCTGTCACCTGTGCACTTGATGATCTTATGACTGCGTCAGTCGGCGGAGTTCGCGCAGCTGAATTTCGGGCCAAAAATGTTTGAACTTTTCGCCATCTATACCTGCGCTAAGAAGAAGATTTAAATCATATTCGTCTTCATAATCTGACTTACAAAACATAAACTTAACTAATTATTCAGCTACCTAAAACATATCTAGTAATACGTAAGCAGTCATACGCTCAGGTCTACTGTGTAAACGTGCTCGCACAGTTAGTGAGCAATGTGTATCAGTAATCAAACGCTTCGCCTGAACCGTGTCGCCGTCCACATCATTATATTTTATTATATTCGCTAGTATAATTAATTGCTCGACAGCAGCAGATCGCATCTCAACAACAACGTGAAGTAGGTACTCATATCTATCAGTTATCTGTCAGTTCGGTTAGACTTTTTATAAGTTATATAAAATGTTCCGATGTTGCCAAAACAGGAAAATATTTTCGTGGATGGAAACGGGGCAACGGGCTGATAAAGAAGTTATATAGCGAGTTACAAACCTTGTCACTAAATGATCGCGCTTACACTTCGAACAGTCAAGTAGGCATCTTGTTATCAACAGCAGTTACTTGCGAGCAAGCAGTTGATACTATTCTTATTAAAGTTTCTGGACTTCTTGTCAAATGCCAGGCGAGATTAGAAACCACTTTCGTTCGGGAAGATCCAGTTTGCCGACATTGACGTACCGTTGCCGGCGTTTGAGTATTATCATTAAACTGCCTTACTTAGGTACCTACCTATCAGATTGCCCGGTTGGTATCGTCGGCGCAAGCGCGACTGCTGAGCGTGGGGTCCTCGGTTTGATTCCCAGGTCGGGTAAAGTGTTATTGGAATGGAATTGAGATTGGCCGCCACTGGTCACTGGTCACTGAAGACTGTTATTACGTAGGTACTTATGAAAACGAAAGGTCACGTTGTAATAGGTTTTGAGATACCTAATACTTATTGGCCTTTCAGGCTGAGCATTGATAATCTAGATGAACCTGTGTACTGAGGCTGCAGGTTGGACTTTAGCCGACCCGCGGCTAAAACTCTCACTTGTTGCACGACATGCATGCTAGCCGTTAGATAACGGTGTTCGCTTCTTATTAAATAGATATCTAGTAGATAGGTACTAATCTAATATTATTTATTATAACTTAGATATTTAATGAGTCCTGGGTTCGATTCCCGTTTAGGGCAGTGTTAGTTAGTTTTGTTATAGGAATTTCTCAGTAGCAGCCCGGATAACCGGATTATGGCGTTTTAGTACAGTAGCGGTGCTGTTTGCTCTGCCCATATAATATGATACCGAACACCTGTTGCACTACATTCCACCGTACCGTACGTCAAATTCTCACACGTACAGTCAAGTCAAGTTTCCACATTAGACATACAAAGTGCGCATTACCTTAAAAGTTTGTTTGTATTACTCAAGTTGTTGCATCAATGGCATCTGTCTAAAAACTGATCGTAAGCATCGACTGCGGAGCACGGGGAGCCGGTCGGTCAGGTTGTGGCGCCTCTGTTACCCGACCGCGGACGAAGGACCCGGCTTGACGGAGAGTGGTGAGCAGTGTGGGGGCTTCTTCATTCAGTGGTGTGTTGCTGACCAGTGTTGTTGATGAGAGGCGGCTGATAGTCGGCAGTTTGCGACCGAGCGCGGCCCGAGGCACTCGTCTGTTTTTCGCCAGTAGCCCCGTGATCGTTGTCGAAGCTGCACGCACCGCGACATCGTATTTTTCTACCATAATATCAGCCGGCCTTGACGCTATTTCGACGCCGGTGTTCACACATCCAGTCTCCGGACCCACATGTGAGTATCACTCGATTTACTAGAACTACGATACACCTACATGCGGCCAATTTCAGGAAACAGGATATTATAAAATACCATGAAGAAGCGATATAATTATAATTGCCTAATTAAAAAATCAGGGGTCTACGTAAATACCTAGGTATCTGAATGTGAACACAACTTTATTTTCAAACATGAAAGTGAGACGAAAACATAAACTGAAAAATAAAAAACATTTTCTTTACTCCATCATGAGAAAATTTTCAGGAATTTTCTTGATAGAAATGAAGTTATTTTAAGAATCGAATAAAACTTTTAGGCAGCTCTACCAAATCAACGCGTCGGTAAATACGTTTACTATTAAAATAATGTTTTGACAAAATCTACTTTTGCCTGCCTTCGTCCGCCATTAGCATGTAATTAATATTCATTGGCCCGCGAATCAGAGTCGCCTGCCGAAGCACTTCTATTAGTAAAGTACTTAATTAATATTGATGAGCGAACAACCATTTACAAAAATGTGCTGACCCGCCTCCAACTACATTTTTCATTAAAATACGTACTTAATAAGTATTGATAAATGTTATCTACGAATGATGCTGACGGACGTCTCAGTCAGAGTTAAAACGTGGGCCCCATGTCACCCCCGGCGACCTCAGCGTGACCCGCCCGCGACCTCGCCAGAGAAAGAACCCGTCAACAGATAGTGTTATCTAAACCAAAACACTGAAGTACACTGAAAACATCTCAAACACACAAACGGTCATTACCACAGAAGTAACTACTTATGTTCATGACGCACGAATAAACTACCCTAGAGACTACAGCAAAAGAAGGTGGGTTTAAAGCCCAAGTTATTGTAAACACTTTCAAAGCAGAAGTTCAGAGTGGTGACACTAAAGTTACCCCTCCAGTTGCAATCATACAGATGGTATACAGAGGTAATTGCGCTGAAAGTTCATAAAACACTTCCCTAAAGGTGTATTTCTACGATTCTTTTCATCAACGACATTAAAATATAGCGTAGTGCGTTTTGCGTTCTACAATAAAGTTTATCTGAAGGAATTCGCGCGATAGCTCGCGCACGTTAGCTAAGCTGATTGCGTAAATAGATACAAAATAATTTAACGCCCGCGACTCGCTACGTCCGCGGACTGCTGTTTACCTAAATCATTCATACTTGCACTTGAACTCTACGATAATGGCTTCTGATTTAGCGAACGTGAACATCTGAAGTTTCCGTACAGAGATAATATTTACATCTGAAACTCTCGACTGTAGCAGAGTATTCAGTGTATTCTTCTCCGGTATATTATCGTAGATCTATTTTCGGCAATCGACATCCATTTTATTTGTGTTTTACAATGGACGCTGGAAAAGCTCGCGTCTCGTGGTTACTTTTACTGATCTATCACGTTCGCTATATTATTTATGTAGATTTTGTTTGTTAGAAGTCTGCTTAGGTTTCTGATGATTTGCCACTTTTTGTTACACTCGTCGCCCGGTCTATCTTATTGCTAATAGTGCGGGACGACCTGATCGTTTATCCTAATTCATCAGTTGTCATTTTTAACTCAATCTTAAAAGCTTCCCAGCCTCCACAAAGTCGGTACTTAGAGGTCGTTGTCGTTCTCCACGACCGCTATCCAAATGTCTGGAATTGAATGATAGGTAGGAACCGACTGAATGGTAGTTTATTGCATAGAATATAATTCGCGTTACAACGGGGAGGCGGGATTGAGTAACAAGATATAAATAACCGGAGGCGATCGTAACTGCAGCTCCAACAGGGATCTGTTCGGAGTCGCACGGGTCGCGTCCTGCACTAAATATTCATTGAAGACGCGAGCCCGACAGATGAGGACACAGGTCGCAGGTCACAGCACGTGGACGGATTGTTGCGAACATTAGCCATTCAGGCGTCATCGACGTGTCTCCGGGGCCTTACGAGCCATGCACTGATGCACTCACAGACTGGAAAACTAAGATTAGATTGTAGAAAAGAAAGAGGTTTAGGGGTGTGGTGGACTACGAAGTATGGAAGAATACATGCTGCACCCACCGCAGATGTGAGCAAGAGGATTGTGAGGGAGAAGACATGCTGCACCCACAGCAGATATGAGCAAGAGGATCGTGAGGGAGAGAGAGGAGAGAGGTGGCCCCAACCGGTCCTATCGAAAAGGTTTTTCTGTAGTTAAATGCATCCGTCCTTAATTTATTGCAGACACACAAGCTGCAAGTGTACCAATGAACAACGTCGGGTCGGATACAAAAGTAACAATGGTAATATACATAATTGAACTGTAATGGTGGCAGGTTGTCATAGCGTTCACTTGCAGCCAGCGTGCAGCGGAACTAACCGTCCACCATAATGTTTAGATGTGCGACTTGTATCCTAACGTCCTACTACCGTGACGTGGTGCTGCCTTGGCTGGTTCAAACAAATGTTGGTTTTACACTCTGTAGGTGTAGATGTAGACGTAGATACCCCGCGCGTGGTGTTAGCACTGGCTATCACTGAGGTTTACTTTAGATAACAACAATCCGTCACAACGTGAGATAGAAAAACATAATAATATTCTCAAACTGAAAGAAGCTGGAAAATAGAAAAATAAATATGTTCATGAGCGGCATGAAACCAGCAATCTGTTGTACAACGCGTTATGAAAACTGATGAAAATTCAAACAACATTCTGCGCATTGCTGAAATACTCCTGGCGAAAATACATATTTCGACGTTGTATACAGAGGTAAGTGCGCTGAAAGTTCATAAAATACTTCCGGTATGGTACATTTCTATGATTCTTTTCATCAACGACATTAAAAATAGCAATCTATCAGCTGTGCTTTACGATGCACAGAATATTTTTCTACTCTTGTATCCGCATCAAAATTACGCGAGTTTTCGCGGGATTGTTTAGGTACACAGCTAATTAATTGTGTTAATGTATAGCTGATAGCTCTACCATCTACTAGCAGCACGGAGGGCGCGACTGATGTCTCTCAACACTCATCAGTCTTCATTGATTCATTTTAGATTGAAAGTAGGAATGTTGTCTCCCTGACTCCTGCGAATGCAAATATGTACAAACCCAGAATCGATTTCTAATGATTGTGTTGTGATGGTGATGTGACAGGATACACTGGCCATTATTTCCCTCGAAACCAGTATTTTGGCAGTAACGCGTTTTTATTTGCAAACATACATAGGTTGATAAGGGTCTACACAAACTAAGGCGTTTTTTAAAGTTTCCACTCTATGTCTTTTGTTATTTGTTAAATAAAATAAATATTGTGATTATGATGAATTAATGATACAATCATGAACAAAAAGTAGAATTAATGAAATTGTGCAACATCATGGTTGTGAGTCGAGAGTAGCAATTAATAATAATAAGTTATGAATAAAAACAAATCAGTACCTACTTAGTCCAAGTGTGGCTTATTACCATTTAGTTAGGTAAACTCACTCGGCGTTGTTTAGATTGCTCGCCTGTTAGATTGCCTGCCGGGTAGATTGCCCGCCGGGTAGATTGCCCACCGTGTAGATTGCTCGCCTGCTCAGTGCTCCGCAGCAATCAGCGTCCACTTGACTAATGAGTGGCCCACTTGTTATACTCGGTTAATTGTTCTACTCTAATCATATACCTACATTATTCTACTCTACTCATATACCTACATTATTCTATTCTACTCAGATACCTACATTATTCTACTCTACTCATATACTTACCTACATTATTCTACTCTACTCATATACCTACATTATTCTACTCTACTCATATATCTACATTATTCTATTTTACTCATATACCTACATTATTCTATTCTACTCATATACCTACATTATTCTACTCTACTCATATACCTACATTATTTTATTCTACTCATATACCTACATTATTCTACTCTACTCATTTAACCTACATTATTCTACTCTACTCATATACCTACATTATTCTACTCTACTCATATATCTACATTATTCTATTCTACTCATATACCTACATTCATAGCGGCTGGTGCTTGGTTCTAACTGTTTATGTACAGTACCTACTTCACTTCATTCAAAAATTGTAATTGTATCTAACGCAAAAAAAATGTGCCCAAATATTTGGTTTCTTATGTTATCTATTATCTAATTCCGCTGTTATCCTTGATAATTGAATGCCGGGAGATAAGGTATTCATTTCCCATTACTTAGTATTATGCAAAAACTAGTATAGAAAACATAAATGAAATCATAAGATCGGCTACGGTACTGTATCAAATTGTAACATTATTGGTCTCTGCTTGTAATCAAGAGGAGTGTGTGGTAGTAGTCAGCACGACGTAGTACCTAATTACGGTAGGTATTGTATCAGTATTTACTCGTTGTCAGCAAGGCCGCGCTGTCCAAGTTCATTAGCTAGCCGGCTGCGCGTGCGCCGCTCGCGTCACCTCCTCGTGTTTACCATATTACAGTGATCGAACGATTCTTATTTAATGCCAAGTTAATGGACAAGAAGTATCACAACAATAAATATGTCGTATATAAACTTTATGTCAATAACTCCGGTGGCACTGTCTTGCAGACTCGTCAGTGACGTCAGATGTGTCCTTTCCCATGTGCTTGTTAGTGTTAGATACCTACTTACCACATTGATTGGGGCTGGGCTTCTGTGCCTGCTTACTTTGTGTGACATAACATATGGCATTGTTAAAGTCTCCTTCCATCTCCCTCCATCTTTCACGTTATCATTCAGTTCATCGCTCCACTCGTTCAGATGTCGCGATGTGTTTGGCTTGCTCAACTATTACGATTGTTCCCAGAGCCCAGACGGCAGACCTCCCGTCCTCGCAAATTAGCCATTTAAGCCAATAAATCAGTTGGCGCTGCTGTACGTACTCTGCTTGCTCATAGATTTGATTGAGGGCCAGTGGGAAACCGACCGACCACTTAGGTATTTGAATTTACTGCTACATTCCGTTTTGGGATACAGTGTAATAGTGCAATCATAAGAATGTAGTTAATACGCTTCAGATTTTATTCATATTTTACTTTAAAGATTACAATCTGGTAATCGTTAATAAAATTTCCGAGACAAATCGATGTAATAAACTCACCCGGCCGGACCGCCGCGGCGGCGCACATTTGGTGTGTCATCATTATTGATGATAAATTATTTGGACAGCTCGTATCGGCGTCTAATCGCGCCCTTATCGGCGACGTGTGTGACTCGCATGGGTGAGGTGCCTGGCAGCCAGGGGGTGAGGGTGAGGGGGGGTCAGCCCTAACGAACATGACCTACGGCCAGAGCGGGGGGGGGGGGGGGGAGGCTTGAGTAATGTCACTCCAGATCGTTCTCAATCATTTCGATTAAAAGTATCGCCAGGAAAGATTGTGATGGTAATGAAATTAAAAGTCATTTATTCAAATCAGCCCTTTTTGAACGTCGAAATTACTTAAGACAGTCCCCCAAAACGCCCTTCACCACTTCCTAGGACATTCGCTTGGAAGAAGAAGTGGCGCAACAAACTCCCCAGCAGCGCAGCTGTGACCAAAAGTGAAACCTTAGACACTCGTCTAAGGTTTCACAGGCATAAAGTTTTACCACAACATTACGAAAGAAAACACCATCAAATCAGCATTGCATTTCTTCAGTGACCCAAGGTGCAGACCACAGGTACCTCAATCTTGGACAGCCGCAGCAGCTGTCTGTCAATCTGTTTGAGTGGCGACCGAGCGTCATTTGTCTCTTAAGGAAAATCCGTTGAGAAAACATGACGCTCATACTTGTGTGGGATGACAAGTAGTTTCTCATTAATTCCTCGCTGACAAGTAAATGAGCTGCATTGCCTAGTTGTGCGATATCATTGTCAGACTAGCCTCTGATGACAATGATGTTTTTTTTTTTTTTGCAAAAAACGTTGGCCCACACTAGGAATTACTCCTGTATCGTGGGTGCGTTCACAAACATTTAAACTCACATACACAAACAGCCAGACCCGGAACAACTACCTGTAGGCAATACAAATATTTGTTCCGTGCGGGAATCGAACCCGCGACACGCAGCGCAGCAGTCAATCGCTTAACCACTGCGCCAACCGTGTCGTTGTGTGTTTATGAGGCTCTTAGTCACAGTATTAGTCCAACTAAATGTATGTGAATCGGCACGAAGGCACTAGATATCTGACCTCAGTTATCTGCACGAAGGTACTAGATATCTGACCTCAGCTATCCAATTTTGGACATTCAGAATAATCAAAAAGTCGTTGCATTTACCGTTTATAGACCGTCGATACAAAGCGGACTGTGGGACAGCTCGTCTCTTGTGATGTCTATATTGGGAGCAATTGGTTTCTTTGTGGCTTCTCTGCATCATGTTCATTGAAATTTCATTGAGTTAGCGATGTCCAATGTCCAGCCCAATTGGTGCAGTGACACTGTGACACGGCGCGAACACGCGACCAATCTTCCCGACGGCGTGGTCATCAATTTTCTAATATATTATGTGTCTGTGTCGGAGATAGGTATGTAATGTATGTATGTATACAACATTCGGTTGCGTACTACTTTAGTTAATTGTATATCTACTTACTACTATTACTTATTTTATACATGTTGTGCTTCACTATTTGGCTTTTGCAGCTCCAACATGACTTGCCTTTATGAGAACTCCGTGAATAAAATACACTTCAACATCATCATCACATCGTCCAGTGTGGGGTGTTTCTTTCCTTTCTGCCATACTTCCCGATTCTGTATGTCCCTCAGCCAGGTGTTTCCTGTCTAGACTAAATTATTGCAATATTTGATGATGAGCAGCATCCAGCTAGCTCGTGATGTTATCATAATATTGTGTTAGATAATAGCTAGTAAGTAAGTACTCGCGGATATTGGATAGTGAGGATGTGAAGCCGCAGCAAAATTATTACTTATCGAAACACTAGTTTTGGTCTAACTCTGTAGGTATAGTTTGTTAGCCGCTGCAATAGTTTCACTTTCGATGGCTTCTGCTAAGACGGTCACTTGATTCTTCAATCAAAAATTATCTCTACACTTCAAAGATTTTTACAATATTAGGTACGTACTAGAATGGTTAATAACATATTTTGGTGCTATGATGAGTAAAACTCCGCTTCCCTAAATTTCTATTTTTACTAGCTTCTGCCCGCGGCTTCGCCCGCGTGGTGTCGGAAATTATCCCACGGGAACGTGCTACCAGGATAAAAAGTATGTCCTTCCCCAGGATGCCATCTATCTCTTTGCCAAATCAGAAGTTCAGTGGTTTATGTGTGAAAATGTAATACCTATACAGTTTCAAGTTCAAATCATCCGAATAACACCTATTTGCCCCGTCAGGGGTCAATTTTCGACAACTTTACATACTTATTATGACTTAATTATTTTCTGTCAAAAGTATTAATACCCGCGCATTCAATTACTTCCACACAATCTTTAACACCCCTATATCCCCCTTTGAGGAGTAGTTTTGAAAAACTTATAATAATAAACTTTATTATTTACTTAGGCGAGCATTCTTGCCAAGTTTCAAGTTTATTAACTAAATGAATAAGATTTTTCATATGAACTGTATCCCCCGCTTTTCATCCCCACAGGGGTGGAGTTTAAAAAAATCGTTAGGGATGTATTCATAACTTGTCTCAAAGATTATTTATACAAATTTTCGAGTTAATCAAGCCATGCAGTAAAATCCTCCCCTGTAAAATTGACTACCCCTTTTTAACCCATTAGGGGTAGATTTTCGGAAAAACCCTGATACATATTATTCTTTATTTTCTGTCGAAAGTATCAATACTGAGTTTTGAGTTAATCGGACCGCGCATTCAATTTCTTCCACACAAACTTCAACAACCCTCTATCCCCCTTTGAGGGGTAGTTTGAAAAACTTATAATGATAAAGTTTATTGCTTACTTAGGCGACTATTCATGCCAATTTTCAAGATTATGAACTTAACGAATAAGATTTTTCATATAAACTGTATCCCCGCTTTTCCCCACAGGGGTGGAATTTTGAAAAATCATTTGGGATGTGTTTATAACTTGACTCAAAGATTGTTTATACCAATTTTCGAGTTAATCAAGCCACGCTGTAAAATCCTCCCCTGTAAAACTGACTACCCCTTTTGAGGCCGTCAGGGGTAGATTTTCGAAAAACCCTGATGCACATTATTCTTTTCTTTCAATTTTAGGTATGAATACTGAGTTTCGAGTAAATCGCACCGCGCGCTAAAATTCTTCCATACAAACTTTGAAACCCCCCAATCCCCTTTTAGGGGGTAATTTATAAAAAACAAAAAATGCCCAACTTCATAATTTACTTAGATAAGTATGCATGCCAAGTTTCAAGTTTATTAACTCAAGGAATAAGATTTTTCATACAAACAAAATCCCCCCATTTCACCCTTTTAGGGGTGGAATTTCGAAAAACCCTTTCTTAGTGGATACCTACTCTTAACGAAGAATACACCCTCTAGGACCAGCGGTAGCTGTGCGTTGATGTCTCAGTCAGTCAGTCAGGACTTTGAATTTTATATAGATGTTACCTTTTATACTTTAGCCAAACCTGTGTACTGTGTAGATATTATTTACTCGGCAAAAACAAGGATATTACTATAATTGAGGATATTACGATAAGTGGATGGTCACAGATTTCGATTTGTTTAAAAAGCCTGTGTTTTGATTGATTATTGGTTTTCTGTTAACAACCGTAACGTATCTAGAACACCTAACTCACAAAACAAACGCCAGCTGTTTGCATCGTACTTACATCGTCTGCATCACCATAACATTCGTCTGTAACAAATTATTATCACTTTGTACAAGTGTTACGTTTGTGAACGTTCAATTGATCACCAGCGTGCGAAGCGTTGATACGCCACAGTGGACCGCAATCCTAACAACTACTAATTAGTCAAGCATATCATGAGCACTACCTAAACTATAAAGCTACCATTTACTGGGTACGTCTTTCATTGACACGAATGTGCCCTGGCGGCTGGGAGTATGTCATGCTCACTCAAATGTCTCGCTCGTGTTGGCGTCTGTGTTGGATCATAAGGTTCCCTTCAAAATGGTTAAGCTGGATCCATACGTCATGTTCGTGAAAGGACGCCGTCAGTAGAGATTGGTCATCTCTTACCCGCCACGGCTTATTATAATTTTTGTTTTTTTTTGTTTTTCCTTTTTTACTACGGACGCTTTTAACGTGCACGTCTTTCTACATCGTTCTCACATGTATAATTTCAACATAAATTATGTAGGTAAACAAATTTTGTAACTATTTTATGATAAGAGTGTCTGTGGAGTTTCCTGCCCGTTCTTCTCTATAGGTACCTACTACGCTTTGGAAAGGACAACTAAAGCTTCATCTTTCTGACTGACCGACCCCTTGACAATTCAAAAGTGCCTGTAATTGGTTTATTTGAAAAAAATGCGTTGAGTTTGAGTTTATCTGTTGAATGAATTTTTATTCCATTCAGAAATGTCTACTGTATTAGGTGTAGTTTTATTAATTAACTTGCTAACACACTTTTAACTCACAACAAACTGTGGAGTGTTATACGAACTGATAGATTAACGACTAAAACAAATATACTTAACTTCAGTGTGTGGTCTATAAAAGACTCATTGAATATGTACGAGCAATGTAAATGAATGAATGTTTAATTGAATCATCTTCAGCGATCTTCGTACGTGTGTCGGGAGTGTTCTGATTCGCTGCAGCTACTCGGCAGTCGCGATGTCGTCGCTTGCGCATCCTCGACGGAAACCATTTAACATTGTGACAGCTGCATTGTGTGTTGTGTGGCCGATCTTATCTGTTGAGATCTTTAATTAAACTGTGCTCTATACATATATGGACAGTATAAAACACACAGATTGATACCTATAAACTTGATTGAAATTGACTTCTCAGAATTGTGTAGCTACTTTCGCACTTATTTTTTATAACCGCAATCGGTCCTTTTCTCAAAATATTAAGTGATTCCTGCTAGAAGCTGTAGTTATACAACCGATTAAGATTGGCAATGAAACCATAATAATTTAAAGGAAAATGACCAAAAGTCGTACCAAGAAGTCTCATGCATCAAGATAAAAATATTATAGTAATTATTTTCATTTACGCGCATACATTACGCGTCGGGGATTTGATTTTTGAACAGGGAATTTAATTTAAAGTAAAAAAGTATTGATATTGTTTTATTCCCTTTACACGGCATTCCATTTCAAATGCTATGATTAATATAACCTTGATTTTTGAAAGGTTCATGATCACGTCTTTCAAAAAATATGTAAAAAAACTTATATTTTGCCGATTCTACATTTTTTTAGTTAAAAATAACTAGAATAAAATAGAATAGATTTTTTATTTAAACTATTATCATTTTTTTAGAGCAATTATGGCCGTTCGTGTATGACAATCATGTCAAACGTAATAAGGTACCCAGTTATCAGGTTATTTCGATTTTTTTTGAAAATCTCCAAAACCCGGGTTTTGTTTACAAAAATAACTTTTGTAGGAGTTAATATGATAAGTGTAGTCTATAAAAAATAAAGTTTGAGTTTGATGCAGCATGGTACAGGATTACATACATCCATGAGCATTGTCCTTTTCACAGCAGTATCAAGCGTGGCAATGCTAGGTAGCCATTACCAAGTTCTGTGGATACTACACGAGGCTAGGTATTTTGTAATGTCTTAGTTAGTATTCTAGTAGTGGTACCTACCACTACGGTATGGTAGTTTGTTGTTGTAACCAGGGAAGCTATTTAAATTTGTGTCTTCATCATAAAGTTTGTCGGTATTATAAATAGTGTTTCGAGATTGTGTATAAGTGACGCTGATGATGTTCGTTTTTGTTCTTCTCGTGGTTCCACGTGACACCAAGTCATCAACGAATCGAAAACAACTCGTTAATGTTCTTTTGTGATTACTACTAACTACACGACTGCGCTCGTGTACGTTAAGTTAAATATAAGTACCAGTCTATTATTTTCCCTCTGCGGGGCAAAGGCTTCTTCTCATTCACAGAAGGTAGAGAAGGCACGAGCATTTTTCACCGCGCTTGCTTAAGCCGACGTCTTCGGCTTTATCTCTAAGATAGCAACGTACCTATAATGTCTGGTATCACGGATAGTTTTGCATAGAATAACAAAAGTTAAATTTATACTATTTATAGATCTCATTGTGATAAAAAGCTTTGCATACAAAATGCTTATAACATATATATATTGTCTTCGTATCTATGGGCTCGCTAATCGCTATCTCTGGCTTGTGCCTGAGCCGAGGCCTTCCTTGTAATTATCGAGCGCGGCGCTGCACAAGATACCGGCGAAGGACGCAGGTCCGTATCACACCACCAAACGTGGAAGTGTATAAAGTTAACTCATTCAATGTATATTATACAAAGGTTTCTGTGCAAGCAGTGATGCTATCAGAAAGAGGCCTATTGCCTATGTCCTATTGCTCATCTACAGGGTCAAATTTAATTAGTTATTGAAACTCCGCAGAATAGAAATAGTTGTGCAAAATCCACAAATCACCCAAAGGTTGGCTCATGGCTGGTAGAAAATGCATGTGCTATATAGTCCGCCTCTGTAGATTTGTGTGCTTAAAGTATTATTAAATAAATATATAAAATCTGGTATATTTTTGTTTTATTGTGTTTAGCTTTAGATACGTACTGATACCTATCACGTCTGTGCTTACACAGAAAAGAAACTGGTTTTGAAACTGATATTTCAAGCAACTACAGTCGTTGACCCAAAAAAAAAAAACAATGGATCTATTTTTTCTACTTTTAATCGTATTTAGATATCGATAATTATTCATTTGACCCTGTATATTTCGTTAGAGAGACTTATCTTGGCTGAACATGAATATAATTAAGTATGTGAGTGCTCCCTGACTCTTCTTATTCAAATAACAACATAATAATAACGGACCACTTTATTTTATCGCATGTTTGTTACCAACTTTTATTGTTATCTTCTAAAAACACAAAACACTCTGATAACACATTATTTGGTAGGCACCTAATGTTAGGAGGAACATTGCTAGATGAGCGTGGACAAGTCTAGTGAATCTGGCGGAGGGCAGACGAATCTAGAGTGATCCAGTGACCGTGATAGTGTGGCCGTATCGCAGGTCGCGCGATAACCTGCGCCCGCGCGATATGCCGCTAAACTACCGCATGAAACTTACGTAACAACTCGCGAGCGTCGAGCGCGCGTTCCGCCCCAGTGAGACGCATGCCTTAATTGATCCCTACGTACACTGCCATGATATTAGTTTATTAAATAGTTCATAATAGGGCGTTCAGTGGCGGCTTGTGACGCGCGGCAGATAAACGCGGGTACAGTAATTATTTGATGAATAAATGATGAAATGTTTGACACTTGTATAATAAAAATAAAGCAGTGTACCTACCTAAGCAAGGTCACCGTTGCACTAACAATGATTTATCATTCAAAATGTCAGTTCGAATGTTTTTGTGACAAACTGCTGAACTAAGTAATTACGGTTAACGGTCGATTTATTTATTTAGTTTAAAAACTTACAGACAGGCTTAGTGGAAGTAAATAATCATGATGACAAAATAAATTACTGAATTCGTTTCAGCAATTCACGTAGGTACTTACCTACTGGCGAGTAATAATGTCAAGAATATACATAGTTGCAGATAAAAAAAAATGTTTATTTATCTCCACACATTAAATTCTTATACATACATAGATACAGACATTATATGATATAAGGATTCGTAGACTAGACGCAGTCACCAGCTGACCATTCATTATATCGCTTCGTGTGTAGTCGCTTACATATATTTACTTAAGAGGTGCATGTATTACATTTAAATCAATACAAATAATGGCTAATTTAAATAACTTCTTATGCAGTGCTTGAGGTTTTTGTCTGGGCTTCCTTTTATAGTGTAAGGGAGCCAAGAAGGGGTTTTTGGTAATTCGACCTTCGACGAAAAAAGGAGGAGTTAATAAACTTGAAACTTGACACGAATACATATCTAGATAAATTATGAAGATTGTTATTATTTATTTTTCTAAAACGCCCCCTATGGGGGAATTGGCTATCAAAGTTTGAATCGTGATCCCATAACTTGAAATTTTGTACTTATACTGAAGACCAAAAATAAAGAATAACCTGTATCAAGGTTTATCGAAAATCTACCCCTAACCACCCCGTTAAAGTTAAAGGGGTAGTTAATTTTGCAGGAGAGGATTTTACTGTGTGGCTTGATTAAATCGCAAATTGGTATAAATAATCTTTGAGCCAAGTTATGGACACATCTCCCAAACGATTTTATTAAATTCTACCCCTGTGGTGGTGCAAAGCGTGGATAAACTTAGTGGGTTAGTAAACTTGAAACTTGGCAAGAATACTTATTTAAGTATCTAAATTATAAAGTTTATCACTAATAGTTTTTCAAAACTAACCCTCAAAGGGAGGGTAAGGGGTGAAAAAGTTTGCATGGAAGAAATTTAACGCGCGGTCAGATTTAAACCCACTAGGTATATACAAATCTTATTCCTTGAGTTAATAAACTTGAAACTTGACAGGAATACATATCTAAGTAAATTATAAAGACTGTCCTTTTTATTTTTTTAAACTACGCCCTATGGGTTCCCCCATAGGGCGTAGTTTAGGTTTAGGCCATAGGGCGTGAGGGTATCAAAGTTTATATGGAAGAATTTTAATGCGTGGTCCGATCGACTTGAAACTCAGTACTCAAGACCAAAAATAAAGAATAACCTGTATCAAGTTTAACCGAAAATCTCCCCCCAAACGCGCTGAAAGGGGGTAGTTCATTTTGCATGAGTGGATTTTACTGTGGGGCTTGATTTACTCGCAAATTGGTATAAATAATCTTTGAGCCCAGTTATGGACATATCCCAAACGATTTTTCAAAATTTTACTCCTATGGGGGTGCAAAGCGGGAATAAACTTAGCGGGTTAGTAAACTTCAAACTTGACAAGAATACTTCTCTAAGTAAATTATAAAGTTTATCACTAATAGTTTTTCATAAAGAACTACCGTCCGATTAAATCGAAACTCATTATGTATGTATACTTAAAACCAAAATAAATAGTAAAGTGTATCAGAGTCTTTTCGAAAATCTACCCGTAACGAGGTGAAGAGGGGTAGTCAATTTCACAGGGGAGTATTTTACTGCGTCGCTTGAATTACTCGAAAATTTATATACTCCTTTTGAGTCAAATTATAGAAACATACCAATCGATATTTAAACATTTTACCCCTGTGGGGGTGAAAAGAAGGGTTACAGTTAATATGAAAAATCTTATTTTTCGTTTCGGTGATAAACTTGGAGCATGGTTATTATTATTATTAATTAATTTATTTCAGAATCAAAAAGTATTCCATACATTGGCTTGGTAAAGCATACTTATAACTATGTTAGTATATTATTATTGAATGTCAACATTATTAATTATACATTATTATACTATTTTACATTAAAAAGGACCCCTCCAGATCCGTGAACGGTATTCCAGTGCCTCACAACCGGACAATCAACCCTTTCCAATATGGTATTCAGAAGGCTGTTGGTGCTGCCCCGCACGCGGCGCATCAGGGAGGCCACTCTTTTCCTTACTATAGCCCTAAAGCAGTCAGTACTAGCCTTAGCAAACATACCTGATGCACTGCAAAAGCGAGGCAACCCCAACAGCATCCTAAAACCATTATTGTACAAGACCCGCAGGGCATTGAAAGATCTACGCGTATAGCGGACCCACAGGCTGCAGGTATAAAATGTCTGGCAGTATGCTTTAAAAAGCGCAATTTTTACATTTTGCCTCGGTAAATAATACAGATTGCTCCTTTTGTTTCTTAAAACAACCTCTCTCAGCGTTTTAATTTTTCCTTACTAACTTTGACACCCCCTGTGTCAAAGTTAGTAAGGAAAAATTAAAACGCGCCGAACTCGAAACTAATACTAGAAACAAAAAATAAAAAAGTACGTAGTAGGTATTTCAGGGTTTTTAAAAAAATTACTCCAACAGAGTGGTAAACGGTAATAAAGTTTGGATTTTACTTCTTCAATTAACTGGAAAATGGGCATAAATAATGTTGCATCATATAACGGAAACGTATCAAACGCTTTTTTAAAACAAGCCCTGTCGTGGTGAAAAGGGAGGACACTGTTTATTTGATTTCTTATTCCACTGATCTATAAACTAAACATTTACCGAATGTTAACGCGCGCTCCGATATACTCGACAAACAATAATAAGGTTTTGGGTTTTGAAAATCGAACCCTGACTGGGCATAAAGGGGTAATAATTTTTTTAAGGGGAGGATATTACTGCGTGGCTTAATTAACTCAAAAATTGGTTTATATAATCTTTGAGTAAAAATAATGTTATTCCTTTTGGTTAGTGGCAATATTTGCCTCAGAAAATAATAAAAACTGTAACTTTTAGTTTTTTTTAAAAATCTCTCATATAGAGCTTAGAGCGTTTAAGGGTCAGTTCACACCGAGACGCGACGCGACGCGACGCTGCGCGCACACTTTAAAAGAGTGACTCAAAATATACTTTATTTTCTACACGAAAAGGTACACATTGCATTGTGAGAGTTCAGAATACGTTGCGCCGCGCCGTGCAGCTCTCGCAGCGTCGCGTCGCGTCGCGTCTCGGTGTGAACTGACCCTAAATAGTTACTGCCAAGTTTGCAGGAGCTCTGATAAGTTCGAGAGAGTGCTACAATTAAATATTGCGTTTTTCATATTATTCCTCGCCGTGTTGTAAGCTTGTAACTGCAGCAAATGGGGGCAAGTTAAAAATATATGTATCTCATGACTTCACGAGTTGTCCCTTTTAGTTCAGTCAACATTCCGCGGGATAGGTCAAGGAACTCGTATGTTGTGTTCAACTGTGAGTGGCCCGGATGACAGGTTGTTTCTTTAAACAGCATGACTCGAGGCTAATATCAATGAATGAGTGCATGTGGTAACGTTCGGTGGTGTTTACGGTTTTATATAAATAGGTAGGTACATGCCTCTCGAGGTAATCAACGTTACTTTTAACGATAACGTTGTAGGTAGGTATTTGTTGCATGCGTCGGCGCACCACTACCCCATTTAGGTCTTGGCACTCGTCTATAGGTTCCATTTGCCTCACAGACCAAAGAATTTCCAATCAATTAAGTAGTTAGGTACCTATTGGAAAACAATCAGAAACCCACACAGTCGTACCATTAACTAACTATAAATCTTACGCTACGACCGGCCCCGGACTACAGCGTCAGTGCGTTGAGCTAACATTGAATTTGTATGTCTACCTTTACTATGCGAGGAATGTGTTGGCGTCCAATATATGTGACAAACATTGGCGTGTTTACGTTTGAATGCTGAGAGTCAAGCGTGGGCGTTTGCGGGCTTGTCAAACGTTGGCGCCAGCTTGTGTTTACGCGTCTCGGGGGCGGTGGGCGCGGCGCACCGTCACGGCCGCGCCACCGCTGCACCGCAACGGCGGGCGCGCGGCGTCACGCAGACCTACAACTCTATAAAGGCTCTTTTGGTGCGTGGCCAATATTGGAACTAACACCATCATCTTGGTAAGAACCAAGATGGCGGTGTTAGTTCCGATAGGTATTGAAAAAAAAACAAAACAACATTAAAAAAAAACAATTTCTCAACTGTTAAAATAAATATTTATCTGCCGGTATCGGCTGTACTCCATTCAGTCGCGATTATCTTACTTTAGTTTAAATCAGTCTGTCGCCGTCGTCCACCTGTCGATCTATCACACTCGATTATCGCTAAACCCTGCGGCGAATATTATCGCACTAATGCAGACAATTAGATCCAGACTGATTGACAAAAACTTCCAACTTTCAGTTTTACATCCGAAAAAATGTTATGAATCCCTTATGTCGACTACATAAGATCTATTGTACGAACGGTTTGTTCGCAGAGGAAAAGTGCAAATGAAGTAATACTTATGATTGGTGGTAGGTACTTACTAATTGTGGATGGTATCGTGACGGATTGCGTAATCCCAGCCGGCGGCGCGGCGGCGGGCGGCTGAGATACGAGTCGTTTGAGATAGCGACGCGTGGTACTAACCATTTATATAATTTTCGTAATATTATAAGTGTGCACTTAGCACTGCGGAGATGCCACGAATTGGTAAATGGGCAGCTCAAATCAACACTACTACACGTAGAATAATGTGAAACTCTACGATTGTGCAGCTGACATTTTAAAAAGCCAAGCATGTCAAAATTGCTAGGTTCTTAAAATCTGAGAATCTACTCTTGGCAGTATTGTGAATTTGTGATGTTTTGCTAAAAATGAAGTGCCTTTCTTCTGTGCTGTGCGCCGAAGCAATTTAATTGCGATACCTATATATTATTACATATATTGAGTGACTATCGACATGTGATCCACTTTCCGGGCATCGTGCGGTCTGTGTACGTACGGTGTGTGTGTGACTCGCATCGACAGAGGTGTACCGGCTACTTCCCACATTCCTCGTCGTGGTCATGCCTCGGTCTCGCCGACCACCACCCAGACGCGCCGTGTACTGGGGGTCGGTGGAGCTGGCGGGGCTTCGAGCAGCGTGTGTGGAGGCAAGGATATACGCGGAGTCGGCGGCGGCGTCGACGGGACCGGGCCGACGAGGACCACCTCTATGAGGTATACTTGGAGGCAAAAAAGGTCCTCGATAGCCATCGCCACCGCCAAAGACTCGGCGAGAGCCGAGCTGCTGGAGGGTCTCGACAGCGACCCCTACGGGAGACCATATAAGGCAGCGCGCAACAAATTGCGCCCCTTTGGTCCCCCGGTTGCCGAGGCCCTGGAGCCCTCATTTCTGGATGGGGTGGTTCAGTCCCTGTTCCCGTGCAGGAACAATTTCACCTCGCCAGTGATGTGTGGAGCCCCGCTAGACGAGGACGAGGAGGAAGAGGAGGCCCCTCCTGTCACGAAGTCGGAACTTAGCGCTGCGATTCTCCGTATCCGCGCCAAGAAGACAGCTCCAGGCCCCGACGGTGTTCCCGCAAGAGTGGTGGCGATCGGGGCCACTCGAATGGAGGAGAGGTTTCGGGACCTCTTCAGCGCATGCCTTGCGTCTGGGAGGTTCCCGAAACCGTGGAAGGAGGGGCATTTGTGCCTCCTTCGCAAGGAGGGCCGCCCAAAAGACTCCCCCTCGGCATACTGGCCCATCGTTCTGATCGATGAGGTCGGCAAAATGTTCGAGGGTATAATCGCTGCTCGCCTAAAGGGCCACCTGCGGGAAATCGGGCTGGACTTGTCGGACGCTCAGTTTGGTTTTCGGTCTGAGCGATCCACGGTGGACGCGCTGGCCTGCCTTGAGGGGCAGGCGAAGGAGGCGATGAAGGTGGGGGACGGATTGTTGGCTTAGGTTATGTGTGTCTTTCGACATAGCTAATGCCTTCAATTCCGCTCCCCACTCCACCATCCTAGAGGCACTCCGATTCCACGGAGTGCCTCGATACTTGCGCAGTCTGCTGGCCAGCTACCTAGAGGATCGGGCGATCCTCCTGGTAAATAGGACTGGCCAAGTCCGGCGGTACGCCGCGCCGTCGAAGCCGGCGTTCCACAAGGGGCATTCATAGGACCTCTCCTCTGGAACGTCGGCTACGATTGGCGCCTGCGGCGAACTCTCCTTCGAGGCACGAGTGTCGTTTGCTACGTGGACGACACTCTCCTCACCGCCCGGGGGAGGGAGTTTCAGGGAGGTGGCCAACTTGGCTTCGGCGGGCGGAACCTTGAACGCGGCGAGGATCCGCCGCCGCGGTTTGGTAAACGCCATGCTGGGGGATGAGGGGTCCTGGGCAGTAGTGGCCTCCTTCTGCGAACACATTATCATCCTCCTCACGTGGCGGCGCTCCGAAGGCGGAGGAGGGGTCCTCCCATCACGGCGATGTGGGAACACCGCCGAGTTTTAGTGGGTATACTGTCATTCCGACAGGAGTCCCACATAGGCCGTCTCGTCCCTCGCGAGCGGGGATGCGTAATGCATTTCTCAGCGCCAGAAAAAAAAAGGAAAAAAAAGGCAACTGTGACCATACGCGCGCGAGCCGAACAAGCGTAGCGAGCGGCGCGGCGCAGCGTCGCGGCAGCAGCCCGCGAACGCTGCTTCCAAGTTAGATTTCTTACCGACTATTTCCGATTTGATAACTGCCCGTTAAGCCATTTTACTGCTAAATTATTAATTAACTTACGTATTTTTTATTTGTTATGACTTATTTTTAACCGACTTCACAAAAAGGAGGAGGTTCTCAATTCGGATGTATATAATATAGTATATATTTTTTATGTATGTTCGGGCATAACTCCGTCATAAATGTATGTACCACACGCTGTCTACATCTCTGTATCTATTGTCCTATCTAAGGTATGCTGGAAGAGATTTCTCATAAAATAAGCATCACCTCTGTACCTATTTTTTCTGTTCTGTTTTTCATTGTCTATTTATATGTGTGTACATAAATGGTAATAGACGGATTAGCAAAATTAGTTTTTCACAAAATAAAAAATCTTTTTTATTTTGTGAAAAAATATTTTTGTGTGTCAAAAAACGAAAATGCAGAACCGACGAAAATTTTTTGGAAGTCGCTTGTTTTTTTTTTTTGTAAAAAAGGTTTTTAATTTACTGCTCAGTTTTACTGCCGAGCTTGTTAATAAACATGCATTTTGTCATTTTTATATTTTCCAAAATTACAACAAACAACTGCCGCTTTAGATCAATGACCAATCAATCTATCGCCAATTTAACTGTCTGGGCTAGGCAAGTAGTTAATCGTTAGCGATCCAAGTCATTTGCCTAGCTGTTTCATTGAATGGCTGAATATCATTCAGGCCGCTAGTTGAACGGCGCCGTTTAATAATAATAATAATAATAAGTTAAGTATTTAGTTAAATGACTGAATGACTGCTTAAGCTATTTGGCTGCGACATTAATGTGTTTGTCGACAGTCGACGTGTGCGGCGTAGGATACTGCGCGGTCTGACAGCACATATGCACGGATATCATTAAAGTGCCCGGTGCTCCCCTCGTTGTCAAAACTGTGATGATTAATGTATCATGTATTTCTACTGTATACAGACAGACATGTCTGCCATTGAACACACGCGGCAAACTAATGCGAAGATGGCGCGCCGTGTTATACTTACTGCTCTGGCCTGCTTTGTCAAAGAACAGAAGTTAGGAAAAGAGAGGCTTTTGCCCTATCCCTAGAGGGACCATACTTTTGCCCTATCCCTAGAGGGACCATACTTTTGCCCTATCCCTACAGGGACCATACTTTTGCCCTATCCCTAGAGGGACCATACTTTTTGCCCTATCCCTAGAGGGACCATACACGCTAGATCGATACCTATATTGAAAGACGTACTCAATCCTGTAACTTGAGCTAGTAGGTACATCCCGAGACAAGCCTTTCACAGCAAACACTCGTGGGCACTCCATCTCGCGAGAGTCGACGTATCTATGACAAGGCGTGACTCCTGCAGTCAGGGATTTCCGTTGTCATTTGGTCAGGACACGTCTGTTTCTAGACAAGCGAAGGTTTATTGGTTGGGAGTTAGAACCATTATTATATTATGTAAATAATTAAATTAATGTGTCGTCCAAATGTCGGCTTCAATTTCCTAATTCGTATTTTTCGGTCCTCATGGGATTCTTTAGGAAGACCAAAAATAGAGGTCCATTACTTACTAATCTCAGTTCAAACATTTATATCCATTACCGTCAATTAAGAAGCTCCGTCTTCCGTCCTTAAACTTTTAGATTATTATTTATAGAGCCATATTAAAAACATCAATCACTCGATAAGTTGTGAGTTGTGTTTATTATCCAAAACACAACTCGGTTACATAATGGTTAATTAGTGACTTTTATCATTTTTTCTTATGGATGGAAAAGTTCGCGAATGTGGGGTCGGCACAGTAATTAATTTTATAGTTTGTGTCACGGAGTCAAGTACGGCGGGCAGGTTATCGGCAAAGATTTGTTAGTTAATTACTGTGAAATAAAATTTATTTGTTCCGATAAACGATTCGTATCGCACATGGTTGCACCGAACTGCGTGGGTCGTTGTTAGCATGTCGACTGATATTAATATTTTTGGACACAAATAACTCTCTACAACTTTGAGAGACTACAACTACAAGCGATATTAATTATTTATATCTCTTTGGGCTGATTTTTCAATAGTCCGATAACTTTTATCGGAACAATAAATATGACGGTTTGGCAGCTTTTGTATCGATAGTGGAGCGGTGGTGGCCCAGTGCTAACGACCGCGAGTTCGAACCCAGTCAGGCGCTTTACTTTGTGTAAACAATTTCATCACCACTGCTCTCAAAACGGTGAAGGAAAACATCGTGAGGAAACCGACATGTCTTAGAACTAAAAATTCGGAGACATGTGACATTACCAACCCGCACTGGGTCCGCGTGGTGGATTATGGCCCACTCCCTCTCAACGAGAGGCCTCTCTGTGTCCCAGCAGTGAGAACATTATGAGCTGATTATGTGTATCGATAATATGTCAAAGTGTCGTATTTATTCTTCAGATTAAAATAATCCGACTATTGATAAATCAGCCCTTTGTCTATGTAATCAATCGAATATTCGTATGTAGTAGGTAGGTATACAGTATGTAGTAGGTATACACAAATATGGTTCCTTCAAAAGGAATAAGAAACATTTTCGTAAAAACTGAAGTGCCGTGCACCCATATTTTATTATTTCCATACAAACAGGGTAACAACGTTACACAAACTCAATACCCAATAATTGATTGCATCCCACAATGCTTAGGTGGTAACTTAACATTGAAAGAGATCATTATGGACCCTGCTAGGCTCAGCAAAATAAAGGGGAAGCTTTATAAACTTAACTTATCGGTCTATTTGTCTGTTAATACTAATGAGTTTGTGTCTTTGCAGATCCCCTCATAAGAGCTATTCACAATGTCTGCGGCGGTGGAGAGTCAGCGCGCGCTGAACGGGCGCGTGAACGGGCACCGCGTGGAGGGGGCCGGCGGCCCGCGCGGCACCAACGGGCACCACGACCCGCGCCCATGGGAGCAACAGTTCCTGCCCACCGAGCTGCGGCTTGACGACAAGATACGCACACAGAAGGTAACAGTAATTTTCTTTAAAAAACGAACGCGCGAGCTTTAACGTATGCTCTCTGGACTGCCTCATTGCTGATCTATTGGTTGCAAGAGCGTCAGCTGAGCCTGTAATCCTGGGTTCGATCCTCAGGTCGACGAGAAGGTCAGTCGGGGGTGCGGCGAATGTACGAGTATATCCCGACTCATGAAAATGGAAGAAACCGTGGGGTTTTAGTCGGTGGCAGTCCGACATACATAACCCTCCGTTCTCCTTAGACGGAGGATGTCTATGAGGATTTTCCAAAGAGAGAAAAAGTAGATGCTTTTCCAGCTTGATTTATGCGTCAGATGTCAAAGTCAAAATGTTCTATTAAAAGTTTTACTACGAGTTTTATAAAAGCCTATGTTTGCGTTTGTTCAGTTACTCCCAGAGTTCAAATCCTATATCATACATGCATGTAGCTCTACATTGATATCTTCATGAATCTCCTCGACCTCTCTCGCCTCATATTGTCGTCTTCTGTTAGGTAGGTACTATTTCATCCGTTACTTACTATTGAGCTTCCAACGAACATCAACGAAACTATGATGAGATGCGATTTACTCGCGATACACGACACGAGTGACGAGTGCGACTATCTCGTCGCAATTTGTTTCGAATTACGTTCACTATGCTATTTGCAGTCTCGATTGTCAATTGTTTTGATTCTGTTGTCACTCAAACTTACATGTAAAATTAAAAGTGATGTAACTTGTGTGTCTGTGTTAGTGCACAGTATGCTTAGCTTGCTGAGGTCGACAAATTGATTTAACAATTGGTCAAAAGTCATCGTGATTCTTAGTGAGTTCTCGGAGGAGGCAATGTGCTATCACCGACCGATGTCGACGGTCCTGGCTGTACTGACTACTGAGCTATCGGCTATCAGCGAGTTCAGAGTTGACGATCGCCTTATTGACAAAGTTTTTATTACTGATCAACACGATTATTGCGCAGCAGCAATAGTACCTACCGACGCAATAGTACCTAAGTAAGTGCCTACAACCTACATGGATACAGAATGTTACGCTAAGTAGTAAGTGCCTACAACCTACATGGATACAGAATGTTACGCTAAGTAGTAAGTGCCTACAACCTACATGGATACAGAATGTTACGCTAAGTAGTAAGTGCCTACAACCTACATGGACACAGAATGTTACGCTAAGTAGTAAGTGCCTACAACCTACATGGACACAGAATGTTACGCTAAGTAGTAAGTGCCTACAACCTACATGGACACAGAATGTTACGCTAAGTAGTAAGTGCCTACAACCTACATGGACACAGAATGTTACGCTAAGTAGTAAGTGCCTACAACCTACATGGATACAGAATGTTACGCTCAGTAGTAAGTGCCTACAACCTACATGGATACAGAATGTTACGCTAAGTAGTAAGTGCCTACAACCTACATGGATACAGAATGTTACGCTAAGTAGTAAGTGCCTACAACCTACATGGATACAGAATGTTACGCTAAGTAGTAAGTGCCTACAACCTACATGGACACAGAATGTTACGCTAAGTAGTAAGTGCCTACCACCTACATGGACACAAAATGTTACGCTAAGTAGTAAGTGCCTACAACCTACATGGACACAAAATGTTACGCTATCTGCTAACAAATCAAAATGTGAGATGTTTTTTACATATTTCAAGTAAGTATCTTATCAATATGGTATTTGTTTCTTTTCCTTAGTTCTGGTTAACTTCGTTGCGGCGGGTTCCAAGAATGCAAATCATTTTTCTGGGACTATTCTGGTGGTCGCCATTATAGTTTCTTGCTTACAAGGATTACAATGTTTCGGTGTAATGTTATCTTTTACCAAAAAGGTCTGGCTTGTAAAGTTTTAGTTTACTACTAACAGTAAACTCAACAGGTGGCTGGCAGCTTGACTGGCCATCCTCCGTCCCTACTATATATCAGTCTAGGTTCAGATGTTCTTCATGTATCATACAATATGTTCTAATCATAATGCCACTGTCGCGAACCGGCGACCACTCTCAACGCCAAAATTAAAGCAATTATCAGCAATTGAGTGAATGGCGCTGCGCCGTCAACGTGCGATGCGATGCGACACAACATGTTCCACACTCTTGTATGTAATTGTTACTTTTCGCTACTTCTCAATATGATGTTTATACTGACAGATTACTTTCAC